>CM049377.1:27668008-28095508 GCA_026937815.1 Etheostoma perlongum | reverse complement strand
AACTTTTTTTTCAGTGTGGTAAAGTCAACTGGGAAAAACGCAGAATGCATCCAATAAGAAGCTGTCCACAGAATGAGTGATTACTGTAAACAGTTTTTTACGGGATAGATCGACCCGTATTAGACCTGTACTCACACAGAGTTGCTGCGTGATATCTCGGGGCCATGGTGCAGTGCTTCGGTTGTGCTTCCCCCCAATATAGTCCCAAATCAATATCTGCCAATATCTACACAGGCCACAAGAAGTAATTAGGTTGTTGTTGTTTTATTGTCGGTTGGTGTTACACAGGACTTAAACAATGCATGCACTGAGACAAAAAATGCGTTGGCCCACCTATCTACAGCTAGGGGAAACCGTGATAAGCCCTATTTTAACAAATGGTGGAATGTTCCTTTAAAGCTAAAGCTTCTGATGAATAGCACAGAAGCTGCTGGTGCGGTCGACATATTTGCTGTCCTATTTCACATGCATCAGCAAATATGTTACGTATTACGTGTTACATAGGTTACAGGTTACCCAAGGAGGGGAATAATATTCAGCTCACCATACGCTTCCTAAAAATAAAGATTTTTCATGAGTCCCGCATCCAACAGTCTTTTGAGTACAACTCTCAGGTCAAGTCTGAAGTCACTGGCTATGTTTCCATTCACACGTTTTTATCCAAATTAAGTGGTATCTAATGAAAAATGCCTTAAGGAAGCAGTAAAGTTCGATGGAATTCCATGAATATCGACTCAAAGGAAATACGTTCGGTCTCATCGGATTTTATCTTGATCAATATATTATAGTTTATCCAATAAACACTGATGGAAACGTTATTTGCCAAATAAATAATGAATTGCGATTAAGTTTTAGGCCATTTTATTGTTGCAACCCACCACAAAATGAAGAAGAAGTTTCAGTTCATTTCCGCCCAGTATTTTTATGGCTCTGTTTGGGGCGGCTGTGGCTCAGTGGTAGAGCGGTTTCCTGCCACTCAAAAGGTTGGTGGTTCATTCCCTGGCCCTGCAGTCACATGTCGAAGTGTCCTTGGCAAGGCACTGAACCCCGAGTTGCGCCTACATTGTGGCGGCGCTTTAAATAGCTGTGGCTCGGAGGCTCTCTAAACTGTATTTCATTGAAATTTACTTGTACATGTATAATGACAATAAAGTTGAATCTTGTCTTATGGGGGGTGTCAACAAAGACAAATGGAAGTGGACGAATGAGGAGATGAGAGACTTTTTGAATTTAATTTATCAGAAACTCAAAAGGAAATGGCCGACAAAGGTTAGGACAAGCCGTGGGACATCATCCAGAGTAAATGGAAGGTGCTCAAACAGCCAGTCTCGCAGCAGTGCCAGAGGAAAAATAAAAGGCAAGTTGCATATGCATCATCATAGCAATGTGTTGATAGTGTTGTTTTCTTATCATAGCTTGATATGTCGCTATCAGCTGGCACATAAGCGCTACAATTTCAATATTGATCATGTGTTGGTAGACGGCGCGGTCCATTTTGTCTAGAAAACCTTTGTTCACAAAGGTTTGCCTGAATGTTGTGCGATTGAGTGCGAAAATGAATGGAAACACCTTAAAATGTCTAAAAACAATTCAATATACCAATCTTGATCGCAAAACAGCGTGACGTCATTACACACTGGTTTTATTTGCTTTAAAGCCGTTGGATGGAAACACACTTTCACCAGCTTTATTCACATGAGTTTTTTTACCAAACTTCGATAATTCAATTGACAAGTGGATGGAAACTTAGCTACTGTGTGTGTGACTTAAGTGCAACTCGAGTTCGAGTCTCAAACTCAAGTCCCCATTTCTGCAAATTGAGTAATCAAGAAAATATTTATTAATTAATCAAGAAAATATCTACAGGTGAATTGACAATAAAAACAATCGTTAGCTGCAGCCCTAGTATTTTGCAAGAAAGGTGGTTGCCATTTCCAATAGAGCTGAGTAGTGAACAGGCTGCTCCTTTTTATAGCTGATTTCAATCAGAAACTCAGAACATAACCTCCCGGGAGCCAGTTGGGTGTGCAGCATAAGTTACCATGGTGATCTAGCCAGGTTAAAAGAGAAAAATTTGGACTTAAGGCTCAACATACCCTGCTAATTCACTCATCTTACTTCATGTTACACCCCTCTGGAGCATAAAACATCGGAATGATCAGTTTCGAGTAATGACATTACATTTCTACAAGTTGGGAAACATCGTTCTTCATCCGTGTTTTGTACTGGCTGGTTTGTCACGCCCGATGACACCATATGTAATTTGTGAGTGCAGTGCAAAAGAAGTCTGTCCAAGTGTATGGAGAGCAGCGTTAGTGTGTTGGTGTCTGTTGTTTGCCAACTGTGCTTTGTAGGAACAACTGCAGATACACGGCTCTGTGTGTTATGTGTATGCTGGGTTTGTTGGGACCTGCTGCACTGAACCAGCTCACAGTATCAAATTAGCTACACTCAACACAGACTTACTGTAACTTAACACCCACCAACTCTCTCACTTTTTATCCATCTCCATATCTCTCACACACACACACACACTCTTCTTCCTCAAATTCAGCGTCTCACCATCTCACAATTCTCCATCATCTTTCTCTCTCTTGCTGACTTTCGCAGCCAACTTCTCTCTGCTGTTGTGTTGCTAGGTTACAAACTAGTTGAAGGAGTGGGTGTAGTGTGGTACCACACCCCTGCTAGAACATACAAGTGGGCGCATGCATGTAGGCCTATACACAATAAAACACAAAAACACAAATTATACCCTCAGTAGTCACTACAAAACTTGTTCTTTTTGTGTGCTTGCATGCGTGCGTGCATGCGTGCGTGCGTAAATAGTTTACAGTCAACACATTTATTAAGTAAATATACCATTTAGTAAGCAATTTCAAGAGACACAATAGGGGCACCAACTAACAATTATTTCCATTATAGATTCATTATTAAAAATCACTTGTTTTTTTTTGGGGTCAGAATGTTTGCCATTTTTCAGTCGATCAATTAATTGATCAATCATTTCAGCTCTAGTTATTATTCCTTATTTGTCCTTTAAAACAGACTAAATTGGGTCATTTTTAGAGCAGAAATTTGCTGGTTTCTGGTTGGCTTTATATGTTTGCCAGCTAAATCAACAATGAGAATAATAAAAAATTGCAGTCCTAACACAATTAGTTGATTAATTGAAAGAATAATGAAAATAGTTGAAGAGCTATACAGTACATGGACCCATAATTACAGACACTGTGTCTGCAATATTTGAGATCCTCGTCAATCCTTGCCCACTTTTACTCCACTCATCCATCTATGGATTTAAAATGTATTTATCGTCGTTCATCCATTAGAGTCCCATCATCCATTCACCAATCAATTTATCCAGGAATCCATCCCAGCCAGGATTACACTCCATGAATAAAATCTGGTGGTTCAGTCTATGTGCGTAGTGATAATGCATGAGGAAAACAAAATGAACGTTCATCAAAACATGCCGTGAGCATATTAGTGTTTTTGAGTTGAGTTTGCAGCACCACCACTCATGCGGCTCAATATAACCCTATCCTTCCACTTCTTGTCTTTATTTATCTCAGTGTACCAAATTCATCTCCCTGTTAACCCATCTTCATTTTATCCCCAAGCCAGCAACCTATTCACTAGAGCTACAGAGATTAACTGATTAGTTGTCAACTAATTCATAATTTTGATGGCCTGCATATTCACAACGAGTACAAATAGCAATGCAGATTAAGACTAGACCATTTCCTAGGCAGATATTGACTTGGGACTGTACTGAGTGGAAGCACAGCCGAAGCACTGCTACATGGGCGCAGAGATCACGCAGCACCTTAAACCCCCCAACTTCCTTCAACATATCCGGCATGAATAGCTGGCTATTTCTCCTACAGCAGACAGAGAATGGCCATGAACATGGCGGATTTTGGAGAGACGAAGAGGATAATGTCAGCATTCAGAAGCATACCTCTATGAACCAGAGTTTTCAGAAAAGGAGTCTGCAAAGAATCTGCAATTCTTCAAATGATATTGCCTCAAAATGATTCACACCAGATTTTCTGAGAAATTCTGAGTTGAGTTAGTATTAGTATGTGCTTGTTATTATCAATTTAGACAACGCAAATGTATATCACAATATCTCGATATATGATTCCATTGAAAGACAATAAATTATCATATTGAATTACTGCCCAGTCCTACTGGTACTGTATCTACTCAACCACCTCACCATTTCCTTTCATCCGTCTTTTCATACATTTGCTATCATCCATCTACTCCTCCATTATTCATATATCCACCAATCTACTTTTTCAACAGTTCAACCATTCGTGCCCCCATGCCTGCTCACCATCAGTCTTGCTGGTCTGTAGTCTCTGGCAGAGCCCATCTGGGTCTCCGTAGCTCTCCTGGATCTTCTGAATGGCATCAGCCCCTCGGAGCTCCATCAGCTCCGTTAGCTCCGCCACCGTGACCCCAAAGTCTCCCCCTGCATGGCTGCCATCTGCCCTTCCTCCTCCGCCCACGCCTCTTGTCCCTTTGGGATAAAACTCCACCGCGCTGTTTGCCATTTCACCCATAGTGGCTGTTGTTGACATGTCAGTAAGGGTTTCTTTTCTGTTTTTTGGTCCTCCTTTCTCTCTGTAGTCTATCTTCAACTCAGTTCCCCTTTTGTTTGGTTGGTGGAGGGTTGTTCATGTGCTCAGCAGCCAATACTTTGGTTCAGTCTGGATTTTTTTATTAAATAATCTGTAATTATAATGATGCACCTAAACACTTTTTTATTATTTCATTTCAAGGACAATGAAGGGGCATTGGTTGATTATTTATTTTTTCCTCCTCACTATCTTGGCCTGGCCTCCCACTGCTCCTTTAATTCTCCATAACAGGAGGAGGAGGAGGGTGAGGGGGATCAAGGACAGCAAGCCGGGGCACTTCAGAAGCTTGATGTCTGAATGAATCCAGCTTTCTTCTCCTTCGTCTCCTCTGCGACTCCGCTCTTTCCTCTTTTCTGTCCCCCTCCCTCCAGGGTCACGGCCAGTCCATGGACAGACGGACGGACGGGCTGACAGACTTACAGAGACGGTGATGGGAGGATGATGGACGGATGGAGAGAGGGGCGAGCAAGGCAAAGGCGGCTGATAAATCAGAGACGGGAAGTGGATCCAGTTCAGAGGTAGCTACTACTGCACCACCAGGACCTGAGAGAGAGCAAGAGAGAGATACATTACCACTCTGTTTTATTGATCTCACTCACTATCATCACTATATTATTAGTACACAAGAATGTGTCTTCAAGTGTACAGTCATGTTAGAAAATGGTTACAAATATGATACATGTGATTATCTAAAAAGGTAAGATCATTATTGGTCTAGCCCTGTAACCAAACCTAAACCTTTGCTCAGTTTTTCCACATATTAAGCTTTGTAAAGCCAAAGCTTTTTGGCCATTTGGGGGCAGCACAACAAGCTGTAAACACAACACTGACATATTATTACTTTATAAAGTGGATATAGCTAATAAACAGTGGCTTATTTACACATCCAGCTGACACTGAGTAACATTAGGATTCATTTGGAGCTGCCTTTCTGGCCACATGACAAATGTAAGTCAAATATTCACTCCACCATCTCAAGAGAAAAATATATAGCTATAAACTATGTTCACCAGCTAGCCGCTAACTTTGTCTGTGTTGTTTAGTGCTGTGTAGATAGCGTACATTTGTTTTGTTTTTTAGATCTCTAGCAGGAAACAGCTGTCTCCTGCGTCTGCAAAAGACGCGCATGAGAGCCATGAGACTGAATCAAAACAGTGAAGTTGCACGCCATGAATCCAAAACAATGAATGCTAAAATGCTCCGAAGAAATCAAAAGAGCTGCAGAGATGGGTTCATCACTACAAGCGACACCTCTCACACTAACTATACAACAGTAGTAGTCTAGTCATTTCATCCATTGTTCATATAAATACACTGATTATAGCAGCTTTAAATATTAAAAAAACAAAAACAAATGAAGTGCAATCTAAGTCTTAGATTGAGATTTGCATCAATGTATTCCGAACGAGGCAACTGCCTGTGGTGAGTTCACATGTTTGTAATAACTGCAGGACAGTCGCATACTATCTACGTCAGTTGAACAGGTGAAGCTCACAAACAGGCGTGTCATCAGTGAATGACACGGTAGCGTGCTGCAGAGCCGGTGTTTTTAGCTGAGCTAGACAGAGTATTTTCGGGGGGGAAATGAATCTGTGATGCTGTTCTGCCATCACTGTTCTCCGTGAAGTTATCTGGAAGTGCATGGGTGTGTTTTTATGTGGACTTACTGCGTCGGACTCCGTTTAAAAATAGCTTTAGCAATGTGGTATGTTAGGAGTTAATTTGGCCTTGTGTGCTCTGATTAGTTTTTAAACCAGTTACAATTATGTTTTAAAGAAAACTCCACTCCTGGCTGTTTTGGAAGAAGGATATAACGAGATTAACAGGTGAACTAGCTGTAAAAGTGAGTTTGCTTTAAGTGCTGTGTAGTGGATGGAGACTTTATTAAAGTAGTAGTGTGTTAAATGCAAATTAAAAAATTGGAGAATGGAATTTTAGGGTCAATCGCAGGGTGAGTGAGTTTTGCTTCTGTGACGTTATCAGTGGTAACCTCTGCATGAGCTGCACTGCTCTATGGTGTAGGTAGTAGCAGTGCGGAGCGGCAGCAATTAGGAGAGGCGGGGGGAAGAAACAAGGACGGGGAGGGCCGACACTTTCAAAGGGAGGCACTCAGATGCCTGCGCCGCCAGCCTGGCTGCCAAACCAAAACACAGAGAAGCTCAGATCCCAACACACACAGAGGGAGTTTGACTTCATTCCCTGCTCAGGATGCTATTACCCCACTACATCTTTACATAGCAAATTACTTGTTTGCTGCTATATTCGTGTTCTGAATATCATTTATAATTTAGTATTGTTTGTTTTGGTTTTGTTTAGCTTTTCGTGGGATTTCTTGACAATAATACAAAATAAAGATTGTTACCATCATGCTCCTTTAGGTTAACCGAAGTTCTGTAATGCTACATCAAACAAGATATGTCCTTTGTCCCAAATCATGCCATGCCTGGACACATCCACGTGCCTTGCAGGTGCGATTACTTCACATTTAATTTGTTCAGTCTAGTAAACAGCTTGTGAGACCCGAAAGAGGGAATTTTCCTGAAGGGAGCTTCTCTTGGTGATTACCCTGAAAAAACAATTTCTTAATCACTTATTTAACATTTTGGCCCATCTCTGGAAGTGATTTAATTACAATAAATCTGACACCGATAGCGTTCAGTAACCGCCTAGTGGAACAGCAACTTCAGCCCCACAGAGTGAGACCGAGCATGCTTCTTCCCACACGAGCAATTAGCGCTGCCTGTAACTAACTATTCTCAGCATCACACATGGCACAACATGTTGTGATTGCCCTATCAGGGTATTTTGTATAGGGATAAGCATGAAAGAAGAACTGAAGCTCATCATGAATTCCTTTTCTCCTCCCTCCTCTCCACTCTTCACTCTCCCTTAGCTCTGTCTGCCTCTTGCATCTTCTCCCTCCCTTTATATCCTCTCTACCCTACAATGCCTCTATCCTGACTGAGAGTGTTAGTTTATGACTGAGTCACCCTGCTCTGCCTTTGAAGCTTCCTCTCGCTCCATCTTTTCTCATTTGCCTGGTCTCCCATCTATCTATCTATCTATCTATCTATAGTATCTATCTATCTATCTATCTATCTATCTATCTATCTATCTATGTATCTATCTATCTATCTATCTATCTATCTATCTATCTATCTATCTATCTATCTATCTATCTATCTATAGTATCTATCTATCTATCTATCTATCTATCTATCTATCTATCTACATATCTATCTACATATCTATCTACATATCTATCTATCTATCTATCTATCTATCTATCTATCTATCTATCTATCTATCTATCTATCTATCTATCTATCTATCTATATCTATCTATCTATCTATCTATCTATCTATCTATAGTATCTATCTATCTATCTATCTATCTATTTATCTATCTATCTATATCTATAGTATCTATCTACAGTATCTATCTATTTATCTATCTATCTATTTTTCTATCTACAGTATCTATGCCTTTTTTTGGTTTGTGTTGTGTCATTGCTTGGTATTATTTTACCATCTTCTTTTTCCTCTCTTCTGACTCCCTTATTTTATCACTATGCTCGTCTATCTGCTTCCTGCTACTGCAGTCATTTATTTAATCAGCCAGTGTGCATTTTCTTCCCTGCCCGGTCTCTTGCTCACAGATTCTGTCTGATTTTATAACGCTCACGCAGGAAAAAGCTCTTCTGCTGAGCCTCCCAACTATTGCAACTAACTCTGACCGTGTCTTTCTGTTTGTCTTAGAGCTTTGATGTGCACAGTGCCCATGTGTATGCGCACATGTGAGCCTGTGTTGCGTAATTGCACAAAAACTTTATTACTCAATTTGTTATGCCTTCCTAACTCTCTCTCTCTCTCTCTCTCTCTCTCTCACACACACACACACACACACACACACACACATATACACTTACACACACACATGCACACAAATACAGTCCCCTACAGCATACCATCACCACAAATGTATAGTCTAAAAGACACTAACACTCATGCCCAGAGACATCACTTACTGATCGCTGACATGGCACACACAACGTAAAAAGATTCAGACAAAAGGTCACCACAATCATCAGTGACCTGCCCTGTTATCCTGAGTGCAAGCCCTGCTTCTCAGCACACCATCCCTCGGGGGTTGATGCAATTTGATTGTTTTTTTGTTTTGCCCACTATTTTCCCTCGGGGGTTTCCTCTTTATCGCAGAAGCAAGAAACTAAAGAAGGGTACAGAGCGGGGGAACACACGGAAGAAAAGGTCCTCAAGGGATTTGATTTTAGGCCAGCAGGGCCTCGTATGCTTTGTGACTTTGTGTGTGCGTGTGCGTGTGTGTGTGTGTTACATACATGCACACTTGAGCACATGTGACTTAACAAGTATGTGTGCATCCATGTGTTCCTGTCTGTACTTCTTGTGCACACAATTGTCATCATAGGTGACAGTATTTAATCCCCCTGCCTACACTAGCTAACCTGCAGTCCACCTGTGCACCTGCAGTCCTACTTTGCGACAGGCATCTGAAAGGTCACCTCTGGCAGGGCCCTTATATTTGGGCTGCTGCCTGCCATCGCTGGCTCAGTGCCAGTAACACACTTCTGTAATGCCCAGCGGGAATAGCACACTTACAAGAGCCAACAGGGCACAGATATCTGCATTTACTGTGTAGCACATTAAAGCAACTGGATGATGCTGATGATGACGAGGGTGATGATGGTAACAGTTTGACAAAGGGAGGGGCATCAATTGGACTTGGGAAGAAAGAAATAAAGAAAGAAAGTCAGAGTTAAGACTGACCACCGATGTATCCGTCTCTCTTCCATCTCACACACATGCACAGACACAGACACACACACACACTATCACAGTGTCCCGTGTCTATCACACATGAGCCACTATACACCTCCACCCTAAGCAGCACACGCGCGCACGCACACGCACACACACACACACACACACGCGCGCACACACACACACACACACACACACACACACACACACACACACACACTTGCAATTGGCAGCAAGACTGTGCAGCACTTCTTTGCAGGAATGGCCCCATGAAACATTGTGCTTCCCATACAAAACGACCTTTCCTGGTCACCTTCAGACGTGCCTGGGCTTCATCCCTCTGCTCTTCCTCATCTTCATCACATATATATGGCAACAAGAGGAAGTCCTGATCAATGCCGAGAAACTACACTGTGGGCCCACTAAAGATGCAAGGTTGAAAGAGAGTGATGGTGCGCCCACATGCCTATGTCCCTCCGCAAGGTTACCGGCCCGACCACTGCCGGCCCGCTCTGCCCAACTCAAACCGAGCCTGGACAGGACGACTTATGAAAGTCCCTCCTGCCAGAGATCATTACCAGATCAAATCGACACCCCCGCAGCTCAGCGCTGCAGGTGCGACGTGCCGTAACCGAGACCAACAACGCAATTGACACCTACCAGGTTATAGCCTGATACATAGCGCCCCGGCGCCTGGGAAAAGCAAGCGGCACCGCATCATCAACTGACACAGGACACGAATGGATGGACGGACGGATGGATGGATATGTATCATTAGCTCAACCCGAGCACATCCACACGTGCACGCGCGCAGACGCATACACACACAACCTCATAATGTCATAGCGCTGTTTGCCATGCAGGGTATTATGGTATGCCCTACTGTATAGGCTCTTATTATAGCTGTGTAAGGCCTGTGATGAGAAATACCACATCAGGGCCTGTTGTACATTCTGCAGTTATTCAAACATCAATGCTATGCTATACATGCATCACAGCGCATCTTCTCTAATAAAAACGACGCTCGAGCGCCAGGGGGTAAATAACAGTCGCGCACGCGGGCACGCACGGACTCACCGACTCACCGTGCAGGCCGAGCTCAAGGACATCAGCATCAGCGCGTGAGCGGGGAGGCAGAATCCCCGTTAATCTGCGTGTGCGTGGAGCGGAGAATGTCCCGAACCGGAGGAGAGCGTACAGGGGGGACCGGGGCTGCGGCAGCTCCGGTTGCCTGGAGTCCGAAAGGAGTGGAGGGATGAAAGACGACGACGGTGCTGATGAATATTCCGCTCCGCGCGGTCACCTGACGGTTTGTCGGCGAAGTTCTGCGGCGGCGATTGAGGAGCGAGAGAGAGAGAGAGCGAGAGAGAGAGAGAGGGAGAGAGAGAGAGAGAGAGAGAGAGATAGAGAGAGAGGATGCGCCGGGTAGAAGGTTTAAACACCTCCGTTGTAGGGAGGGGGGGGAAGCCCGTGCGACTAAACGAAGGCTATCTAGCTGCTCCCGGGGGCGAGAGTTGCTAATTTGACGGAATAAGGCGAACTGTTAAGGGCACTGGGAGAAAAAGAAAAGAAAAAAAGAAAAGAGAAGCCGCGGTGAGAGGAGAAGCTCATGCGACATCTTTGGAGGAGGAGGAGGGGTTGAGCCACTGCTGCGAGAGCCCGCGCGCACAGGAGCTTGGTCTCAGCATCCGCGAGAAAAACCGGGTGAGGGAAAGGGTGGGGGCGGTGGGGGCTGCTGTATAGGCCTACGTCAACCCCCACCTACTCGGCAGCGTGATGACGACACCAGACACACCGCAGTGTACGATCGCTGTATGGATTAGGCCGATCGGTTGGTACTTCCAGCCATCTTTTTAAAACATTAGGCCTAATAACACAAATATGCAAATGATCCCAAGCATTTTGTGATGTTCTTTTAAATTAAAAAAAAGAATAAATAGATAGATAGATAGATAGATAGATAGATAGATAGATAGATAGATAGATAGATAGATAGATAGATAGATATAAAAGAAATTATTTAATATCTAATATTTTTCCAATCAATCAACTAGGCCTAATCTTTTCCAATACACATGAGTTCACCTGACTTGAAGTGTGATGAGTTGAATGAATGTGTCCTACTGCATTGAGTTTGATTATATCACAATAGCATATAGCATATATAGAGTATATAGAGTTCCCAGCATGCATTGTTTGAGAGTAGACCTGGGCAATATATCAATATTATATGGATATTGTGATATGAGACTAGATATCGTCTAAGATCTTGGATATCATAATATTGTAATATGGCATGAGTGTTGTCTTTTCTTGGTTTTAAAGGCTGCAGTAAAGTGATGTCATTTTCTGACCTTACCAGATTGTTGTAACTGTTCTATTATATAGATATTATATATTTTACCCACTTAGTCATTATATCCACATTACTGTTCATTATTTATCAAAAATCTCATTGTGTAAATATTTCGGACCAATAGTCAACACTACAATATTGTTGTGGTATCGAGGTATTTGGTCAAAAACATTGTGATATTTGATTTTCCACCATATCGCCCAGCCCTATTTGAGAGTTTAAACTCTTCATTTTTGGCATTTGAGATAAATGGCAACACATCTGGAAAGACTGGGATTTTATAATGTAGATAGAGGAGGTGTGTTCAATAACATCTGGAAAAACAACATTCTTGGGTTGTTTCTGGTTTGTGAATCTTTACAATCATTCCCCGAAAGAACCGAGCTGGCCTGCCTTGTTGCACGAGCCAAATGTTCTTCTAAACTGGCCAGTGACAGTATATTCTGTATCTGCTCGTTTGTTGTTGTTTCCCAAAGCGAACAGAGTTTGAGAATGACAACACACAGAGAGCTGAAGGTGAGGGACATCTGGCACCAGATGTCAGGCAATTATGTACTTGCGTTGATCCAGACTACGTTCATTGTAAAGCACTGATCATGAAGTTTTATGTATAGACACATTTATGCTTTTCTTTTTTTTAAGATTCATTTTTGGGCATTTTAGGCCTTTATTTGTATAGGACAGCTGAAGCATGAAAGGGGAGTGAGAATGTAATTAATAATGATGACATATGATGGAAACGTGGGTGTTTAATGCATATCATGTTTTTTTTTTCTTCATAATAAATCATTGTGAATTATGATGACGGTTATTGAATATTGTCCTCTGAATGAAATGAAACATTCAAGCTCACAGCTCTACAGGGTATTTAGTAGGGGTGGGAATCACTAGAGGACTCCCGATACTACGATATTATCACAATACGATATTACTGTGATTTAATGGGCGGTAGAGCGGCTGCCTGCCAATGGGAAGGTTGGTGGTTCAATCCCTGGCCCTGCAGTCCCATGTCGAAGTGTCCTTGGGCAAGACACTGAACCCCGAGTTGCCCCCGATGCTGCGTCATCGGAGTGTGAATGTGTGTGAATGGTGAATGTTTCCTGTATGATGTAAAAGCGCTTTGAGTAGTTGTTAAGACTAGAAAAGCGCTATATAAATACAGCACATTTACATATTGCGATAAACTGCAATTTATTACCTTTTTAATGCAACTTCCAATTTTGACCCAGTTTCAATTTATGTCCCCAAAACTGACCAACACATATATAATAAAAGATTTATATTTGGCGGTGATAGAGTAATGCCACAGAAAATATCACTATACTATGCTGTATCGATCCCCCCCCCCCCCCCCCCCAGTATTTAGTATCAATTCAATTCAATTCAATTTTATTTATAGTATCAATTCATAACAAAAGTTATCTCAAGACACTTTACAAGGACCCAACAGTTCTAGTAGTTTCCTCCAGAGCAAGCAACAGTGCTACAGTGGCAAGGAAAAACTCCCCTTTGGGAAGAAACCTGGGACAGACCCAGACCCAGACCAGACCCAGACCCAGACCCAGGCTCTTGGTAGGCGGTGTCTGACGACCGGTTGGGGTTAGAATGAAGAGTGGCAATAACAATCCCAAAAAATAATAGTAGTATGTAGTAGTTCTTTGTAGTAGTTCATGGCATAGCAGGGCACTGTGCAGCATTACAAGGCACAGCAGGACGTAGCTGGGCACCGCAGATCGTGGCAGGGAAGGGAACGTGTAGCGGGACCATGGCGACAGCTGCAACCATGATTTTGGAGCCTCCCTGATCCGAGGAAACATGCTGGGAGAAAAAGAACAAAGGACTCAGGGGAATGACTCCCCAGAGCTAGGTTAGTAACAAGCATTTCTGGGACATGGATGTACATAAAATAGGAAGATTTAAAGATAGAGGAGAGAGGAGCTCAGTGTGTCAAAGGAAGTCCCCCAGCTGTCTAAAACTATTACAGCATAACTAAGAGAAACAGGGTAAAGAGAGGAGCCTGGTCAGGCTAGAACTCTCCAATCAACCGGATCGGGCTGTATCGCCTTGCCTCCCTCTAGTTTTATTATATTATTGATTATATGATAGATAGATCTGACAACTATGACGAGAAGCAGGTGGGCCGGGTTAGGCGGACGCTGCAACTCCTCACTCCCTAACAATATTCAATTCTATGCCCTAACTATAAGCTTTATCAAAGAGGAAAGTCTTAAATGTGGAGACGGTGTCTGCCTCCTGAACCCAGACTGGAACCTGGTTCCACAGGAGAGGAGCCTGATAGCTGAACGCTCTGGCTCCCATTCTACTTTTAGAGACTCTAGGAACCACAAGTAACCCTGCATTCTGGGAGCGCAGTGCTCTTGTAGGGTTGTAAGGTACTATGAGCTCTTTGTATCAATGCCGGTACAAAGTAGCTCCAAAAACAACTGACTCTTGAAACTGAGGAAATAAATAAACACACATTTTTAAAGCAGCAAGGAAACAGCTTACAGTAAAATGATTTAGAGCGTCCCAGTGTTCAGCAGGTGTGTAAAAAAACAATGTATAACCTCCAATTAAAACTTGTCATCTTCATACACACGGTGAAAGAACACCAAACATGTACTTAACTAAAATTACAACCATGTAAAAATACTTATACGTTAAAATCCCTCACCCAAAATCCTACTTGTAAAAAGTAGGCTATCGATGCATTAAAGTGAAAGCAGCACGTAACCCGTGTTTTCACAACCTTCTACCGGTGAAATTGTCCTGGAACGGCAGTGAAACCGTAGCTTACTACACATGAACTCGTACCAGATCGTTGTACTCCCAGTAACAGTTTTTGACCTCACACACACACACACACACACACACACACATGAACAACAATGGCGACGCCTGTTGATGCCATACAGACGCCGGTGATTACGAGTGAGAAATAGAAATAAATAGGCAATATAAAGTCATTCTGCACATTGTAATCAAAACAATACACATGATTGTTGATGATTGTGTTCTACTACAGGTTATGTTTATTAAATGAAGCCCAAAATATGTCGCAGACTAGAAATCGCTTTATCAACTAGCGCTAGCTAACGTCAACGTAAGGTAGCCGCTAGCTAACGCTAGCTTTAAACGGTCCCAGAGTAAATCTAAGGGGTCTAGAGATGAAAAACTATACCTAAAAATTATGAATTAAAATATAAAAACTGCTACACAAATTTAATAATAATAATAATAAATTGAATTTGTATAGCGCTTTTCCCAAGCTCAAGGTCGCTTTACAGAGTAGAAACAGTAGATAAAAAAAACAAAAAACAAAGGATAGGCAGAACAGAAGAGATGGGTCTTCAGAAGGGACTGAACAATGGTGAGGGACTCAGAGATGCGGATCTCATGGGGGAGGGAGTTCCAGAGCCTGGGAGCTGCCCTGGAAAAGGCTCTGTCCCCAAAACTGCGGAGCTTTGACTTGGGGACGTAGAGGAGACCGGCTGAGGTGGATCTGAGCGACCGTGAAGGTTGGTAAGGGGAGAGGAGGACAGGGAGGTATGACGGGGCAAGGTGGTGTATGGCTTTGTAGGTAAGGACCAGGATTTTGTATGTGATCCGGTGAGAAATGGGAAGCCAGTGTAGCTGTTTTAGGACCGGAGTGATGTGGTGCCAGGATGTGGAGCGGGTGATGAGTTCGGCTGAGTCCTGAACCAGTTGGAGCCTTTTAATGGAGGTTGAGCTGATGACGAGGAGTAGCGAGTTGCAATAGTCAAGTCGTGAGGAGATGAAGGCATGAATAAGTCTTTCGGCAGCAGAGGGAGTGACTGAGGGTCTGATTTTGGCAATATTTCGAAGGTGAAAGAAGGAGGTTTTGATGACTTGACGGATGTGAGGGTTGAATCAAAAATCACACCAAGGTTGCGGGCCTGGGGAGATGGGGAGACAATGGTGCAGTCAATATTTGCATTCATTATTTTAGACTGTAGACTTTTTCTTAGATTTTTTTTGTGAATTATTGGATAATTATATCTCTTTTGACCTCAACCAATGAAATAATCTAAAAGGTTTAGCGGGGAAATGTCTCTTTGGTGAAACTGCTAACAACTCATAGACATCTGAAACTAGGACACTGCTCTTCTATAAGGCCAATGGTTTAATTTTTCTTATGGTAAGTCTTTATGTAAAATGTTAAAAAGTAACTGTATGTATGAATTAAAAAGTAAAATATTTCCCTCTTAAATGTAGTGGAGTAGAAGTAAAAAGAAGCACACATGAGTAACTGTCCACCACTTTATGCCTTTATGTTAACTTCTAGTAAATTATAGTAAAATTCAAAAACATTATATGTTGATTGAAGAACACATGTGTGATACAACATGTATCCAGTTAACAAAAGCCTTCCCATTGGTTGTTATGAGTCGTAGTTCTAGGACAAGTCCTCTGGGGCACAAGAGGAAATGAGTTTTACATTTCTGGAAGCAAAAACAGCCGTTACATTGACATTAAAAGAAATGGATGCTTTGAATGTGCAGTGACTCTAGTACTACTGACTGTATCTCAAACTTGTTGGACACATTGTTTGACAAGTGAACTCTGTGAAGTGCAGTTCAAAAACAGCACATTTACTATACCTGGGGACCAGGGCCTGAAGTTTACTTTTTTGGCCCTCAGCCACTGTGGCAGGTGGATTTCCACCTGCCACAGTGGCTTTTTACCAGCCAATTTTTTTGCTTCATAAAGGCTTTTTGATGACTTGTGGTCCTTAATTGCTTATCATTTTAAGTTTTCAGGCCCAATTATAACAGGATTTTACTGTGCTTGCGCTGAGCTATACACACGACAGTCAATGCAGTACATTGTTTTTGTACTGCGGTTGTAAATCAGCCACTCACAAGCCAACTCAACCGTCCATTTGGAATTAAAACGTCTTCTTTTACTTTTCTTTTAGTCATCCTCATCTTTTTGTTGGTACATTTTCTAGCTCAAATCCAAGGAAATGGCAGACTTGGTTGAAATGTGAAAGAACCAACAGTGCCAAAAAAGAACTAATGAATCCCTCTATTGTCATTGGCTACCCACCAACGGGACAACGTGAAGCGTACTCTAGGGCACTGGAGGATTGGGTACCCACTTTGGGAAGTAATTGTCTGCTCAACAGCTCATAGGTCTGGGAGGATTAGTGATGCATTGCCAGACCTATCTCCACAGCACTGTGGAGTAAGGTCTGGCTACACCACACATACATTCCAGCATAGGAGAAAAATACACTCCGGGTTGTTTGCATTTCTTTAAACCAATAACAATCACCCTGACACGCCTGTGGCTCTGCAACATAGTCTCTGGAAGGAATTTGTTTTGGTGGAACATTTTCACCCTGCAAAAGAAAATGCCACATCCAATATTAAATGAAGTTAACTGTTGACATAATACAGTAACGTGAGCTATTTTAACAAGCTGGATACAAGGTTAAACATAATTTGCTCCTAAGATTGTTTCACCGAGTGTTATTGGTCCACAGCAATCCCAACAATCGGTCAAAACATCCCAGTTACAGAGCAAATGCCATAAAAATATTCTTTGTAAATCTTTATAATCATTCCCCGAAAGAACCGAGCAGACCTGCCATGTTGCACGATCCAAATTTTCTTCAAAACTCGCCATTTTCCGCATTTAGCTTGCTGGCTCAAAGATTGTTGTTGTTTCCTAAAGTGAACGGAGTTTGAGAACGTCAACACACAGAGATGTCTGGCGTGTTAACCACACGCAGAATTTTAGGAAATTATCCTAAAAAAATATACTTCCATTGATGCAGACCAGGGAGAATAAACCCAAAAGGTGTTTAGAAGCAGCAGACCCTTCCTTCTCTTCTCTGTACGACCAAAAAAAGCCGAGGCCAGAGGCGCTGTCCGCTGTGCTGAAAGCTAGTACACCCTAGTGATGAAGAACAAATAATAATCATACGTTCATTTCTTGCAGGCCCCGCCAACACACACACTAGGCCCCCCAGCCGCCCTCATCCGTATGCATGGCTTTACCCAACTCGCTACTGTCAAAGCTTGTTATGCAGTGAGCCAGTGTGAGGAGAAAGAGGAGAAATGTATTTATAGATGAATCAGATTAACTTATTAATAGATATCCTCTACACTCAGGGAGATGGACCACAAACTTGCCTGTCCATTCAGACATGCACACACGCACACACACACACATATCTTAATGAAAAGCTTTGTTGCTGATTTTATCTTTATCTTTTATCTTTACCTGTTTTCCACCATCTCCCAGAGGAACATAAAAAAAATTGACATGCGTTCTTGTGGATGAGCACTAATCTATTTTATTATTTCTACAAATAATGACAACAATGACCTCCTTCTCCTAACAAAGACCTAATCTGGGAAAGAAGTAGAATCTTGACAGTAGAAGTAGAGTATATACATTTATATATAATAAATGTGCTGGATGAAGGGACATTAAGTATACATACTGTACTATAAACAGTATATACAGTATGTATAGAGATTCTTATTTTTTGGCAGATAAACGTAACCAACACAAAACGAGCGAAACACGATAA
This sequence comes from Etheostoma perlongum, assembly GCA_026937815.1. Lineage (NCBI taxonomy): Eukaryota > Metazoa > Chordata > Actinopteri > Perciformes > Percidae > Etheostoma > Etheostoma perlongum. Next base: position 28,077,135 of record CM049377.1, on the reverse strand, counting down.
GAAAGAGTGATAACTTCATAACATAACCAGACTATATGACATGAGCTATCCATGCTAGATATGAAACACTAAAATAAGCAAATAATGTTCATTATCAATGTTTGGCATGAAAGTGAAATGAGTTTTGGTATTTGGTTATTTGGACAATTAATTGTATAGAACATTCTCTCCAAAGAAGCCAATCAGAGTGAAGTTTTTTTTTTCATGGTTCAAACACGCTCACTGACCTCACTGCAGTATTCAGGGTGGAGAGAGATCAGTGCTGGTGGTAATGATTTTGAGTCAATCACCCACCAGTCCTCTCATGCTACTGTATCCCAGACTTCTAACTACACGCTGTGGTGGAAGAAGGATTCAGATCCTTTACGTAAGTAAAAGTATGCTACTAATACCACACTGTAAAAATACTATATCACTGGTTACCAGTTCATTTTACAATTCTGGTCTTTACTTTTAGAGCTCCTCCTTATATGTCTGACCTGATACAGCGTCACACTTCGTCCCGGTGTCTGAAATCATTCGGTCAGATGTTGTTAGTGGTCCCCCACGCTCATTTATTTTTTTTTAAGATTAGTTTTTGGGCTTTTCCACCTTTAATTTTTGACAAGACAGTTAGGTGAGAAAGGGGGGAAGAAATGCAGGATATAGTCACAGGCTAGATTTGAACCCTGGACCTCTGCGTTGAGGTATAAGCCTCTCAGTACATGTGCACCTGCTCTACCATTGAACCAACCCGGCCACCCCCGCACTCATTTTAATACCTGAGGGGATTGATTTTTTCAGGCAGTGACACCCAGGCTGTGGAATACACTGCCGCTTTCTTTACGTTGTTCAAATGCAGTTGTTTCTTTCAAAAAGCAGTTGAAGAAGGCTTTTAGTTTGATTTTGTGTATCTATGTTTTTCTATGTTTTTATCTATTCTTATGTCTTCTATTTATCATATTCCAATTCATGTAAAGCACTTTGTGATTTTTATCTGCGAAAAGTGCTATATAAATGAACTGTAGGCTACTTACTTACTCTTACAAGTCCTGTAAAATTTAAAATTATGTAAGTATCACCAGGAAAATGTACTCAAAGTATAAAAAGTAAAAGCACTCAATGCAGAAATGTGCTCACATTTTAGAAACTGGAAACGATCCAAACACTTCTGTCAATCAACTCAGTGTTTAATCAGCTAATCATTTCAGCTGGACTTGTGGGCCGTTATATCGTTGGGTAGTTCATATTTTAATAAACTACATGTGTTTTGTGTGCAAACAGTGTAAACAGTGGAATAAAAAGTATAATATTTTGCTCTGAAATGTTTCGGAGTAGAAGTAAAAAGTGGCATGAAAAGTAAAGACTCAAGTAAAGTACAAGTAGGCTACCTCAAAGTTTTAATAAAGTGACTTATTTAAATGTCTTGGTTTTCCAAAATAAGCATGTGCTTTCAGTTATTTACAGCAGCATTCAATGGTAAAGAGTTACTGCAGCTGAGATTCTTGTTTTTTTGTCACCTTGCTGCAGTGGCATAGCAGTGTAGACTACGTTTGGCCGGCTGTTTTCATAAACTGACATTTCAACCTCTTGGTTTTCTAAAATAACCGTGCACAGTTGTCAGTTTTCAGAAAAGTGTTCCTTTACACGTACTCATTTTGACCTTGGGACTTCCAGCCCATACTCGTGGCAGATGTTCCTGTACACTATGACAGCTACCTGGTAGTGGCGTTCCATGTACGCACTTCCTGCCTGCATCTTACCCTGCTGTTATGTGCTGTACTGTCTCAGGGGCATCCTTGGTTCGATTCCCGGTCAGGGGGCGGGGCTATCCAGGTGGACAGCTCAGTGGTTAACACCACTGATTTCGGTACAGGCGATCGTTTGTTCGATTTCGGTCAGGGCGGGAGCATCCAGGTGATCGTCGGTCGTGTTCCGGCCAGGGCAGGTGTATCCAGGTGATCGTCGGTTCGATTCCCGGTCAGCGCGGGTGTATCCAGGTGGATCCTTAGGCAATGTCCTTAATGCTACTGGCCTACCTTAACCATGAGTGAAACCGTAAATACAAGAGCCATACCGGCTCGGACGTCGCCCGGGTTACTACAGGTAAGCAGGGCAACCTGATGAGAAATGGGCTACTGGAACAAGACACACATGGACTAGAGCAGAAAACATGGATATATATATATTAGGGCTTTAACGATACACCAAACCCAGGGTTTGATTTGTATCACAATTTTTGACCCATGATTCGATACAAAACTTGATTATTATTATTTTAATTTTTGTGTGTGTGTGTGTGTGTTGGGGGTCCTCAGTAAACGTAATACATTTTTTTCTGCCACATGGCATTGTTTTGACATTGATTACATCCCACTTTGCAACACAGTAATACAGAGACCTTATTTATTGATATTGATTGATTTCAATATCGATCGATCCAACACCAAAGATTCTGTTGAACCTTCAAATAATGTTTCCAAAATTGTTTCAGTGGTTTAACTCGTTGGCTTGAGACATAAGAATAATGGTAATGGTAACAGTAATGGACAATTCTGCTCCCGACCTGTAGAGGGAACAAAGAGGAAAAGTGCTTTGGTGCCTGCTGTAAAGGTGCTGGTTGACAAGTAGCTAATGCTAATGCTAATGTAATTCATAGTGGGTAACGTAAGATTATATATAAATGTATAGATAGATGACTAATCTAATGGTAATTTAGCCAGCTAGCTAGCACAGCCCTGTCTGTCTGCCTCAGTCTGCCGGCGCTGCGAGGCTTCAGTCGGGATGAGAGCTGACAACAGCTGAAAACGTGCAAACTTAGTTTTCCAAAATCTCCACTCTGGCCGAAGTTTGTACAAAGACTCGTTTTCAGATGCAAATTCTCTGTTCTGCCTGCAAACAAAGGGTACAAACAAAGGTTTTTCAAAAATAACCATGTATGTGTAAACAGGGCCAGAGTCTGTCAGGGCACTGTGACATCACTGCTGGACACTCCTGTATAAGGGGCCGTTAGGGACATTATTCAAAACCACCATTCATATACCTGCCCAGCTACATGTACTTTCCCTCTCACATACACATAGGAAACCAAACTCATTCACTAGTGTACTGAAAACCTCACACACACATACAAGTGAAATGCTTTTACATACTGAAGTATGGTTATTGGATGTTTAGACAAAGTTGTTTATGATGTTCCTTTACAGTAGAGCTTAACTTTTGCTTTACCTCTATTCAATTTCTTTCATCATAATCCACCTGTTGGATTCTATTGGCCACCGGGTTGGGGTGGGTGTGGCTTACCTGTGTCATAAAGTCTGAAAAAGTGGAGATTTGCAGACTCAGTAAGTTGTTGTGACGTTTCCCCATGGAGTTTGAGTACAAGGAGAATTTTGGTCGATTTCAACACGTAGCTCTATTGGTTGTAAATTTGGAGTGCGGTCAGTAGCGAGAACAACAAAAACAATCAGTGTTGCCTACACCGTTTTATCCTGCTGCAGCAGTTTGCACCCAGGACTCTGAAACAGGGCGAGTTTTAAAGGTGCGTACACATATTTCATGACTTTGTGGTTGTGTCTGAACTTCTACTGTGGACTGTGGGAAAAATGCCTTGGTTACCTTGTTTCAAGCCATTCTAGAATGGTACAGAAAGAGTGCAGGAAGACTCGATTTGGGCTAGTTGTCATTAATATTCAACGAGCTGAGCTGCTTGACTCTGATTGGCTAACAGTGTTGCTGAGTCTTTGAAATCTATGCAGTGAATTTGTGTTACAGCCTTTAGTTCTGTTTGCTTCTGTTTGCATGTGTGATTGCTCCCCTGTCTAGTGTCTGTCTATGTGTGTCTGTTTGTGTATGCATTTCTGTATGTCTGTTTCTGCATTGAATTTTCCTTTAAACGCCACAAGATGAGTGCCATAGTTCCATTATATTGGAGAGAAAGCAGACATCTCTACGGCCGATATGTCCAACACTGGGCAACTCGCACAAAAACAGTCCAGAATGTATTATGAGTTCGCCCAGTCTAGACTCTTGACTGTTAATAGCACTACAGGTAAGAGGATTACATTTTTTTATTTTGTTAAGCTCTTAATAAATGATAACTGAACGCCTCCAATTTAATCTCTAAAAGGAGATTTTCGTATGAATGTTGCCGGTAAAAAAAAAAAAGGTGCATTTTAAAAGGTCTTGATAGACTTTTGACTGATGGTTTGATAGCTTTGCCTGCTGACCCATTCATCGATCCATCTCCCTGTTCACATGGAATATGAATTATGTTATCTGCTCTTTCTGCTCCATGTCTCTATACTAAGAGCACACACACACTTTCCTAAATCTATTGTCTATGCATTAGCCATTTAGAGTGTTTAGGGGTGCTTAGTTGATGTCTAATAGGTCTAAGGCTGAAGGCTGCAGAGCTCTTATCAGTTCAAGGGCACTCAGCTCCTAGACTGCAGCCATGATATAACATTAACATCCCAAACTGTCATTTTGATATAAACACACACGGAGACGTACACCACAGAGACGTAAACACACACACACACACACACACACACACACACACACACACACAAACAGCTGGTCGTGTGTGTGACCTTCTGACTTCCCCTCAAGCCCAGAGTGAAGGCTGAAGTGATGCGTAAGCAGATCAGAAGCAAACAGCGGAGAGGCGATCAGAGCAGTGCTGAAGTGTGATAGAAAGATAAGCTGCCCTCCTTCACTTGCCATTTTTCCTCTTCACCAATTTTTTCTCCTCACCCGTGTCCATCCTCGCCTTACCCTCTCCACCTCTCATCCATCCATGTCACTCTCTTTTTCCTCTACTCCTTTCCAACATACTCCTTCCCATCTGATTGTTAATTCATGAAATCTGGCTGAACATGCACCCTCTCCATTATTAATATAACATTAGGGAGACAGAGGGAGGAGGAGAGGAAGGGAGAAGGGAGGAGACGGAGGAAGACAAGGAATTAGGGAGAGGGTGAGAAAGGGAGATGGAAGGGAAAAGGAGATGCAGATGGAAACAGCAAGGGAAAAAAAGGTGGCGAGAGGATGACAGGAATGGAGCCAATGAAGAGCAGCGTAGAGAAAGACAGACAGATTTTTCCCCAGCAGCTACGTGAGGCAGAGAAAAAAAACTGGAGTTAGAAGAGAGTGACAGATGAGAAGGAGAGAATGTGTCAGGAAGAAGAATATTGTATGACACATGATGCTATAGGGATGCACGTAATGTCGCTTGTCCCGTGAAGAGAGGCTGCTCGCAGAAAGAGACTCAGATGTGTCAGTGTTGATCATATGCACTACGGCCCCACACACACACACACACACACACACACACACACACACACACACACACACACACACACACACACACACACACACACACACACACACACACACACACACACACACACACACACCACACACACACAAACTTGATTTTACGAAACAGGTAACTGTACAGTAAAGAGAAGAAAATGAAAACAACCTTTTACAGTACTCTTCTTAGCAGGCAGACAAAAGTCTGTCACACTGTTTCACACGGGTGCGTTCACAGTCGAGCCTGACTGATACATCGGATATATCAGGCAATTACCAAATTATCGGTATCGGCATTTATAATGTCCGATAAATTTAAAAAACAAATAAACAAATGAATATTTAAAAAATAAAAACGGACGGCCAACCATGTTGTGTTGCAGTTACATAGTTTACCAGTCTATAACGTCCCTGTTGGCAACTCTGATATTTTTATTAGTGTTTTTGTTCAAAGAACTTCAAGTTTCATATCTTAAGTTTGTATTTTTATATATTTTATTTATGAGAATTTTAATATATTTTGATGTTCCTCTGTTCTGTTGTGACAACAAAACAATTTATATTATAATTATATTATATTATATATAATAACTAATGTTAGGGAAATCTGTTTTGTTACGCGTTTCATATATGTATATATATCGTCCAATTTATTGGAATATCGGATTTTTAAATAATAAAATATTTATATTGGTATTGGCCTTAAAGATCCTTCATCGGTCGGGCTCTTGTACACAGATGGGCTAATTTATTTATATAATAATTTATAACCATTTTATTTGTTCTTTTTTGTATTTATGTCAAAAACACAGTCAAAGGAGAAGACTTTTTTATATATATTTATATACACACATACATCTACAATACAGTATGTTCACACATATGGAAAATTACAGAAAAAAAACAAGTCAAAGATACAAGTTGAAGATGTCATTGGGGCTGCAAAATATATCCGTTTTTTTTAATAAACACATCGTGAAAGATTTTCTTTTGTTAGTAGAAATAAAATATCAGTAGAAAATTAATTTATAATTCAAGTAATATTGCTATTGTGATATTGAACACTATTATCGCATATTCTTCTCATATTGGGCAGCCCACAGTTCTTATCTTACAGTTCTTGTATTGAAGAATCCTCCTTCGGATTATTTTTCAGGAAGTCCATGAAAGATCCCCACACCTTTTAGAGACTTTGGGCTTTCACTTTATTGTCATTATTGTTTTTATCTCCTTGAGTTACATACAATAGGAAATATACCAAGTAAACTTAAACTGGGACACAAAGGAAGATCATAGTCAACAATACAGGAAACACAAAGTCATTTCTTACATACAGCGGCTTGCATAAATTTACACACCCATGCTAAAGTTGACTTAAAAAGGAATTAAAAAACATCTTTTGAAATTGATCTTAATACCTTAATGTTATTCCTTAAAATACAGGGGGCATAAGTATACACACCCCTATGTTAAATTCTCATAGGGGCAGGCACATTATTTTTATTATTAATGGCCAGTTATTTCATGGATCCAGGATACTATGTGTCCTGATAAAAGTTCTAAAGAATTACTTTAGGCATAGAAAACAATAATAAATTAAAGTTGAAATGTAAAAAAAACCTTTTTGTCAAAGCCACAGGGAGCCACTGGAGAGGGGCTCCGGAGCTGCGGGTTGCAGACCCCTGGTGTAAAACATACAGCAGCTCACTTACCCACATATTCATCGGCTTGGTCCACCGCTCAAAAAGTACAAAAAGTCTTGTTATCTATTCATGAAAGTATCTCTGGGAATGGCTGTGCTGTAAAAACACACAAGACAAGACTAAGTAAACCAAGATAATCCCACTATAATCACCAGGATATATTAGCACTTATGATAAAGATGTCACTTATCCAATTAATGCATTCATATTTGAATGTTTGAAATCCAGTACATAAAATAAAATATGCAGCAAGGTGGTCTGCATTCTAATCATACAATCAAGACAAAAACTCATCTAATTCTAGTATTCTCCTGATGGAGAACTGTGTTAGGATGATGCCACTCGATAATAAATGTCTAATTGCAGTCACCGCTCGCATGCATTTTTGCGGATTTGTTACAGTTCTTGATTGAATTATTTATAAGAACTGGGTGCTGAACTCTAATCCATACAGTGGAATATGTAGTTAGCACATGTGGCGTGAGGAGTGTGAAGATATTTCTGGTGCTGAGGGCTGGGATGTGTTTGTGCTGACGATATACCCAGAGCACATCAGTATTCTGCAGGGCTGGGTGATCAGAGACCAGACAGAGAGAAGTGTCTCCCCACGGTGGCAGGATTTGGTAGTGCAGGGGTGTTTTTTTTTGTCACAGCTCGCAGACTAACTGGAGCGATACAAAGTGTTCCTTTCTCTTACACAATCGCACCTGAACCCCGACACTTGCATGCAGCGAATGGCATACGTGCAGGCGTATATATATTCGTGCCGCACAAAACACGTAAGCACACACAGAGAGACAACAACAACTCTCATGTGTCTCCCATGTGCGGCCTTGTAGGTGTGTCCTTCAGATGCACTTGGCCTCCATGTCGTAGAGTTGAAGAAGGTCCGAGATCACGGCGTCGATGTCTGCTTTGGTCACGTCCACACACAGCACCTACATGCACACACACACACACACACACACACACACACACGCACGCAGACAGACTTTAGCTCCACACCTGGCCTCAATAAACAGCGGACATCAAAGGGCCACACACCATTTCAAAACGACCTAGATTTTATTGCCTGGAGGACTGAAGTGGAAAACCACAACGGATACTGACTTTTTCTCATTAGGGTTTGAATATAGTGACTTATAAAATCTAAGCTGATGCAAAAAGAGTCCTCATTTGTGAAAGTGTTTGACAATGGAAAACTATAAACTGTCCCCACCGTTCAGCTAATACGAACACTTACATGAGGCGCTTGTGCTTTGAAGACTGGCTGGAGCTGGATGTTTGTCATGTCCTTGGTACAAAGCTGTACAGTTGCTGTTGGCATGACCCTAAAAGCGGGGAACACCTGTGCAAAGCTACAGCTTCTGTTTGTGTTTGTCACATCGCATCACATCGGTATCGTTTGGATTTTTACGGTTCCTATGTCAAACCGGTACTTTTAAACCGATTCTGATTCCTAAACAGATTCTTGAAAAACCTGAAAAATGATATCACAGAAAGGCTCTTATATAGAGTTTGTTTTTAATTGACAATGATTCAAATTTTGCAATATAGTAACGTTTTAAAGTACTTAAATAAATATAAATATATAATAAATAAACCTAAGTCACCTAACACACAACTACAATAATTTAACAATTAATAACAGTTACACTATTAAGAACACGAGCCCAGAGGGAATTTATGGCATTTTAAATAAAGCCTATATTTACGGTAGCTAGCTAACGGTAGACTACAGAGAAAGTGTGAGATTTTTACGTCCGTTTCGAAGCGACAGAAGGAAAATATTTCAGTCGACACATTAAGGGGAACCAAAATGAGGAACCGAAGTGTGCGTTCTAATCCAGTCTGATTCTCTGCGGTCGGTTCCATGGTGGAACCTGGTTTTGGTACCCAACCCTATGGACCGATCTAAAACACTGCACATGCGTTAACTTCCACTAAATGTGAGATAGGATTCTGACAGCACGGACACACTGCCTCCCAGAGGTTTTCTTGAGATGTTTCTTTGTTCGGTACCAGTGGAAACTGTTTTTTTCAATTATCCAAAGTACAAACTAAATAAACAGAAGTTGCTTTCACACCTGAGCTGTTTGGTCCATTTAAAAAACGTTTTGTGAGCAAAATTTCCGGCGGCACCAGAGCAATCCCGGAAGTGGAACTTTGTGGATATAGACTACTGTCCAATGATTTGATAAAGGGCAGTGTGAACACAAACCGAACCAAATGAAAATTGTAACAATGCTGCAACTTCCCCCCTGAATCGCAGCGAGTCTAGCGGACTACAGGTGTGAAAGCGACCATAGGCGCTGTTGCTCACCCATAGGCATCCAAACGTTTGAGCACTTATCTCTATTTAGTCTGTAATTATAATGGGGAACACGCACCTGCCACCACTCTCTCTCTCCAACAGGCAGCTCCACTCCGTAGCTGTTCAGAGCCAGGTGCAGCGTTGCTATAGCAATGTGTTGTGGTGCGTGGAGGATGCACATGGCTCCATGGTAACAGTCTCTCAGCAACGCCCAGGAAGTCTCCGCAATAGGGGTTCGAGACCAAGCGTGGCGGTTCACGAGCGACTTCACAGACAGCAGGTAGTGGAGTAAATACTGGAGACAAAAAAAATCAACATGATCCTGTACATTTCGTATTCTGTATTTAAGTTAAACAGAAATTAAATTGGTTTGTTATCAGCGTTTCCCTTATAATTGTAATAATTATAATTGAGTAATTATAATAACAACAATTGAGTTGGTCAAAAAAGTGTCTCGGAAGACATCGATGCGACGCTGATTTAAGCGTACGTTCTGCAAGTGCGCAAGACGTAATACGTCTCCATAACAGCAGGCGGCGCTTATCTGTATTGTCGGCCAAAAGTTGAAAAGCGGCAGCTGATTGGATGAACGCACCATGTGGGTCTGGCTTGTCCGGAATTTCAAGGCGGATCATTCAGAATACGATCTCATATTTCATGAAAATAGTTAACTGAAACGTGTTTCTAAAAACATTTTAAGCGAGAAATAGGCCGTGCAGTTGATGAATCGGTCTCATTTCAGAATGACAAAGGTCAGTTTAAAAGACTTTCTTCAGATTTTGAGATGCGTTAGTCCCGCTTTACCCTTGTCATTTCTGGGTTAGCACGGCACCATTCAGATTGGTCATTGAGTCTGTTTGCCCGCATTCCGATTCAACGTGTCAAATCGGCCCGAATAAAGGCCGACGGCTCCTCTGACTGACGACGGCACGGACCACACCAAACAGACTGGAGTCACTGACCTCGCCAGACTGTCCGACGGCCGATAATCGGATTGGTGTGCCAGCGCCTTAAGAAGGATCACTAGGTATGCAAAATGATTTTTGATTGATCATTGATGACTTTTTTGTCATTTGCACAAGACACCTAAGTGACTTACAGTTTATGGAGCACTGAATGCAAGGTGCAAAAAACTAAATAAAGATATTACAGAAGCTTAAAATACATCAGATCAGCCGTGGAAAGTGATACAGCATTTTCAACTGATATTTGAAAACACTTTGAGCCAGATGGTACAGCGACTGTACACACAAACACATTTGGACAACCGTGACAATATCAGACAGTAACAGCGACAGACAAGGAGGCTCAACACTAAATAGGGGGAGACAGGAATATAGTTGCACGTGCACAAACACACACAAGCACATACACCTACCTTGTGAGGGTGTTCAAAGGAGACGTGGAAGTTGAGCTGTCGGAGGATGAGGAGCTCACTGCCACTGCACCACGCTGTCCCTCAAATCCCAGAACTCCTTGTCACACTCTAGAGGAGCACTGCCACTGTCTAGCTAGGCTGTCTGGATTTACCTGCCACTGTTGAAATACCTGCGAGGGAGGAACGGAGGGAGAGAGGAAGGTGGAGAGTATTTAAGATGACCACTTTGAACAGTAATGTTAAAAAAAAGTGTCTTTTTTATTTATTTATTGGCCAAACTTGATTACTCTCTCTTTGCCAGACCTTCCTCCACAGCTGTCTCAGTAGAGATCTGAGGACCAGGTAACCATAGTCCTCAGCATTCTGGGATGGGAGAAAAACGTGGTCTGGTTTATTGGCTTATTTCTATTTTTTTCTAAACCAATCACAATCATCTTGGGTAAACTGGAAATGAGTGATTAAGCCTCTACAAAATTGGTTGGGAAGGTTTGTTCCCTGAATGTGGAACATTCAAAAGTTGTTTTAGTGTGACAACAGAGAACTCAGAATTGGACAGCAAAAATAAGTCAATCAAACTGTCTGGATTTCCCCCAATCAATTATCTGATCCACCCGCGTAGCTTAATAACGCCATATGATATGCTACACTTTGAGAACAAATATTACTGGGATCACTACAAAAAATTGCAGATGAACATTAAATATCCTAGAACATCATAGACTCTACTGACTATCCCTCTAACAATTTGGGGGGGAATTGTTGGGTCTTTGTAAATCATAGTGTGGTCTAGACCGACAGTATTCGCATAGTGTGCTGTGATAACTCCTTTTATGATTTGACACTATAAATAAAATTGTATTGAAATTGAATTTATTAGATAGTTCTATGTGATGAAAATCAATGATATTGTTGGTTTTAATAAAAAAAAAGTCCTCACCCCAGACAGTTTTTAGAAGGTCAATTTTAGTTCTCAAGTCACATTCAACATCTAAAAGAAGACTTACTGTGTTTCCATGTGAATTATGTGAAGTCAACAGTTTGCTGGTATTTTTAGCCCTGAGCAGTAGGGATTAAATGTCATAGAGCAGTGTTTACTGCAGGCAGGACCATGTTTTTATGTGTAGTTTTTTAGTAGTTTTTTTTTAGTTTTTGTGTTGTTTTTTTTTTTTTTTTTTTTTTTTTTTACACACAGCTTGGCCACCAGGTAGGGTTCATAAATTGTTTTTAAATTGTTAAATGTAATTTGTTTCAATGGAGATTGCCACAACACACCCTTGAGGGTTTCACAGGCAGTCGCATCCCCAGCTTCTTTCCTGAACATAAATACTGTCAAAATGTTTTTGTTGGAAAATAAAATAAATCAAATCATTTCAAATCATGCAATTTGAAGGTCCCATGAGGATGTGCTCACGGGTCCTGATGTGCTTTTCCTCCACTTAGTGGTCCCTACACACAGCTCATGGCCACCAGGTAGGGTTCATACGCACGCAAGCTGACACGTTCAAAGAAACGGTGGTACAACACACACGCTGTGGTCACAGGCACTAATACTGTATCCCCAGTTTACTCCTTAATAGACCTTAGTGGACAAAAATCTTTCAGGCTACAGTCTCTTTTAAATCAAATTTGAAGGTCCCATGACATGGTGCTCTTTGGATGCTTTTATATAGACCTTAGTGGTCCCCTAATACTGTATCTGAAGTCTCTTTTATATAGACCTTAGTGGTCCCCTAATACTGTATCTGAAGTCTCTTTTATATAGACCTTAGTGGTCCCCTAATACTGTATCTGAAGTCTCTTTTATATAGACCTTAGTGGTCCCCTAATACTGTATCTGAAGTCTCTTTCCCAAAATTCAGCCTTGGTGCAGAATTACAGCCACTAGAGCCAGTCCCACAATGAGATTTCCTTAGTATGTGCCATTTCTGAGTCTATAACTTTTGAGGAGGAGGGGGGGGGAGGGGTGGCCTTGACCAACTGCCCCTCTGCTCGTTTGAAAAGCCAAGATGTCTCTCTCTCATGGGTGGGCCAAATTCTCTGGGCGGGCAAAGCAGAGAAAGGGGAGGCAACCTTGCCCCTTATGACCTCATAAATGGCAAGATTCCAAACAGCCCATCTGAGCTTTCATTTTCTCAGGATACCCAGGGCTCAGTTTACACCTATCACCATTTCTAGCCACTGAGGGACCATAGGCAGGCTGGGAGAACTCATATTAAAGTTTTAAAAAAAACTCATAGTATGTAAGTGTAGTGTAATATATTGCAGATCTAAACATGTATTTAGTAATTATAAGTCACATTAAATAGGCCATGATCATTTTAAAGAATTGCCTTTTCCTTTCACATTACCCCACATTATTTATTTTAATCCCCAAAAAACAATCTGGGCAGCAGATTAGTAAAATTCCTAACTTAATATTATCACAATCTTCTTAAAAAAAAACAGTACTACACAATCAATCATGAATTTAACAGTAGAACTAAATGATTAAGAAAAGCCAGCATAAATTAAATTGATAAATTCTGCATTAGACCGAGAGGAACATTTCAGGGCTTCTACATTTCTCGCAGAGCATCATATATCTTACTGTTAAAGAAGCCCATTTCCTCCTGGACAAGAAAAAACACATAAGTCAAAATTTTTAACTTACTAAATTAAAATGATGAGATATTAAGTCGTAATTTTGACAAAAAAGAATTGCTCTAATTGCATTTTAGCATATTTTTTTTATTTTTAACCCTCCTGTTGTCCTGGGGTCAAATTGACCCGTTTACAAAAGAATTAAACAGAACTTATCAGAACTTTGACCAAAGAACGTTGGAAAAAGGGACAAATGTTAGAAAACGCAGGAAAAATTCAACAAAAACATTTTTTTAAACGCTAAAAAAAGGGATCAAACAAAATCGGAAAAATCGCCAAAGGTGACAAAAAAATAATAAATAATAAATGTGAGGGAAAAAAAAACTACAAAAACATAATAAAAGTGACAGAAAATTGGTAAAAAATCTACAAAAACGTTGAGAAAAGTGTAGGGAAAAAAACATCAAAATGTCGAAATTTCGGCCCAGAAAAACACAAAAGTTGCAGGTCGATGGGAAGACAACACAAGGGTTAATCATTCATCACTTTTCTTTCTTTCTTTCTTTGCAGAAAAGCAGTACCGTTACACTATTTATTGGGAGGAAAAGACTTGTTGACACACGAGTAAACGTTACCTGTCTCCATAATGAAGCGACAGACACGAAAGTGTGTTTTAATGTCCCGGTCCGACTCTGCATCCCCGCCACGGTCTCTCCTGCCCACCAGCCACCGCGGGCCGTCCCGGGTGGCTGGTGCACGAGAGGATGGACCTTCCATGGTCTGTTTACCATCAGCAGGAGTATCTAAGGCTGTACCGTTACAGTACAAAAATACTTTCTACAAATAACTTATACAACGGTCGACAGGAAAGCTGCTAACGTTAGGCTAGTTAGTCAGTTCTACGGCCTCGGTGTTTAGCTAACTGTAGCTAACTGTAGCTAACTGTAGTAGCTAACTGTAGCTAACTCAACTTAACATTCTCTACCAGCAAAGTTATGCTACGACAATGTTGGTGTATGTTACTAACTTAGAAAACAACAAGTTTGATGGACGTCTGGTTTTTGGCTAGCTGGTCTTGGTGTTGCTGTTGCTAGCCTACTAGCATACGTAGCGTCATTAGTTGAGAGGCACGTTAGTTACCCGGAAGATAAATACATGGACTTCCGGTAAACCTTCCAAAATAAATTTAGATTGCAAAATGTCTCTCGAGAAGAGAGGACACCGGTAGTTGAGTGGTTACTTGCGCAAAAACACATTCAAATAGCAGCTGTGTGTAAGAAAATTTAAGCATACACAATCTAAACACGGCGTTCTTTCTTTTGCAATGTCGGTTCTTATCATATAGTAGTTATTATTGTCAAATTAACGTACCAAAAAATAAACTTCCGGTGACATCTTCCAAAGTAAAACTCTTATTAGAGGACGCTGGACCGTGCACTGGGGCTTAACCATAGACTGTATATTATTAATTAATTAATATTAACGGTCTATGGGCTTAACACGGCAAAATAGCAATCGAGCATAAATAATGAATGAAAAACACCAACTCAAATTAGCATAATTTAAATAAACATATAGCCTACAAAGACAATAGTCAACCACAAACTAATTTATTATGTTAATTGTCTGTGTGTGTGTGTGTGTGTCAGGTCTCTTAAACTTTTCGTGCGTATATACCCAGTGTCGCGTGTATACTTATTTTCCCATTACTATTTATTTCCAATTAAGTTACTTAACAAATATGTGCCATTCTGAGTTAGATTAATGAGTGAATGACAACCATTACATATAATGTTATTTTTTTCTGTGTAGGAAAAGTCTGTAAAGGAGAAGTCAGTTTGATGCGTTGCTATGCAACGAGTCAACAAAAACAGACGCGGACCTGTAGTGTAGACGGATGCAGAAATGTTCAGTTACTCGGCAAACCAGGTAACCTAAATATGTGCCAATGGGAACATTAAGCTACACATTCTGCTTTGTTCAACTGTTTTACTTATATATTCTGACATATACTTTAACTCCCATCCGCAGTATGACAGTGCATTCAAGCCTCGTCGACTGCAGAACTGGTGTGAGACTAACGTTAAGCACTTCAAAGAGGTAGTTCATCATATCAGCAGTATTCTGCTGTTGAATTATACTAGTTGTATTTCATATTGCCAGGTATTTTCAAGAGTAGTACTTAAAATGTGATTGAATTAGTTCAGCTCACTAGTGTGTGTGTGTGTGTGTGTGTGTGTGTGTGTGTGTGTGTGTGTGTGTGTGTGTGTGTGTGTGTGTGTGTGTGTGTGTGTGTGTAGCGACCCACTGCACATGAGGGCCGCACCACCTTTATTGCCGACGATAGAGGACATCTGCTCCCAGGAGTGGTAAAGGTTAGAGCATATCAGCCCTTTCTCTCTTATTTGCTATTCTTGTGAATCATTGTTTGACTGTGTGTGTGTGTGATGCTATATAGAAGGGCAGTGCATGGACAGACTTTAAGGGGACCTGGGATCTACCTGCTCGTATCCCGGCCCACCACATAAACCCTACAGGCCGCTCTGTGGATGGTCTCAACATGCTGAAGTCCTGGGGCATTGACCCACAGCACCAAGACACAGATAGGCTGCAGGATGTCGGCCAGCTGGTAAGCTTACAGGATGCAACACACATAAACATGTGTACATTTTGTTCCTGTTTTTAAAAAGCCAATAATGTTTCCCACAGGGTGGCTGTTTCATGGCAGGCAGTCATCACAAGTTGAAGTGTAATGTTTAAGCAGACCTGGATTTTGTTTTTACGTTTATTTTAAGTTTAATTTAGTCTATAATTTCTCTTGTATGATTTCTATTTTCACTTCTATTCTTATACTAGTTGTATTGTATACTGGTAGACTTCTTCTTTTTACTTCCCTATATCTGTACGTGTTTGTATCCTTGTGCTACTGCCAACACCTGCATTTTCTATCAGGGGATCAATAAAGGTTTATCTTATCTTATTTATCTTACTTTCAGACCAATGAGGATGTACAGCAGGACAGTGCTGCCCTGTGTACTGCAGCCGGACCAATACTCAACAGCAGTATTGAGACCAAGGTGAGACCAGCCAGCAATGTATCAGCGAAAGCAGCCTGCCAAGAAGGGCCACCCCCCTCTGAGCATGGACGCAAAGAGGAACAGCAAGAGCAGTGAATGTCTTCATTTCATTTGCGGTGGATGAACAAAATACGTACAAAATTAAATGCCTGCTAACAGTCCTAGTTTTGACTTATTTTTACATTGGCTGGTTGTTGTTGTCACAAGTCATGACAAACATGGTCATCGCCTTTTTTCCAATAGGTCCTTTATACTCCCTTCTCTTTGTGTGTAGCTTCTGTGTGTTTTATGGGTACAATTCAATCAGTTATCCCTCTACAATATCAGCTGACCAGAGTAACCATAAGACCTCATGCCATTAAACATTGTAAAAGATTAAAGGAGACCTGCCACACGTATTCCATGACTTTGTGATATCTGAAGTTCTACCATGGACTCTGTAACATTTGTGTTGGTTACCTTGTTTCAAGCCATTCTAGCGTGGTATAGAAAGCCTGCAGGAAGACTCAGCTCGATTTGGGCCAGTTCTCATTAATAGTCAATCAGCTAAGCTGCTTGACTCTGATTGGCTAACAGCTAGCCAATGAGAGCCTGGCTAGCAGCATCCTTTACCCAGCGCAACTGGGCGAGCTCATGAATAGTAATGAGCTTAGGCAGCTTTTGTAATTGGTCTGATTTCTCCTCTTATTCCTTTTCAGTGGCTAGAGCTGACAGAGGAGGTAGACGTTCATTTTCACATTCACCACGTAACACAAACACATATTTCAAAAAATGCAAGTTAAAAACGGTTTTGTTTGGCAGGGCACCTTTAAGCCTCAGTGGAAACAGGAGTTAACCGCAGATATCATGCATTTATCAGTGGTTTGGTCTGGTGCCACCTCATACAGGATGCTGGGACCGGTTTAGCAACATCTTTGCAGCATAATGGGCCCTATTTAAAAAAGAAAAGACATCTGTACCTTTATACTACCTGGCAGGAATAAAGGAGAACACATTGATTACAACTTGGAAACTGTTATGTCTCTTCACACAGACTATAACCAGAGAAGGAAAGTAACAAATTACAATTACTTACATTACTGTAATTAAGTATATTTTTATGTATTTTTACTTTAAAGAGTAGTTTTTAAAAATCTGTAATTTTACTTTTACTTAAGTATGTTTTGTTTGAAGTATTGTACTTTGCTACATTTTAAACCAAATCCATAACAGAGTTAAAAAAAAAGAAAAAGAAAGAAAGAAGGAAATAATATTTTGGCAAAATATCTGTCAACAAACTCATCAAAATGTTTTTTGTTACTTTTTTTAAGGTGTCGCTTTTCTTATTTTTTAAACTAATATTTGGCTCTGTGCCCATTAACAAATCTCAAAAGACTGTGATTTAATTAAATTAGTATAAATAAGATATTAAATAGGTATAAATATAAAAAAGTATATCTCCACTCGCTGTTAAAAAGTAACTAACTTTTACTCTATTAGTACTATTTAAATGAACTACTTTCAACTTCTACTTGAGTCGATTTTTTTACCGGTTAATTTTACTTAAGTAAAAGTTCATCAAAGTAATCGTACTTAAGTTGAATTTGTTTGTACTCTTTCCACCTCTGACTTCAACAAAATTACCTTAATGTGCAGTTTTTAAAGAGCACATAATGCAATCGTAGTCCTGAACACTGCAGAGCTCTAGGTGCTGTCACGGTAACGTGTGTGTTCTGATTAGGGACGTTTCCTCATACAGACAGTCTAACCCATAATCATTAGCAACACATGGCCCTGACTCAATGACTCACATGTTGTAAAACCACAAGTTCCAGTGAGTTAGCCTACTTACTCCTCTTCAAGTCAACATTTAAAAACAATGGACAATACAAATAACTTCCTCGAGTATGTGGGGTGAAGGTTTTGAGGCATGTGCACAGCAAGTACAGATGTAATCGTTGGCAATAAAAATCTCAGGCCTCAGTGACCTTCAACAATGCTTCTTAAATAACTATAATAGAGCACAATCACGCAATTACAAGTAGTCAGACTGATACATAATGCCTTTTCTTAAATGATTATAAATATATAACATTTACACTTTGGATAAATGAAGCTGGTGTAACCAGGCGTAGATGGCCATTTATTGTCAAAGGACCACAGCAAACAAGCAACAAAATAGAAAACAAATACAACAACGCAGATCAATCGATGGCACTTGAGGAGAACAGCAGGGAATGGCTAGACCAGTAAACCAAAACAAAATACTGGAGTTGTGAAGCTCATGAAAAACCCAAAGAAAGTACAAGCCAAACAAATACCTGCTTATCTATATATACTAAAGGTGCACTATGAGATCCTGCATGGCGTCACTTCTGTTGACGTTTCAAGTAAATTTAAAACAAAACAGAGCAAAGTCAAAGTCAAAGTCCTTTTATTGGTCTCCCTAAGGAGAAATTTGCTTTGGAGACTGAGCAACTTACTTAGCTGCAAAAGTTACAGACATAACGACAAGCACAGGGTTAAAAACAATTAAAAGACAAATGTACAGCAAGCTCGCCCCTCCTCCTCATGCTTCCGCATGGACTTGCTGTCACCAACCGCCACCCCCTCCCCCAACCATCTTGTCGGTTCTTGTCAACCATCTTGTTTTGGTGCCTATCCTGTGTCCCTGGTGTTTGTTTGACGTTTACGACCCCCGCGTGGTCTCCCGAGACCGGGCTTGTTCACGGTGTATTCAGAAGGGCAGCCAGCTAGCAGATCAAGGACACATGACAAGATAGGAGACAATGAAATCGCGCTGAAACCATGCTGGAACTCATAGTGCACCTTAGGCCTGCACGACAATGGAAAAATCTTACATTGCAATATTTTTTCCCCCTGCAATATATATTGCGTATATATAATACATATAATAATCAATCCAGGCTAACGTGAATGACAATGACTGCATGTTGCTTCCTCTAAACTTCAGGTTGTGGTTGATCCTAGGAATCTGGGAGGGAGGGAGCTAACCCTAACCCTTCCCATAACAAACCCCGTCGGACTAACGTCACATACACATGCTGCCCACGTGGCTACATGTCTTAAAGAGGAAGGGTCGGACGGTAATAATCATTTAAAAGTTCAACTTTTCTTTTAAGCAGCAAAAAAGTTTTAGCGTCAACATCACAACGTCCTGCGATGTGACTATTGCGCATGCGCACATCGCGATGTCGATGCTAAAACACAATATTGTTCAGCCTTAGTGCACCTTTAATTAAAGGAGCAACGACTGTCGATTTGAGAACAAAGAAAAGGAAAATGCAAAACACACAAAAATAAACGAATCCCTGCCCAGTCCCAAAACTAGTTCAACTTTTCAAGCGGAAAGGTTCAAATACACAGCATCCCATTTAACAACGTCTCTAAGAAGCACAGTGGTGAACTGTTCAAGGAAAGTCACAGCAGTCCCGGTTGGGAGTCCTGGATGTCATCCCGAATCAACATGAATACACATCACAGCCGTGGGATTGGTGGACTGGACTGGAGAGGTCAGAGGTCGAAAACTGATTAGAGCCAGTCTGAAAATGCCCGACCAATCCGGACAGGGGAATCCTCCAGCAAAGGCGCCAATCCCAGAGAGTGGCTCTGCAGCTTGTTAGGTAGTGAGAAGAACAGTGCAGCCCTGGCTAACACACATGATGGACATGACACGGCTTAATGTTGACTGAGATATTCCAGACCTGTCTCCCAGCTCCCTCTGAAATGTCCCGTTGCAAGGAACCCAAGAGTTACCTGAAGATTGACAGTAATTGCATGGTTTCTCTGGGTCTGGCGCTCTAAAGCCGGACCCTTGAAGCCGGACCCTTAGTCGAAGCCTAAAGCACGATCCAGGAAACCAGAACAAAAATACTCGTTCTCATCTTATAGTCTCATTTGCAAGATCCTTCCCATGAAGCCAGAGCAGCCATCCTTACGCACAACAGTTATGCACAGCTGCAGCTATTTATAGCATCCCCAGTGTTGTTCACTAATCACCACATGTAAACTATCATCAGCAGTGATGCCTCAATTCTCATCAAAGGCTCATAAATAGCAATTATATAACTAACAATTATTTAGTTAATAACTGTTTACAGAATGTCTCATGATAGATGATCTAATTTAAAAAACAAATGGGAACATAAAATGTTGCACAAATTAAGTGTGTGTTGCTCCAACAGACAGGTGTGTGTGTGTGTGTGTGTGTGTGTGTGTGTACAGCAAAAAACGATAATTAGAAATGGAAGCCTTGTGAAATTGTCTGTCTTGATCTTTTTTACATTCTATGTCTCACATTATTTTTCATTTCCACTTCAACATATCCCATCTGGCTTGCTCTATAAAAAAGGGTGTACACACAGTGGTATGATACACGGGAGGTACATATTATAAATATGTGTGTGAAAAGGCATGTGCATGGTTTTGTGCGTACACATTGTTTATACATCTGGCCCTTGCAGTAACTTTCCTTTAGATGAATGCACTTTTATCAGTGCAAATCCCCTCATGTTGACAAGACACAACAAGTTATCACAAAGCTTAATCAGACATAATCATTTACAGTAGCTTCACACAATGGTGTTAAGACCTGGATTGTTGTGTTGTCGATGAAACTGTTAAACAAGGCACTAAAGTCACATGTCCAGCCTACATACAACGTCCTGCAGATCAAATAAAGACAAATCATTCATCGGCCGCAGGGAGAACAATTTCACTCCTAGGCTTGGCGTGGAGGTGTACTCAGCTTTGTTGAGATCCTGATTTTCTTGATGATCACCCAATCCTTCTGTGCAGCTGTGACTTGTACCCTCAGACAGGAAGAGGCAGAGCCATACTGTTTATCCATGTCCTGCATCTCAAACTTCCCATTCTCTAACGTCCCCACTGTCTGGAACTCTTTACAACTCTTCTCCTCTTTCTCTGTGGTAATCACATCGTGGCCTAGCTGCACCTGAGCCGACTCTAGGAGGTCTTTGCCCCCTGACCCTGTTTCTACATACATCCCTGTCACGACTGTCGGGTCTGTGAACACCACAGTCAGGTGATTTCCTTTTTCCGGGGAGCGCCCCCAGAAAAATCCCTCGCCAGGTTCCCAGGCCAGTTTGGGGAATTGATTCTTGTACGTCGACATATCAGAATAAACGTCAGCTAAAGGATTGGTATAGATACCCTCCTCAAAGTCCTTGTCCTTCAGCTTGTTGTATGTCCCTTGGAACGAGGAGAAAGTCCCCATGTGTTGGAACAGCGAGGGTTTGAAGATGATTGTCTCTTTCTGAGTCATCAAGTCTCGGAAGCGCGTCATCAACCAGTCACAGGGCATTTCCTGGTAGAAGAGGAAGAGAAAGCGGGCCAGGAGAGGAAGATGAGCCGATTTGTGGAGTTTGCCGATATAGCCGAGGGCCGAGAACTCCAGCATTGCCCAGGTTGTCTTCTTCGCCTCTTGCTCCTCAACACGCCTCCTGATGGTGGAAAGGAAATTTTTTGCGGAGGAGACATCGTCCTCCAGTTGGAGGTAGTATCGACCAATGCTGGCACAGTAGTGGATCAGGAAGGAGTAGTCCAGGTTCTGCTTGGAGCGGAACGATACCCTTTCTGGAGCATCGTTGTAGTTCCTCTTTAGACCTGCATGAGAACCAGAGAGACGTGCATAAGTATCACAGCATCGACAAAAACTCACAATATGGATGGGAATGAATTTGCAATCTAGTTGAAGCTAGGATTGGGTATGGCACCGGTTCCTACACGACCGATATCGGACCGAATGACAACACAGATTACGGTATCAGTTCAGACACCGTTTAGGCACCAGCTCCGTTTTAAAAGTACTGTTTTAGCACCTGTATCGGGGAAAAAACCCAAACGATACCCAACCCTAGTATAAGCCTGTGTGCACTACACCTGTAACAGGAGGGTAAACATCCTGAGGAACATGGAGGACCACCAGCTGGCCTTGTTCTAGCTCCGAGGCAAATGCAGTTTTGATCTCCCTCACTGTAGTGACTCTCCAGCTGACATCGAAATCTGCTAGCAGCACTACCACCACCATGGAGGAGCGCTCTTCAGGGGAGGACTGGGAGAAGAGGGACTGCAAGGTGGGGATTAGATAGCTGCCCTTCTTCCTCTTCACCGATGATAATCCAACCGATAAATACCCTGAAACATGTCAGGACAGGAAAGTAGAAATGTCATTCAACAACATCAATCTGTTAGATGACCGTTCCTATGGCAGCCCAGTACTAATGTTAAAACATATCCTGACCTTAAAGCTATGGCGCGTAGTTCTGTCGCCCCCATGAGGAATTCAAAGTAATGACAACAAAACTGTCGTCGCATCCACATGATACAAGCCTCCTGTGATTGTGCACGTGTACCCACCCCTCCTCCACGCAGTTGCAGGGAGGACACAAAGGAGGATTAAAAAAAAAACATAACAGGCTTTTCAGGTCTGGTGACATGTGGCACCTACTACAGTTACCAGTAACCAAGTTTTGGAGATTGTGAGATATGCAATATAAAACCTGAATTTGTATCAGATTGAGCCTGGAGCAAGAAGTGGTATAATTTACTCGGACAATACATCTTTTTCATAAATCCCCATCTATGACTTTGCCAAGATCGCTCTCCCAATCTCTTTTACAACAATAGATGGGATTTTGTAGGTCACATTTTTTTTTTTTTTTTTTTTTTTTACAAAGTTCACTAAAGCTGCAGAAGGCATTATTAGTGTAAAGAACACTCATTTTAACAAAGGCCCGACCTCTGCCATAAGGAGAAGGCCATATCAGCTCGGGGCAGGGCCGGAGTGGGACCTCTTTCCAGCCTGGGAGTTTCAGGCCCAAGACCGCCCACTTTTTCCATGAAATTGAATAAATGAAGCAACAGATCAGCTCTTATTATCCTGGAGTTTTTATTAATACCATGGTTCAACAAATAATGTAAAAGTGAAATAATATTTCACTTAGGCTGAGAAGTTAATAAAAATATTCCACTATTCCACAAGGATAGGTTGATAAATTAACATAAGCATAAAGAAATAAAGCATTTGAAATGTATCCCGATCTTCCACAAAGAGGCATATTGAACTGCAACAGTTTAATTCACAGTACAGTTTACAGTTACATTGCGAATATAGTGCACTGGTTTCATATACTGCTCTCTTACATTAAATAACTTTAATTCATATAGTTTACTCTGGTATACTCTGTCCCTGTAGTCATGGCCTCCTCATTGCAAATTTCGGGCTCATCATTTTCAGCAGGGGGACTGGCTTATCTGCTGCTTAAAAGCTAAAAAAAGAAGATATATATATATATATATATATATATATATATATATATATATATATATATATGATTAAGAGGTTATCAGTATTCGCAAAGTCTATGAATAACCATATATTGGGTGATACAAAAAGGCTAATATTTTAATTAAATGTAATATTTTGCTTACAAATAGGTTGACACTGCTCCAACGATATTAGCCAAATAATTACGTTGTTAATGCTAATCATTACGCCTAAAGCTATATGTCTTTACCAATTGCCACTTGTGTTTGTCCGCTTGAAAATAATCGGTAAGCTTGGCACATTTGGCAGCATCTTTTTTTTTCAACTTGGCTTTTTCAGCCCCTTCTGGCCTCTTCCTCCCATCATCCTCCCTGACGTGTATTGTTACGGTAGGGCCGGCCCAGCTATCGGTAGCCTATATGAGAAAACTTTTTGAAAAAGACGGGTTATGGACACACCCAACTAACTCTATTTGGGAAGGAAGAACTGGTACAACCCATGTAGAGGCTGCGGTGTCAGAATGAGGAACGTGTGTAGCCTATTTTTAGAGGAGATGGACTAACATGACAAATGTCAACAAAACAAATCCTCGGGCGGCCCTAAAGTGAAGCGGCCCTGGGAATTCTCCCCATTACCCACCCCGGGTCTGGCTTGGGGGTAGAAAGAGATACATATTGTGGAGAGGGCTGTGGAGTCCAAAAGCAAGTCTAAATTGAGACCGGATTCTTAAAGTTATAATCTGACCTATTTTAGGCCCTGCAGTGGGTATGAGGCTGTCTTAAATCTATTGGACCCTCTGACACGTGACACCAGTCCCCAATGTGCCTTTAAGCTGTCCTTGGATACTACTCTCACCTATGCAAAGAGTAGATACGCCACTACTTACTCAGACAGGCCTTAAATCTACATTTACTTATTCAAAATCATCCCTTTGTTAAATCAACAGCGCTCTGTCAGCTGATAACGCATTGAAGCAGAACTTGAGCAATTCTCAAATGAGTGAGACGGCCGCGCCTCCTAGAACCACTTCCCTCTTTACCTTTACCCACACTCTCTATACAGCAAGTCATATTCACTGCAACATTGCCAGCCATAACTATAATTAGCTAACAGCATGCTAGCTAGCAAAATGTCCTCAGCTGACTCACCTTAGCAAACAACAAAGCACACACTGCTCATCCCCAGCTAAAAACGTGTTGTGTGTCTTAACCCCAAAGCTAGGGTGGCCCCCCACCAGTTCAGGTAACAAGGACCAAATGCTGAGTACACATTACTCAGCTTTCACCTTTATACAAACAAAAAGGGACAGACAGTGTGTGTCACTCACTCTGTTGAGTAGATGGTGCTCCAGCCAGTAGCTGATAGGACACATTGAGAGGCAGGTAGTCTCCCCGTTCCACCCACGACTCCTTACCTACCAACCTCTCCGCTTGCCAAGTTAACTCATTTGGAATTGGTTCCTGTGGCCTTGCTGGGCCCTGCGAAAACAATCCCATTGATTGGTTGATTAGAATATGCATACGTAAACTGTTTAATACAGTTTTTCATACACATGTTTAAACAAAATGAAATTTGTGCTTTGTAAAGATTTTTTATTTTTTTGTGAAAGCAGTTGGTTTAAAATGCCAGTTTTAAGAGTACAACATTTATATGTGTTGATCACTCTTCATAGATTCTACTTCTTTCCAGATGAAGTGTTTAAAAGGAGGAGGACATTTGTGGAAATAATAATAAAACGGATTAGTGTTAATCAACAAAGAAAGCATCTGACTTTTTGTTAATGTTGCTCTGAGAGATGGTGTAAAACAGAGTTTAAGAGCAGGGAAAGATATAATCATCAAACAAGGCTTTTCATTGTGTGTGTGTGTGTGTGTCTTTGTGTGTACTCACAGCAATAAGGAAGTTCGAATGGCTAATGAAATATAATCCTCCGATGATGAGCAGCACTGCCAAAACAACATTCTTCTTAGAATGTCGTCGCATTTCCTAACACACACACACACACACACACACACACACACGCACACACACACACACAATTGTGCTGTTGTGTAACTCAGTCAGCACAAACAGTAAATAATTCATCAAATAGGTAATAAATGTTTCAGAATGCTCAGACACCGCAACAAGTTTGTGGATGGTGTGTTGAAAGGCGTTGCAGCAGGAGTGAGCGGAGTATCATTTAGAAAAATTAAAACATTCAATAGGCTACCAGCACCAATAACCATATCCTTAAAGGGACACTGATACCTTTATTTCTACTTCGGTACCCCTGCTTCACCACACCACGGACTAGGGTTGTGCAATTAATTTGGCTCCCAACAACCACAAAAACATTATTTTGTACATGACTATTGACAAGTAAACTCTTATTTTGTCTTCAACAAGCAAAGTATTAAGGCACACGTCACAGTTCAAGGTGTTTTTACTGTTGATTTGATTTAACCATTTTTTAATTTCAATAAATGCAACATCCAATAGTCAGTGACTAATCTTGTTAAATAATCGGGAGATCAATATTGACCAAAATAAGTGTAAAGTATAAATCAACAGCCCTGCACAGACTAGGAGTTGTATCTGCTGCATCACTGGGCCAATCACACATCACATTAGATTCAGATAGCAATTTCTTTTTTCTAGATTTGGTACAAAAAGGATTGAATGCAGGTGTCGTTTGACTGGAGAAGTTTCAGCAGTATACCGGTTTAATCCCATGGTGTGAAAATTGATGGTTATCATACAATGTACATTCATTTGATTATCTGAGATATTGAAAATGAATGCACCCAGGGCTGATATTAGTTATTTAGTTTGTGTGTGTGTGTGTGTGTGTGTGTGTGTGTGTGTGTGTGTGTTTCAAAAAAGGAACATACAAGAGCAGTCAATGTTCTGCTTTTTCTCTTCTAAAGAACGTGCGGCTTTCTCTCCTTCTAATACTTTTGTTCAAACAGGAGATGAACAGCCCTGTTTAATTTCAAAAAGGGAGACTTTTTACACATATTCCCATTAAAAAATGGTTTCAAGTTTTAATCATAACAAAGAAGTTTTCACCCAAAATAAATCTTCTGATTTCATTCATTCAAAAAGTCATTGTTACTGAAAATACCGACAAAAACTCTCATATTTTAAAGTGAAAGTCTGATGTTGAACACCTAGTGGGGAAGGGCCTTATATGGTATTTAAACAAGCAGCTCTCTGTGTTGCCTAAGGGCCTGGCCTAATACTTGTACACGCTCATACTCACATTACCTATCATACTGTAGATATAGTAAGGTCCAACAGAGTTGAGTTGACATCTGAATTTTAATTTATGAAATACAATCAATCAGCATGCCTGCAAATGGTCCCATTAGAGTAAATGTACACCATTATAATGTAATCCCAGCATACAGTTGAGTTTTTTTTATTTTTAAACTTAGTATTAGAGATCATCTGTCAGAGGCAACTTACTAAAATATTGTTATTACTATTTCTGCCCAACTATGTGTGTTTCTTTCTTCTCTATCTTCCCTGGGATTATGGCTCTGTTTAAAAAATAATCTGAAATAGATAAGAGGGCGTTTAAATTTAAAAAGGGTAAGTAGTGTGTAAAGAGTGAACAAACGGAACTGAATGGAGGGGCTTTGAGTTATATTTAGCTCCGTTTCCCAGACGTAGCCCACCCTGTAGGGGTGCGGAGGGTGCGGAGGGTGCGAGGGTGTGGCAGCACCACCTATCGCCAGCTCCCTTTACCAAACTAAACTATCTTAAACCTGATCATTTGAGCCCTGGATAGTTTGTCTCGTCAACTTCCTTCCATGATAAGATTTAATTAGGCTTAATAAGATTTTCAAAAGAACACTGTCTTTGTTTTGTCAAGTATATTGAGACTTCTGCTGATAATAATAATGACTGTTAACCGCGTGCCTGTTTGTTGAAGGTTATAAGGAGAGTTTTAAACAGCACATTTATTCAGTATTATTCAGTATTCACTAAAGCTAACGTTGCCATAAGAAAACTGTAGCTAGTCCAATTGTGACGTCTTTCGAGAGATAACTACACATTAATATAATAATAGCCTACTATACCTTTAGCATCGTGGAAGATAACTGTTGGCTACACTAAGTTATCAACTTGGTTATTACGGAGAACCAATATCTATATGTTATTAATATTAATTATAATAAGTATTGCCGTTAACGTTAGGTAATAATAGGCTACTAAAGTTATCTAACGTTAGTGATTTTGTTCAAATGAAGCACGGTTCCGCCCGCTGTCTTAACTTAACCGTGGTTTGTTAAATGCGAACCAAACTAACACTTGGTTAGTTAGTAGCTAGGTACTAGTTAACGTTTCGTTTACACCAAAAGCAGCCTGGCTAGCGATAGTATGAAACAGAGTATCGTTAATAACGGAGTAGCCACACAATTCATAATGACTACATGGACAGATATATAACGTAGGTAACGTCACACCTCCGAGCGAAAGTAACCAAATGAAAAACTAAGTTGGCTAAATGTATCGTACGCCATGTCGTCATGTCGTTACTGTTAATATAGAAACTTGTGTCCCACTCACCTCCCTCAGCCGGTCGCTTCAGCCCGGCGTCTGGCCGTGGCAGGCAGCGGGTTATAGGCTACTCATTGAACTGTGCGTACAGGCTATAAGGCACAATAACATAAAAAAGGCATCACCGGAAAGGAAAAGATGACGCTGACAGTAACATTACCGACTAGTTTGACCACATCCTCTCCGTATTAAATCATGCTGGATCTTCTACAAGTCTGCACGCCGAGGGGGCGTGAATCCACGCCACCAGGTGGCCGTGGCTTTGTAAACGAAGCAGGTGTGTCGTCAACGTTGAATGGTTTCCAACCGCCCGCGAGAGACCAACCTAGTCATTGCAAGGATGATTGGCATGTAACAACGGACCTATGACTTAATAAAATAGACACACACTCATAAAAATGCAGGAGGAATCCAAATGTTTTATTATTTTAAGTCAGTTCATGAGTTTGTATTTGCATTTACCTTCGGCCTGCTATTATCATGACACAAAAACACACCAAAATGAGTCAAATACATTAAAGGGTAAAACCAGACATCTGGGAGCCTCTGCCAACAGCTCACTGTTGTAAAAAATAAAATCCACAATAAGTTGCAGGGCTCTTGTTCACCTCTACTTCCTGTGAATATGTAAGCTGGTTGCTTCCATCGGGGCATGTTTGTCTGTAAACATTATTTTTATCTCAGTCCCACACTAGGAAACAAGAGAAGCTGAATATGCTTCAGTGAGTGACCCCACCCGGCCAAACGCTTACCTAACCCAAACTATTCTTTAATCCACTTGCCATGACTGTGAGAAAACAGCAAATTGAAGAGATTAATGGCCCTCGGCTGAAGTTAACCAACTGACTGTGGTCTTGATGTTTTACTCCAGTAAAGACTCCACTCTTGCATAATTTGTTTCACCCGGTATTTAAAATGTGCAAGGTGAAAAGCAAAAGTGGTTTTGAAGTCCTGATGTCCAATTTAAACCTGACAATTCAGCGTGAGAAGCCTTTGCAAAGTGAGGGCATATTTACCATTGCTAGGGGCTGTTTTACATTTATGGTCAGGGAATGATTGTGCTCAGTGGGCATCTTCTTAAAGAAACAGTAAGTATGTGTGTGTGTGTGTGTGTTGCATATTTAATCCCTCTCTGAGGACAATGTGTGCAGTACAGTCGTAAGGATGGAGAGGAACCCCTTGAGAGCTCTATCATCTCTTGGTTGCTGCATAAGAGTCACTTTTATTATCTTCTCTCCATATTTCCTCACAGACTCTCCCCCGCTCCGCTCATCAGCTGTGGCTTCCTCTACCGGTTTCACCTGCTCCTCTTCCCTGCCCTTCACCACGTCTCCATCACCATCACCCACGCCTTTGTTTACCACTCCTACCCTCTGATTAGCCTCTCCAGTGAACAGCAGCTCTCCGACTATGAGCGTGCTGCGGGGTGTGTCGCCACAGTGTGCATGCTGGGTGTGTGTGTACAGGTAGACTCTCCAGGGAAGCGTGTGCGGTGGCGTGAAGGCCATTGTCTGGATGTTGACCAGCTGCATCGCAGCCTGAAGGCTTTGTGGTGAACAGTGAGGTATCGCAGGGCATAGGATGTGTTCTTCCAAGCACAAAGAATCCCCCTTTTCTTCCAGTTTGTCAGCACCTAGCCGCAACAAAACAAGGAGCAAAGTCAGACAAAACCAAGTAGAAGTATAGACTGGCATTAACAGAAATTATTAAAACAGTACATGTGCATCAAATTTGTACTTTAGTACCGATCTCACACCAGTGTTACAGTTTTAACAGAAGGCCTGTTTGCTCCTGTCAACCACTATTCCTAACCCATGAGGGGGAAGATTTTGGAAAGAGACAATCCCCTTCCATTTAATCACCTTGCTCAGCATGCAAAGGCTGTCGCTGCAGCCAAAGACGCTCAAACTCCTCCGGGCTGAGAGTCGGCGACAGGGACAAACTGAGGGGGCCTGCAACCGTCGAAGCCAAGACATCAGCAGAGGAGTCTGGAGAAGACACGGAAGAAGGCGAGGAGGAACGGGAGGATGCAGGGAGGGAGGAAAGGAAAGAAGGGAAAAAAGAAAGAGAAGATAAGAATGCAGCAGCAGGGAGCCAAATGGTGGACAGAGAGAAGGATATGGTTGAAGTGGGAGGGGGAGAGGGAGTTAGGAGCAGTGCCAGAGGAAGAGATTTGTGGTTATAAATGGCACTGCATTCCCAGAAAAGGACATTAAAACACTTGGGGGAAAACACTTTCTCTGTCCAAGTGGACCAAAATACCACAACTGTGTAATGTAACCCAATCAGTTCCTATAATAATAATAATAATAATAATGAGGGATGCAAGCTCTGATTGATTGATCCTACATCTGGTGTGACAGTGGGCAGCAGGTTCACATACATGTGTCAAAAAAACAGAATGTGAATATACAATAAGCAGAAATTCTGCAATGGGACATTCTGCAAAATGATTGCTTCTACTTTTCTACTACTTCTACAAGTATATGTTGATGCTCGCACTTGTGTACTTTAATGTGAGTACAGTTTTGAATGCAGGACGTTAACTTATAACAGAGGATTACCACACGGTGGGTTTAGTACTTTAGTAATGAGTTCTTTTTATTCCCTACTGCAACCGGACGATCAACAGTGCCACCCCCAGAGCCGTGCTGCTAGTGTAGTTAAAAAATAAATAAATAAATATAATAAAATAAATTGATTTTAGGGGCGTTAAATATCTCACGCGGCTGAGCGTGCGCCCCATGTACAAAGACTCATACCACAGCGGCCGTAGGCTCAATTTGACCTGCGGCCCTTTGCTACATGTCATTCCCTCTTCTCCCTCACCTTTTCGGTCTTAAGCTGTCCTGTCAAATAATGACCTAAAAATACATAGATTTAAATCGTGAGTAACATTTCGATGAGATACCTAAAGAGCCTGCTCCTCTTGTTCCCCCTGCTCTGCTTTTTGTAAAACAGGCCCATGCAAAACAACCTGAATAGTCGCATTGTGTCCCACCTTCAAATGCAAAAACACAGATACTTGTTTTGCTTATTTACAAAAGGGGTGTTTACATCATCCTGGAGGCCACATTAATCCGGACACCAGCTGCTCCACAAGTGCTCAGAAACATCCCACACCTATACTGCAGTGCCTGCAGGACATGCTAGCGCCTTTCGGTTAGGCGGACCTGACATGACACATTTTGTCACAAAGGATAATGTTGCTGAGTGACATGCTGGATGAAAAAAGCTAGAAAAATCAGACCAGGAAACAGAAAATGTTTGTTAGGGCGCTACAATATATTCTTACTTTTGGTTTATCTGTAATTGTATTTTTGCAACAAATTTTTTTTTTCTTTCATAGAGGGATCACTGGAGGACGGGAGTAGAGCCGATTTTTACGGGTGTGGTTGGCTGAGCCCCAGGCGGTGTCTCAAACCTCAAAATTTTGAGAGACTCTAGAGACGTTAGAGAGACTCTAGTCCTGCTCATCCAGCTTCTCGTTTCCGGGTTAGCACTCCACCAATCAGATTGGTCATTTGAGTCCAACTGAGTCAGGTCGGCCAAAATGAAGGCCGACGGCCCCTCCGGACCACTGCGGACGGAACACACCGAACAGACTCGAGGTACCGACCTCGCCAGACTGTCCGACGGCCGATTATTGGGCTGGTGTGTCACGGCCATTAGAGATAGGGTGAGAAGCTCAGTCATCCGTGAGGAGACGCTGCTCGGGTATCTGGTAAGGTTGCCCCCCCCAGTTCCAGGCACGTCCAGCTGGGAGGGGGCCTCAACAGTGGTGGAAGAAGTCTTCAGATCCTTTATTTAACCCTCATGTTGTCCTCGGGCAAATTGACCCGTTGTCCTATATCAATGTTCTTTTTAACTACCCAAAATAACATGATTGATTCCACACAACGCTCTATGGGGTGATTTTAATGGGTCTTATTCAATTCTATAGCATTTGAAAAACAAATTGAAGTGGTTTTTAAATAGTATTGAGTAAAAGTTGACATATTCCAGTCTGTGATTATCCATCAACATCCATTCCTTTTAATTTTAGCCGAAATAATTCCTAATTTCTGCTTTTCTAACTTAAACGTTAGATATAATTTCCTTATGTATTGACCATAAATCCCAAAAATAACTGTAAAACTAAAGTTAATAAGCTAGTGTTACATAGTGTTGAAAACGTCAAAGTGTTGAAAAAAGGGACAGAAATGTAAGAAAAAGTTAAAAACATTGATAAAAAGCATCAACAAAATAGTTTTGATAAATTTGATAATTTTGATGGGAAGACAACATGAGGGTGAAGTATAAGTGCTAATACCAGACTGTACAAATGCTCAATACAAGTAAAAGTCCTGCATTGAACATGTTTCTTATGTAAAAGGATGTTAGTATCATCAGAAATGTGTACTTAAATTATTAAGGGTAAAAGTACTCAATGCAGAAAAATCCTACATTACAACATACATTTTAGAAACTGGAAACAATCCAAACAGTTCTGGGTTTAATCGGCTTATCATTGCAGCCATACAAGTAGGCTGTATTTTGTTGAGTAGCTTAATTTATAATAATGTGTTTTATGTGCAAAAATGTTGATTTGTAAAGTAACTAAAGCTGTCAGAGTAATGTAGTGGAGTAAAAGATACTGTGCTTCTCTCTGAAATGTAGTGGAGTAGAGACAGAAAGTGCCATGAAAGACTCAGTAGCTGAAATCTGTACCTGTAGCGAAGGTGCAGGGCTTGCCTCGGTGTGAAACACTCTACAGAAAGATTTGAATGTCTTCACCCACCTGAAAGAACCGTCTCTCTTTGCCCACAGTCCAGTGAGTCTGAGAGGTCACTGTTAGGCTTGGGGTCAAAGGTCACATGTTCAGGGCTTCCTCTGCTGGCTGACTCTGTCTCCACGCTGCTCTGCCTCAGAGGCTCCAGAGTGTTAAAGCTGCATGCCCACTGGCTGATGGGCTCCGCGGGGTGGCCAATCAGAACACCCAGGGAAGGGTCTGACCTCCGACCCTGGAGGACCTTTCGTGTCTCTTCTATCCCACAATGCAACAGGCGGTAGTAGAGAAGCGCCTGGTCACGCACGCACATGTCCGTCTCCTCCTCTGGAAAACACAAGAGTGTTAACAACGTCATGTCTTTTTCTCTTTCTCACACACACACACACACACACACACACACACACACACACCTATGCAGTAGTGCAGCAGTCTTCCAAGCATGTCTTGTGTCTCAGCAGGCCGGCACAAAAACAGCCTCATGGTGGTCGTCAGCAGCTCCATCTTGACGCCCACAGAGGCCTCGCTCCTCACTCCATCAATGAACACCTCCAACGTGTATGGGGCGCTGGAGATTCGCTCCCCATAAACGGCTAGCAACCACAGCAAGGCTTGCCTGCCCTGATGGAGGATAATGAGAATGAGCAGGGGGGGGTAACAGAGTGAGGGAGAAGTGAGAAAGAAGTGAGAAAGTGACAGCGATTAGCTTCTGAGCGAGTAGCCACTCTAGAGTCTTAGAGCCTATGTTTTCTTAGCTTGTCTCGTGCACGGCCCACTATAAAAAGTCTTAGCCTCTCGGCTCAGAGATCTAGTCGGTCTGATGAAAAAAAACAGCTTCAATTATAGTAATGCGCCCGATTTTTCAGTGGTAACGGTAACGGCGTTATTAAGATGGGAAGAGTAATCAATTAGAAAAGTAACGGCGTTAGTAACGCCGTTATTTTATAACGCCGTTATTCCCATCATCGTAACACTAATATATACAGTATATATATTAGAGCCCGACCGATAAAGGATTTTTAAGGCCTTTTAAGATTTATGTAAAAATCCAATATGCCGATTTACAGGTATATTTAAAAAAAAAAAATCAAAAACAGATTTCCCTAACATTAGTTATTTGTAGTTATTTATGAATTCTCACTAAAATATATGATAATAATTTGTTTATTGTCACAACAGAACAGAGGAACATCAAAATATATTAAAGTTCTGATAAATAAAATGTATAAAAATACAAACTTAAAATATGAAACTTAAAGTCCTTTGAACAAAAACACATTAACAAAAAAAAATCAGTGTTGCCAACAGGGACGTTGTAGAGCGCCCACAGGTGGACAAACTATGCAACGCCAACCCTCATAACATAGTTGACAGTCCGTTTTTATTTTTTAAATATTTATTTATCAGAAATATTTAATAAATGATTCTGATGAATGAATATTAAAAAAAATAATAATAATTTATTACCATTATAAATGCAGATACCGATAGATTGGGAAATGCCTAATATCGGCCCGCCAATATATCAGTCAGGCTCATATATATATATATATATATATATATATATATATATATATATATATACAAAATGTAGGTTTCAAATTCTTCCAAAAATGTGTTAAGACGAAGGCAATACATTCAACACTTTTATTAGGCCCAATGTATTTGCATATATATATCTGTGTGTGTGTGTTTTGGTGAAAACCACTGAATAAAAAACTTCACAGAACACGTTTAAATTGGACAGAGCTATGCCGGCAGATACCTGAGGTCACCAAACTAACACTGGCACAACCACACTGACCGCACTGAGTCGGGTTAAGGCACCAGCTGTAATTCATTTTCTTCTATGAGCAAGAAATCCATCGTGAAGAGTAATTTATCACACCTGGAATCAATTGTACCTTTATTATAAATGGCGACCTGTTATTTTGACAAAAACTCCACTCATACACAGATTGAGGAAAGCTTTGGTGTGTTTTCTATGTGCAAATAGGAAGCAAAACAGACTTCCATGCTTGTAATTCCATTGCTATGTAATCCTTTGACCCACCTTGGTCTGGTCTGGTTACTCTTAGTTTTGCCTATGCAAATGTGCCACAAAGGTCATGGTTAAACTAAACTAAATGCGAGTTGTGTTTCAATGTATACAAACTGAAGTGTGTGTGTGTGTGTGTGTGTGTAGTGCAGTGTGGTAGAGCGAGTGAGAGATTGAGGGTGATTAGCTTTGGAGTGAGTACCCACTCTAGAGTCATCGTAAGAGATCAAAGTGTCTCCCCTGTGCTTTCTGACCACGGTGGGAAATCTGTAGCAGGAAAAGTTAACCCTCTCCTTGATTTCATGTTGTCTATGAAGAAGGAGAACCAGGAACTCATTCAGGGGAAATGCAACGCTACCAAGCCACGGCTGAGTGACATGCGTCGCCAACATGTAGTTACATTTTTTTTGAACATATGTTTTATATATACAGTGAGGAAAATAAGTATTTGAACACCCTGCTATTTTGCAAGTTCTCCCACTTAGAAACCATGGAAGGGTCTGAAATTGTCATCATAGGTGCATGTCCACTGTGAGAGACATAATCTAAAAAAGAAAATCCAGAAATCACAATGTATGATTTTATAACTATTTATTTGTATAATACAGCTGCAAATAAGCCCTATTGTCTTAGTGTTTACAATCCTTATAGAGAAGTTTATTTGCATGTGTGTGTATTTATGTGTTTTAGTATATGTCCACTTTTTTAAAATAAAAAATGTATGTCTGTACATAGTATCAAAAGTTTACCTTGTTCAGCCTTGTTGTCAGCCGTATGTCTTTTTCTGTGTGTATACTTTGAGAGCAGCAAAAAGGCAGAATCAAATTCCCTGTATGTGTTCACACTTACGTCATTAAAGCGGATTCTAATTCAGATTTAGACAGAATTTTAATTGTAAAGGAGTTATTTTTTTCACTTGAGTGAAGAATGTGACCGTTATGACATGGTAACAACCAAGCAGTATGTGGACAGTGCAGAGGCTCTGGTCTGACCTGACTATCCTGCAGCGTCTCCTCGCAGCCCTCCAGAGCCAAACATACAGTGTCGCTACACTGAGGACACACCCAGACCAGGTCTCGCATCGTCTGCACCACCGCTGCATGTAGTGGAGGAGGGGGAGGAGACACAGAGTGAGAGGGATGTATGTGGAAAAACAGGTGCCAACTGAATGAAATGGAATTTCTTTCTGACAGTTTGAAACAAATGCTGCTGCACACTGGCTTTAGTACATGTATGCTAAGTATTTCTTCAGGAAAACCAGTTTTACCAGAAGTGATGTTCTCCTGTTTGAGCCCGAGCAGCCCAGTAAGGATCTCCAGACATTGGTCGCTGTAGCTCCGTCCAATACGACCTGCACCCAACCCACACAGGAGAACACACACGAGCCTTTAATCATAGAAAGTCTATTACTCACACTACTTAGTGATAAGGTCTTAAAACTTTTATTTCTATAGCACTCTAAACATCACACATATTCATATTCTGCCTTATAACCCCTATGTTTTAAGAACCCCAAAGACTTGTTCAAATTTAAATTAAAACTGCAAGCGGCGATGAACGGGCGCTCCCTGCACGTCAGGGGCAATAGCGGAAAGCCGGTTGCCGGTAACACTTCCTGTTTCCACTATGTGGCGCTAGAGAACACACTATGATTTTTGTCACTTAAATGTGCACTTTAAGTTCCTGCATGGTCACTTCTGTTGACGTTCCAAGTAAATACTAAACAAAACAGAGCAAGCTCGCCCTCCCCCCATGTTTCCGTAACTGTAATTAACCCCCAACCCCCAACCATCTCTTCGGTGATTGGCTGGAACCTGGTTTGTTGTATTTTGGTGCACAGCCTGTGCCCCTAGTGTTTGTTTGACGTTTACAACCCCTGTGTTGTCTCCCGAGACCGGGCTTTTTCACGGTGTATTCAGGGGGCAGGCGGCTAGCAGATCAAGGAGAGATACCTACGATTTGCGACAAAAATTAAATCAAACTGAAACCATGCAGGAACTCATAGTGCACCTTTAAGGCTGACTTCCTGTCTTCAGTAGGTGGCGCTATAACCATGAGTCAATAAGGACGTGTAGATGTCTCCAGGCCTGGACTCTTATCATGCATCAGGCAGACTGATCGACGCAAAGTGAAGTTACAAGAGACCTGTATCCCTTCAACCCTTTCTATCTCAGTGTTAATAATAATATTGCTTGTTTGTGTGTTTATTGTGTTTCTCTTTGTTTGTTGACACTGTAAATTGGGGCAACCTCAGTGTCTGACAAATTGAAATAAAAAGGTAATTGATTGATTGATACGGAAACATGCAAATTTTTGCGCCTTGCCACATCAATACTGTTTCACGAAAACATAAAAACTTTGCAATTTGGCATCATGACAGTCTTGACATTGCTGACCCAATTTGAGAAGGATCTCTTGAGTCCTCTGGAATACTCCAAAAAATACTCAAAGGAGTTTTAAAAAAGTTCCATACTTGTTAAGGGCTTAAAATGGCATGTTTTCACATGACATCATTGTTCGAGCTATTGACTATCCATTTGCAATTGAAAATACCACACTGTGTCACTCTGATGGTGCTGATTATTTTCCTTATCACCCTCTAGTTATGTTTCAACACGCGTTTAATGACAATAATGTTGACATTTGCAATAAAGGGAAGTAAAGTGAGACGGGACAAGCACCATTTAGTGGCCATATTGCCACAGAAACTATAGTCTGACTCATAATCTGCCTGAGTTATACCGGTGTTAAACACGGAAGGATGAAAATGAGTCATCCTATTAGTGTAAACAAATCATGATATTACAGCAGATGTTTGTGAGTATAAGGGCGTGTCACTGCGAGCTAGAAGACAAACAGGAAATAAAAAAGTGACTGCCTGGAAGTGTTTGTCTTGCAAACAAGACACTGTGCCATGATGTTATGACCCGTGTGTGTGTGTTTACCTATAGCTGAGATCGCAGCCTGGGCAGTGTCAGAGTTGACATCAGTGCAGTATCCTTTCAGCTCATCCAGAATCATTGCTACATTCTCATCATTCACCAGCTCCACCAGCACCTGCAAACACAACAGTACTGGCTTTACTATTATTAAAGTAGCTTCTGGCAGTACAGGGTAGAAACTGTGTGGATATCACTGCATGTTAAAGGGGGTACACCAGCCATTTAGAATTGCACTACAGTTCCAGTTAGGAAAACGTCATTGCCAAACAAATGGCTGATGGGATGTACAGGACCACCCCGAGTATACATTTGTGAGTGTGGTTTCTGGAAAGGGTAGAAATAAAAATAAAGTAAAACAACAACAACATATAATTGATTAAACACAGTCATAAAAGGGTGCTAAATGAAAACTATTCCTGGATTGAATATTGCTATAGAGACGGAGCGCATTTAAGTCCCGCCCCTAACGCCATCTG
This sequence comes from Etheostoma perlongum, assembly GCA_026937815.1. Classification (NCBI taxonomy): domain Eukaryota; kingdom Metazoa; phylum Chordata; class Actinopteri; order Perciformes; family Percidae; genus Etheostoma; species Etheostoma perlongum. The sequence goes on along the minus strand of CM049377.1, from coordinate 28,038,725 downwards.
CTAGCAAACAGAAACATGCCTAAAAGCTGCTGTGAGGTGACCACTGGCTCCTATATTTCTATTTTTTTATATTTAACTATTTATATCATGGGTAAAATGTGTATTTCTTAGAGTGTTTATAGTATGGGTAATGTGTATGTGGTCATGAGTGAGCAGTGTGGGTGTGAGGTGTGTGTATGTATTGTCTGTTCCCCATTATTTGAGTGATTATTTAATTCCACAATCAAGGGAATTTAAAGTGCTCATATTACGCTCATTTTCAGGTTCATAGTCATATTTAGAAGTTTAATCAGAATAGGTTTACATGGTTTAATTTTCAAAAAACACCCTATTTTTGTCGTATTGCGCATTGCTGCAGCTCCTCTTTTCACCCTGTGTGTTGAGCTCTCTGTTTTAGCTACAGAGTGAGGCATCTCACTTCTGTTTCATCTTTATTGGGAGTCGCACATGCGCAGTAGCTAGGTAAGGACTACTAGCCAGTCAGAAGCAGAGTATGAGGGTTTGCCACGCTAGCAGCTAGACGAGCATTATAACGTGTGTTACAATGTGACGCACGTTTGTCATGGAAGTAAAGGCTGGACAACAGAGCTGTTTGGAGCAGTTTGTGAACGCTATTTTCAGTTGGAGATGGTAAGTCCCTTTGGAGGGGGGGGGGACTTTGGGCTTTTTCACTTTGTAAACCTATAACATGCGCAAAAAAATATAGAACAATAAAGGAAAGGGAACGAAGCAAAAAGCATAATATGAGCACTAAAGCCAATGTTACAACAAAAAAGGGTTCATTTGAAGTGTTTGCAGCTGGGTAAATAAAGAGTCTACTTCAGCAGCCCAGGGTTTCACTGTCAGAACTAAATCATGGAAACATAGAGCTGTTGGGCGGGGCGACCTCTAGCTCACTCAGTAAGAGCATGCGCCCCATGTAGACCACATGTAGGTCAAATCCGACCTGCAGCCCTTTGCTGCGTGTCATCCCCCCATCTATCTCCCACCTTTCATTTCTACCCATTCTCATTATCTAATAAATAGAAAAAAATGCTCCAGAAAAAATCTATAAAAAAAAGAGCTGTTGGACAGGTTCTTCTGTTTCAGCTCGTGGGAGACTGTATTTGTTGCTCACTAAGCAACACAATGACAGAAAGGTGCCATAAAATGGCTCTCTGGATTTGTAGTGTGAGTCTCCTCTTCAGGTGCAGCAGTGTGTTTGACAGCTCTGGCGAAAGTTATGCTCGGGTTGTCGCTTTCATCCAGCTTTTCTAATTTGATGATTCACATAAAAAGCATTTGGATCGAGACATGCAGTTATAATAGTAGTGTTTGTCCTTTCAGGAATAGCTCAAGACCATAGGAAGCTACGTTAATTACCAGTCTTGAACCACATTTTCGGTACATTAGGTCGGCCTACACAACCGTTCAGAACAAGATAATTAAATGAATCTATGTGCAGCAGAGCGAGAGGTGAAAAGATGGTTTCAGCAAACTATTTGAAGATTAATTGACACTCTCTTTTCGATGGTCAGCGATTTACTAACCACGTGAATTTAGGTCTAGTTAAAAGCCAAACACAACATCGCCGCTCTGTGGCATGGAATGATCAGAAATAGACAAACAAAATCATTAATTGCAATTATTTGTGTGACAGTTCATTATAAAAATGGCATGACTGTGACAGCCCTACCTGTAAGGTACATTCTGTCTGCAATCTAGCTTCCCTCTTTTTCAAAGCTTCTTTGTTGCATTTTAAATGAGGATGTGGTTACATACAGTCTGGTAAACAGGGAAATAGGCCTGCACCATTAACCCTTACAAAAACAAAAATCTCAATTCCCCCTGTTCACGATTACATTTTTTAAATAACTTTGATTTAAAAAAAAGAAAAAAAGACTTTGATTCTCATTTTATTTTACAAGCACAAATACTTTCCTCTGTGAGTTTTAAACATAGACTGTATAAAACAGGTTTTAATGCTCTCCCTTCTCTTCATTGGAGCCTCTATGTTTACAGGCTTGTGGTGATGAACAATGTGCTATAGGTGTCATAATAAAATCTATGTTTGGTACTGCCAATTTGTTTTGTTATAGTAAAAAATCGTGGCAGAGAATCGTAATATCAATTCTAAGCAAAACAATTGTGATTCATATTTTTCCCCCGAATCGTGCAGGCCTACAGGGAAATATAATTTATTTTAACTGCCGTTTTTTTTTGTTTTTTTTTACAAATTTACTGTAGCCTGTGCAGCTGTGGTGAGAGTAGAAAAAAAAACAAACATACAAGCTATTTTAGAAGACAAAAAGAACTTGAACGTAGAAAAGCACCATTCAGTCAAACAGGACAATCACCTGCATTTTCCTTTGCTTGATGTAGGCCGGCTCAGCATAACCACAGAAGAAGCGTTTGTAGTGCGCCCCCATCAGGCCAGGGAGAGAACGCAACAACAACTACACAAAGACAAAGACACCATCTTATTTCTCAAAAGGTATTCACACATCCATCTGACAAGAGACTTCCACTGACAAAGAAACAAATGGACTCGTGGGAAAAAATATTTGATACACACACACACACACACACACACACAGAAACACAGAAAAAACATCAAAAAGTTAAAAAAAAAACATAAAAAAGTTAAAAAACAATCAAAAAAAAAACAATGTAAAACTTTAAAAAAAACAACATTGTCAAAAGCATCGGAAAAAGTCATAAAAAGGGTTGAAAACTAAAATATATCAAAAAAGACTAAAATATTAAAAGCATCTAAAAATGTAAAAACATAAGTCATAAAACCCGGTCAAAAGGATCAAGCACAACTCAAACAACTCAATTCTTGATTGGCCAACAGCACATTCAAATCGGGGAAAGAGAACAATTTATTTATGCATTAATGCCAGAATGGGCACGTGGGTCGTTATATTTACTTGCCCAAAGTGGCGTTTTACTTGCCCTGGGCCATTGGGCAACCCTTATTGTTGAACTCTGCTTTTATTTAACCTGAATCATTCCCACCGACCTGTATGTGGCAGAGGGCAGTGAACCTCATCTCCGCGGATACGCTGCCGCAGGCGGCCAGCAGGGGTGCGCGTACTCGCTCCAGTGCCGCCAGACTGACAGCGGGCAGGCCGGAGCACAGGCTGAGGAAGAGGCTGAGGGTAGCCGCCATGACTGGGGGGTGGGGGCTGACCAGGGACGCATCCAGCAGGGACAGGATGTCAAACAGCTCGTCCTCCGACTGAGGCTGGTAGCGCTGGAGGATCCTCAGCACCTCACACTGACCCCAAACGTCAGATTCCTTCAACCTGGGAACACACACACACACACGAATGAATAGGCTTCCTCATACAAAAAAAATCTGCACGATATAAGGAAAATATGCTATAACGTTGAATATCGCAATAACGATGTTACTTGTGATAAATTAACAGATATTGTAGCGTGCTCAGTTCTGCTGGTTTCATTATTCTGCTAAATACAACAAACTGTCTGTTGAATTTAAAATAAATCAAAGGAAACAAACTGAACATTAAATTAAATTAATTTGAATGCCGCCATGCATCCTTTCTCACAAATTCCACGCTGTCCGGACCAATAACTCAACTTAAATAGACTTTGTTCTTTAAACCGTTTTCATTCGGTGACGTGGTTCTCTGATGCTCTAACCTAGTGTTTCTCAAATGGGGGTACGCGTACCCCCTGGGGGTACTTTGGAGTACTGCAAGGGGTACGTGATCTTTTTGCAAAATGCTCATTGAAAAATATGTCATGCATAATTCCGAAAATAATATTACTATAATAATGAATGAATGAAGTGATGGATTTTGAACATTTAAATGTTTTTTTCAGTTCCAAGGTTGTTGTTTAGTAAATCTATCACTGCAGACACTGTATTGTTATTATTATTGAGACATTCTTTATATTGATGTAAATATGTTATGCGCTGGTCAGGGGTTATTTGGCTTAAAAACACAATTCAAAAGAGGTTAAATTGTTGAAAAAGGTTTGAGAAGCGCTGCTCTAACCGTTTGAGGAGGTGATGGGCGATAGGTTTATTGATAGCGACTCCTCCCTCCTCCTTCAGGATCTCCTCCAGAGCTCGGAGGCAGTTCACCATCACCACCGGGTCTGGGTCCCTCAGCAGGGTGTACAGCTCGTTCACCACTGCAGCGTCTGGAACAATCATGAACATGAGCTTTGTGGACATGGTGTGGATGCATATATATATATATATATATATATATATATATATATATATATATATATATATATATATATATATACACAAAGAGCCTGAAACCATATTTAGGCATGTACACTTTAAACATAACTGAACTGTTGGTAGAGGTGCGGCGGTGGATCATTGCACTCATGACATTGTCCGACTCACAATGGTTCCTTTATTTTTTTAGAAGTGATCAAAATCAATGCAGCAGAACCAGAGACATATTATCTTTTTATTAAAGACGTTCTCCTTCTTTCTGGTGACTACATTATAGGGCTGGACGATTAGTGGAAGATGTATCGACATCGAAATTCTGAAGCTGCTTGACGTATTTTTTTCCATGACGATAACTTGGATAACACTGAAACACTGAAATGTGACATTTTCATTTCAATTTTATACATTTTCACTAAATAGCCATACCATTTGCTGCGTTGAGCGTTTTCTTCAATTCAATCATGAAAATAAGTACTTTTAAAGTAGAAAACAATATCTCACCTTTAATATTAGAGTCTATTTAATATTTAGTCCACACAGCATCTGGTTTATTGGCATTTCTTTAAACCAATCACGCTGCAAATACACACAGAGGCTACGTCGGAGAGGGAGGATGTTTTGTATTCCTAGTTTTTTTTTTAGATTTAGATAAGTGTTCTAATTTTCAGTAACATATATATGGGCTAACTAGTGTTAGCAAGCAAGCTCTTACACTAGTCAGTCTCTAACATAGTAGCTGCGTAAACCTGTTGCTCTTATAATACTGTGAAAGACTAGGGCCAATACGCACCTTTTTATGTCGCCTCTTTACTACACTTTTCTCCCCGTTTCCAAAACCTCTCTCTCTCTCTCTCTCTCTCACTCTCTCACACTCTCACTCTCTCTCGTCGAATATCAAGCTGTTGCCCCTAGAGGCCTGGAGAACTTCCGTTGTGTAAACTGGTTGCAGTGTTTTTCTGTTGCACTTGTTTTTGGGCTTTGTGTACTTTTCTTTTTGCATCGTTTCTGTATTCGCAGCGTGTTTGTGTATTTGGTTGTGTTGTGTGCATGTGTTGTCAAACTAATAAAGATCGTTCTTGATTTGCTTGTGTCTTGTCTCTTTGCGTGTGTTTTTTTTTGCTGTGTGTTTGCCCTTGTCGCCCACTGTATTGTCTGAATGACGTAGAAAGAATGACAATGGGTAAGATAAACAAACAAAAACAACTAGAAAGTCCTCCATCCACCATACCTATCTCCGAGTTGGGTTGGAGATTGTGTAGTTTGGCCCAGCCGAGTACAGCCACTCGTCGTACACAAGCTGCTCTGTCCTTCAGTCCTGCTGTCAGAGGCTGTTCCACATACTCCACCAGACTGGGTAACCTGGGACGGGCAGACACACAACAGTCACAAGGTGGATGTGAAGGTTTGTACCGGGTGTGGAAGGGATTTTACATTAGCCCTAAACATTATCTGCATTATTTTATAATAAACCCTTTACGCAGAACTATTGGCAAACATGTCTGTTTATTAGTCACTGAACACTGTGGAAGGCTTTGTATTTTTGTATTTTTGTATGTTTTTATTGTGATATGGATCCCCCTGGGTCTCAAATTTATATCAAATGCAGATGTTCAGGGCTAATGTAAAATCACTTCCATACTGTATCCAAAGGTTGTTTTTTTCAATATATAAAAGTAAAAATGATTTAAGATTATTGCTGCACAATTAATCGCAATTATATCGAAATCGCAATATGGACTAATGCAATATCCAAATCCAATGTCAAACACTTCGGAATTACGTATTGTGGGACAAATTGTATCCTACATACTAAAGAAGAAAAAAATCTTTGTTTTGTACAGATCCTTGAAAAAAAAAATCACATTATAATCATTTAATTATTTTTTTTATTTTAATATTTTTCTAGGAAAATAAGGATAATGACACAAAAACCTATGGTCATGAAGGCTGGGTCATGACCGAAAGAACGAGATCCAGAGTACAAGCGGCCGAAATGGGTTTCCTCAGGAGGGGGGCTGGCGTCTCCCTTAGAGATGGAGAGGAGGAGAGGAGCTCGGAGTAGAGCCGCTGCTCCTTCACGTCAAAAGGAGCCAGTTGAGGTGGTTTGGGGATCTGGTAAGGATGCCTCCTGGGCGCCTCCCTAGGGAGGTGTTCCAGGCACGTCCAGCTGGGAGGAGGCCTCGGGGAAGACCCAGGACTAGGTGGAGAGATTATATCTCCAACCTGGCCTGGGAACGCCTCGGGATCCCCCAGTCGGAGCTGGTTGATGTGGCTCGGGAAAGGGAAGTTTGGGGTCCCCTACTGGAGCTGCTGCCCCCGCGGACAAAGTTGGATGGATGAAATAAAATTCCCTCCAATATCGCGGATTATATTCGGAATATCAATCAAAATAATCGCAATTAGATATTTTCCTCACATTGTGCAGCTCTATTTACAATGTATTTTTAAGTTTACTTTTCAAAAGGCAAACAAAAAAATTACATTTTACATTTATTGTTGATAAATGTAAAATGTAAATGTATTTATTTATTTATTTTATTATTTGATTTTTAAGAAATTGGTCTGTAATGCTATTTTTAAGGGTTACAAATGGGGTTCCTTTCCTTGTATCTTTACTAATATCTTGTTTTGTCTGTTTTGTATTCATTTCCTTTTTCTTTTGAGGTGGGTGGATTTAATTAATAAGAACATAGGAGATAGGCACATATAACCTGATCCTTTCAGTCACTGTTTACTGTATACAGTTATTGTTTTTGTTTTTTATGATGACTGAATGAACTGCTACTACTACTAGGTTGGTGTGCGGAGCACTTCACCTGAGGTTGGTCATGTTCCTCAGGGCCAGGCTGCGGACCATGGGGTTTGGATCCTGACAGTCTTTCCTCAGCGTGTTGATGACCAGCAGAGACAGCTCGGGGTTTAAAGTGGCATAGGAACACAGGAAGACATAGACCAGTTTTTTCTGGACTATGTCTACTGTGGCACATGCTTTTACCATCTCACTGAACAGGGCGGATACATCCACACCCTGGGACATCGCCCTGAGAGAGAGAGGGAGATAGAGACAACAATGTGATCTGGAAGTCAAGATCTTATTATCTGTATGAAAAGAGGAGAGGAAGCAGCCTAATCTAATAACATAGACTAAGAGTCTATATTGGTGGATGGTGCATACAGTACATTAACATGTATATCAGCATGGTTTGGTAATCTCTGCTCAGCTAAAATCTAAACTTGATTGTCTGGTACAGTTTGCCATGAAGGTGATGGGGAGGACTGAAAACCCCTCTTCCTTCAGCCACTCTACGAGCAGTCTGTACGCAGACAGGCACAGAGAGTTTAATCCTCCACCCCGGGTATGAGCTCCTACCATCCGGAAGAAGATACAGAGTCCCCAAATGCAGACTAAACCGGTTTAAAAACGTATTTGTGCCTACATCAATCAAAAATGTTTGACAGTAATGCTTCTTGAGGCCGATGGGTTGTGCAATACTATCATAGTGTTCTGTTTACGCAGCCTGTGGTTCTCATTGATTCAATTCACACTTTGCTTACGTGTGGATTACTAATGTTTTCATTCTTCTCTGTGTATGTATTGACTGTTTAACTGCTCCTATTTATTAATCTGTGTCTTATTGTTTCTATTTATTGATCTTTATTGTTATTGCAAGAGCAGCTAAAGTCGCAGGACTCCAAGAAAGGTTTCCCCGTGGGGACAATAAACTATAATTGAAATGAAATAAACAATACATGTAAAAGATACAATGACATGAATAAACAAATATGTACAATAAGAAAAGAAGGAAGTATGGTTTAGTGCAGGATGTGCACAGATGTCGAGGAAGGTGAAAAGTTCAGGATATATAATTTGTGCAATGTACAGGTATAAAGTCCAGGATGTAACATGTAGTGTCTGGGGGGCTGAAGTATTTCAGATCCTTTACATAAGTAAAAAATTACTAATAATACACTGTAAAAATACTCTACAGGTAAAAGTCCTGCATTCAAAATGTTACTTAACTTAACCCTTGTCTTGTGTGTTGTCTTTCCGTCAACTTTACCAACATTTTTGTCACTTTTCTGTTCTTTTTCCAAAATTTTTACAATCTATTTTTTTTAGACCTTTTGTCCATTTTTTCAATGTTCTTGTATAACTTTTTTCTTCTTCAAAATGCTATAAAATTGAATAAAACACCCAAATTCAATAAAAGTAGTGAACTGATCATTTATTTTACGGAACCATCCATGTTATTTTTTATTTTAATTTATTTTACAATGTGGTTGAAAGAAACTTACTTACTTAACTTAAAGTATTGAAAGTACTCACATTTGAGAAAGAGGAAACAATCCAAACAACTAATTAACTAAGTGATTAACGACTATTCTTGACAGTTGGACTTGTAGGCTTGTATATTGTAGGGTAGTTTAATTTCTAATAGAGATGGTACGATATCATTTTTTGCTTCCCGATACCGATTCTGATACCTGAACTTGCGTGTCGGCCGATACCGAGTACTGATCCGATACCAGTGTGTCATATATTTTATTATGTTTTAACAACTGAATACTACTATTATCTCTGTATGGATGGGATATGATTTCTGATTTCTGATGATTGTTGCTCAGCCTGGCTCAGGTTAAACTCTTTGTGAACATGAACAAACACAAACAATGAAAGCCACTGAATTTTCTTTCATCATCCAGTTTGACAGTCAGTTATAACAAAAAAAACATAAATAAACTACTTTAATGTATATTTTCTTTAGGGCTTTATGTGGTATCGGATCGATGCATGAACTCCAGTGCTTCCCAATACCAGCGTTTTAGGCAGTATCGAAGGCAATACCGATACTGGAACACCTCTAATTTAAAATAAAATGAAATATTTTATCGACTACTTATGTTTTGTGTGCAAAAGTACCTAAAGCTGTCAGATTAATGTAGTGGACTAAAAAGTAAAATATTTCTCTCTAAATGTAGTAGAGTAGAAGTAGACTTAAGACTTAAGTAAAGTACATTCACTTCAAAGTTGTACTTAAGTATAGTACTTGAGTTAATGTACTTAGTTATATTCCACCACTGGTCTAGGGTTAGTGTCACGTATCAGACTGGGCCCAACAGCCCATATTTAGCTTTTTATTGTTTATTTTTTACCCCTAATAGATTAACCTAACCTAAATACAGATACCCACGGAGGATGGCAGTCTGGCTGTAACCTAGGTTACCTGATGACTTTGAGGATGGTGTTCCTGTAGCGCAGCTGTAACCTAGGTTACTTGATTACTTTGAGGATAGCGTTCCTGTAGCGCAGCTGTAACCTAGGTTACCTGATGACTTTGAGGATGGTGTGCCTGTAGCGCAGCTGTAACCAGGGTTACCTGATGACTTTGAGGATGGTGTTCCTGTAACGCAGCTGTAACCTAGGTTACCTGATAACTTTGAGGATAGCGTTCCTGTAGCGCAGCTGTAACCAGGGTTACCTGATGACTTTGAGGATGACGTTCCTGTAGCGCAGCTGTAACCTAGGTTACCTGATTACTTTGAGGATAGCGTTCCTGTAGCGCAGCTGTAACCTAGGTTACCTGATGACTTTGAGGATGGTGTTCCTGTAGCGCAGCTGTAACCTAGGTTACCTGATGACTTTGAGGATGGTGTTCCTGTAGCGCAGCTGTAACCAGGGTTACCTGATGACTTTGAGGATGACGTTCCTGTAGCGCAGCTGTAACCTAGGTTACCTGATTACTTTGAGGATAGCGTTCCTGTAGCGCAGCTGTAACCTAGGTTACCTGATGACTTTGAGGATGGTGTTCCTGTAGCGCAGCTGTAACCTAGGTTACCTGATGACTTTGAGGATGGTGTTCCTGTAGCGCAGCTGTAACCTAGGTTACCTGATGACTTTGAGGATGGTGTGCCTGTAGCGCAGCTGTAACCTAGGTTACCTGATGACTTTGAGGATGGTGTTCCTGTAGCGCAGCGGGTCAGACTGGACGTTGGGGTTGGACAGGGCTCTCCTCAGCTCCCTCACCGTGTCCTCGTTGCCCAGATACGGCATGGTGGCGACACACAGCACGCGCCTGCTCACTTTAAAATATTACTCACGACACTGTACCATTGTTAACACATCGACTTGTTCATTTTTTTTCAATTTAACACTCCAAATGGGAGGTTTTATTCCTACTACTCGATGACTCGATTGTTTACACCGTGCACACTTCCGCAGTTCTTCTTCTGTTTTCTTTATTATTGTATGCTGCTCTCTGCTGGTTGGGGTAGGAATAACATGCTGCCATTTATCACACGACGGTTTATAGCTATAGTCCAGGCAAAGTAACTCATTTTGAAGCCAAAAATATAACTAATTGTAAAAGTTTTTTTTTTTTCAGCATAGATCATTTCTATAAGGTGTCCAGAACAATATACTAAAAGTCCTAAGAAATCCTAGTTGAGGAAATATGTTTAATTCTCATCAATCCAAGATGTGTGCCAGTGACAACAACAATACACCTCAATGGGGCTATTTTTTCCCTTTACTCCTATCAAAATAAAACTTCATACAAGGAAAGTATCCATGAAAAGTACAAACAAATTGTATTATAAGTTTCTTTGAAAATGTATTTTAGTATGCAAATAAAGCTATACACTAATCGAATACACCCAAAATATACCCAAATAGGCTTAATTTGTTATCTTTACTCCTATAACAATATTTTATAATTTATAATAATTTATCAATAACAATAATGATTTCAATTAAAGGCGCCCTGCCAAACAAAACCGTTTTTACTTGCATTTTTTGAAATATGTGTTTGTGTTATGAGGTGAATGTGAAAATGAACGTCTACCTCCTCTGTCAGCTCTAGCACCTGAAAAGAAATAAGAGGAGAAATCAGACCAATTACAACAGCCGGTCAGTCTGACGTCATGTTGCCTGAGCTCATTACTATTCATGAGTTGGGTAAAGGATGCTGATATCCAGGCTCTCATTGGCTAGCTGAGTCAAGCAGCTTAGCTGATTGAATATTAATGAGAACTGGCCCAAATGGAGCTGAGTCTTCCTGCAAGCGTTCTATAGCACACTAGAATGGCTTGAAACAAGGTAACCAAGGCATGTTTTCCACATAAAATGTTACAGAGTCCATGGTAGAACTTCCGACATTACCTCAAAGTCATGAAATATGTGTGGCAGGTCACCTTTAAGCAATTCACTTCACCTGCATATCTTACTGGGACACTTACAGTACAAAGAAGCATTAATGCTATTTGTTGCACTTGTTCTGCTGTGGGACAACTCACAATGTCTGCTGTGAAAATTGTTTTGTCTGGGTGACAAAAGCGGTCAAACAAAATATAATCTTTTTAAATTCTTGAGCCAGGCTCCAACATATAATGGACATTTGTTCACACTATTTTCACATAACACCCAAACAGTGGTCAATGTGAGTTGATGATTATGGTTTATTGATTGTGAAAAGCAGAAAATCTACAAAGACAGACAGCTTCAGGGCTCCAGCAGTCTTAGTCCGACCCCAATCCAAAGACAAACATCCACTCCGCCTGCCCCCGTTGCCTGGGGTTTAAAGGCAGAGCTTCATTAAAAGGAAGGGTGGGAGGGACTTGTTGCTGGACAGCCAATCAGCTGACAGACAGACATTCTGAACACCACCCAGCTGGTCCAAAGGAAGCTGCTCAAGCCTTCCTCTGAGCCGCGTGGGCAGAGCCAGGTGCCAGGACCGAAAAACCGTTTCCACATGATACATTCACTAACATCAACATCCACTTCCAAAAGAAAAATACACCAAAAACCCCTGTTCCACTTCCACACAGCACCCCAGCCAACTAATAAGATACTCAAACACACACATTTACACTCAATTTTCCTTACTTACTGTCAAGAATTGGAATGTTTTCCCTTTAGAATTGAAAGTCCTTTTTACATTCAGATAAATTATATAAATCAATTGTCTATATGGTAAAAGGGAGAAATGAAAGGCAGGGAATGCAGATCTAATTAAGAAGAATCAGGGAAGTACAGTGTAGTACTTACAGTCAAAGAATTGATTGCAAAATACCACTGTTGGTTTATAAAGCACTGAATGGCATTCCTGATCTTCGGCTACATCATGAACGTCTGGGACAGGTCTGCTTTTTGTCTCCAGAGTCAAAGCTAAGCATGAAGAAGCAGGGTTTAGTTCTTTTGCACAACATACATCTTGTTCTATTTAGCTTGCCTTTATTTTCTATACTCTAGAACTGGTTTTAACTGTACTTTTGTAGTGCACGTCTTTTGGACTTTGTCTCAATGTTTTGGTGTTTTTACATACAGCTCTTTGAATTGCCTTGTTAGTGAAATGTGCTATATAAATACACTTGCCTTACCCTGAATTTACATTTAATTCCAAGATGGTGAAAGGTAGGCCTCCTTTCAGCAGCTCTTTCCAAAGATGGATAAATAAAAGCGGATGCTGTCCACCCCCCTCTCCCGCTGGAAAAGATGACAGTGATTTTCATCTGTGTGCTCTCAGCATTTTTGACTGAAAAGGGAGATTAGATGGACAGCACCACACACTCTACACATACACACCCACACACACTTCACTACCCACTCTACACCACACCCGCCCACCCACAGCCACACACACACACACGACCAGTGTCAGAGGGGCAGCAGTGTCTATGACAATTTGGGGCTAGGAGCAGGGCTGGCGGAGTTGTTGTCCTGATTTGCTGCCTGGGTTCCTCGTGGTGGAACCTCAATGATACGTGGCTTGTCAATGATTCGAGCACGGCGGTCGCCTTTTTCTACGATTCCGATAATCCACGCTCCGCCCGCCGCCCCCTGGCCTCCAGCTCCGGAGCTCTGGCTCTTCATCTCCGAGCAAAACTTGGCTGCCTGCTCTCTGGGCAGACACATCAGCAGCCCACCTGGCAGGAAGGAGAGGAAGATGGACTTTAGGTCAACATCCAATCGTTACACTATTGGTCAAAAGTTTGGGGTCACTTAGAAATTTCCATTGCACTCCATTATAGACAGAATACCAGCTGAGATCAGTTGCATTGTTTTTTAACCATGGAAGCAGGTTTCAGATTATGTGCTTACATAATTGCAAAAGGGTTCTCCAATGTTTTCCCAGTTAGTTTTTTTTAAATGATAACAGATTAACAGAATGTGCCTTTGGAACAGTGGATGAATGGTTGTTGATAATGGGTAATGTAGATATTGCATTAAAGATCAGCCACCCACTCAGATCAGCTGGTATTCTGTCTATAATGGAGTGGTATGGAAATTTCTAGGTGACCACAAAATTTTGACCAGTAGTGCATATCATCACACATAATTATGGCTAGACCCATGTTGCATTATCACCTTCTTCGGGGCTCTAAAGATCCAAAAAAAGCAGAATACTTTGATTTTGGATGATATCACTTTCAATCCCAAAATTTGTTGCCAACCACAGCTTACGGCATGTTAACATACTGCATACGGGCTACCAAATACAGCAAGAAGGTCCACGGTTGGAACCGTGGTTGTCCTCGGCCTTTCTTTTGGAGTTTGCATTTTCTCCCCGTGTCGGCGTGGGGTTTCCATACCTCTAAAAACATGTTCCCCTCCCCCTCTAACAAGCTGATGCGTGGTGAGTGTCTGGCGCCGTAAGGCTGCCGTGCATCACCTAGGTGGGTGCTACACATGGTGGTGTTAGAGCGTAGTTCTCCCCCCTGAAGCGCTTTGAGTGTCTATGATAAAGCGCTATATCAATGTAATGAATTATCATCAATTACTAATTAATAGCAAATATTTGAAGCTTCTAATCGGCAGTCAGCTGGTCAATGCCAGACCTCGGCACAGCGCAGTAGGATTACGCACGGCCGTTCTAGTTCTACCTCCATTAAATGGCATGACTGATACCAGGCTGCTGCAGTAGAACCCCACGGGTCTCTACACATCAGACTGCTTGGCTAGAACGTCCTCAGCTGAGATGGACCGAATAGCGCTGCAAAAATTAGCCAGCGGCTTGCAGACATTTAGCGGCTTAATAAAACTGACAAAAAACATTGTAAATTTCAGCCTGCACGTCCATTTTTTTCTAGGGTGTATTTTATTAAATCTTTTGAGGATTTGGATATTACAATATTGAAGGAAAAACAAAACAAATATTCCAATCCCAAAATTGAAAATCGAATACCTACCCAACAAACAGATCTCTAAAAAGAAATCCTCCTGTTAAGCCAGATTCATTCTAACTCAGGGTGAGACAACACACATCCAGCATGTCACTAGAGTAATATCGCATCTCATAGAATACTCAGGTCCAGCCCTACTGCGTTTATTCACAGATACACAGACAGGAAAACATTTATTGTTGGGTAATCTCAGTTTTCATACCAGACGTCTCTGCTGACTTGCCCTGAAGCAGGCTGAACGCGTTCCCACAGGCTTTACTGATGGCAGCCATCTTGGCTATGATTGGTAGGTTGTGGATGACGAAGGCCACCTCGTTTCGTTGCTGTGCTGCCAGGTTGTTGGCGTGTCCCAACAACCCAAAACCAGTCACGTCTGTTGCGGCGTGAGCCTGGAACTTGTGCATTAGGCCTGCCGCTGGAGACATAAATTAACTTCATGAACTTTAAATCACAACTACAAAAAGTCACAGAAAGATTTCTACTTTAACTGGGCCAAAACCATCTAAAGAGTAGGACAATTAATGCTTAGTCAATATGTGTCCCCCCCCCCTACACAAGTAAATTAAAGACCTTAAGGCTGAGACTAAATTCAGACCAGTGGTGTGTGTGTGTGTGTGTGTGAGACATTGTCTTTTTTTTATAATGTGAAGCAATTTGTGTTACATGGCTTTTGATTGAAAAGTGCAATACAAATAAAGCTTGAGTGATTGCATAATGACACTAGTGTAGTTTCACCTGTGCGGTTTAGCGTCGCCATGGAGAACATGGCTTCCTGATAAGCCTCTTTTACTTCCTCTTTGGTGACGACTAGCTTGATCTTGTTCCACTTTTCAGTCTGGTGAGATACAAACAGAGAGACAGTAAAGTGCACATAATGGGCAGGTGAACGTGTAAGCACAGAAACAAAAATAATAATAATAATAATAATAATAATAATAATAATAATAATAATGTTCATGTGAGCGGAGTCGAGTGGCCGACCTGATCGAGCCATTGGTGAGCATTCACAGCCACCTGCGTCCCCAGAGGTTTAGTCAGAACCAAGACGTCCCCTGGAACAGCGCCATCCGGCCTGGAAAAACAAAAACAAACCACACGCAGTCAAAATCATAATTTGCAAGGGGGTGAAGGGGGGGGGGTTTGATAGTGACAGTAGAAAGACAGGAAAGGTGGGAGAGAGATGGGGGGATGACACGCAGCAAAGGGCTGCAGGTCGGAACATTTGGAGATAAATAGTTTTCACCTCTAACCTAAAAGAAGCCGGCCACATGAGCCAAAGTGGGTTTAACAGTTTAACTGACTCACATGATGAACTCATTGGGCTGGCAGACAACTGAAGCTACTCCTCCTACGATGATCCAGGGGTTGATCACCGTCTGGCCACCTGTCACAGACGTCCCTCCCTCCTCTGCCGCATCGCGAAACCCTTGAATAATCAACGGCATCACCCGCTCACGGTCCTGTGTTGTACATGCACATACAAAAGGGTAATACATCATAAAAGAGGACCTTACCTGACCTGAACGTATACATGTGTAAAATCCTCAAGTCAAAATGATATACTGCATTAATTGTAACATGCACAAATTAGTAGTAGAGGATACACAACAGTGACATCAATAAATAAAAGCAAGTTAACTCAACATCTTGACATCCACTCACAAACACACATAACGCTACCTTGTCATTCATCTTCTGGCTGACGCTAAGTAGCATCAGCATGTTGTCGCACTCAGTGATGCCCATAGCGTAGAGATCACTGAGGACGTTGGCACACGCTATCCTACCCTGAAAGACAGACAGAGAATATGAGAGAGAGAGAGAGAGAGAGAGAGAGAGAGAGAGAGAGAGAGAGAGATACCACACAAACTAGTCAATTACATGGATTAGACTAATATTGCATAATTTAGGTGAGAGTGTTTAGTGAACAACCTTCGCTACCTATCCAACACAGTTTATCAACTTTTGATGAATCAATTTTATTTGTGAAACACAAAGTAGGCTACCTCAGCCCCAGCACTGGTAATCCTCCTCAGTAGTGGAGGGGTATAAATAGGCAGCATGATCACATACTGTACAGATCCACACTGGAAGTAATTACTAAAGTTACAGTTGCGTCTGCATGAGGATCATTTTTGGAAAAATGTTCTACGGGAATAGGGAGTCAGTGAAAACAGCCTTGGGCCTAAATGTCACACTATGGTCCCAATCTTGCACCTGATGCAGAGCCTGACGCAAGAGTCTTTGCTATTTTAAGACCGTCCCGCGCCCACGTTGTTACAATAGCGAATACACCAAATTCTCTGGGCCGGCAAAGATGAGAAAGGGGAGGTAACCTTGCCCCTTATGACCTCAAAAGATTCCAGATCGGCCAATCTGAGCTTTCATTTTCTCAAAGGCAGAGCAGGATACCCAGGGCTCGGTTTACACATAGCATCATTTCTAGCCACTGGGGGGCCATAGGCAGGCTGGGGCAACTCATATTAATGTAAAAAAAAACTCATATGAAATTTTCATGCCATGGGACCTTTAATAAAAACTATTTTTTATAAAAATAGCATTCTTTTCAATGTTGGTCTGGTTGTCTGTTACAGGTCTTTATGATTATCAGATGGAAAATTACAGTTTCAGAAACATTTAAAAGTTACATATAGTAATTTTGAGATGGACACTCTTACTACCCCTGGGCATTTCAAATCCTTTTACCTCAGTGTGCAATTAATTTTATTATTATTTATTTGTTTTGTGTTTTCTGTGTTTGTTTTAGTGTGTTATGCGTTTGTTTCTTGTATCTTGGCATCAGTAAAAATGAGCGAGACCAGACTCAAAGTTTTCCGAGATTTGAAACACCTGCCAGAAACTCACCATCATGTAAGGATCCTCCACCAGAGGGTAGAAGAAGTCTGTGGTCTGGACCAGTGAGAGCCCTCCATGCCTCAGGGGAATCACACAGCAGTCCATCCCTACACCTGGAAACACACAACAGTGGGGAAGGAAAGAAACTTGAATGTTTTGTAATAAAATACAATAGCCTTGTAATAAGTATTAACTTATCCCACGCGTTCAGTTTTAGTTTAGAGTGAGAATACTACTTTAATAGTTTTTGTGTGTGTGTGTGTGTGTGTGTGTGTGTGTGTGTGTGTGTGTGTGTCTGTGTACTCATGGCGCTGTTGTTTATTATACTGTAGGTACTATTTATAACAGGACTGTCACACAACACTGCATTACAATGTATGAACAGGAAGGTTACAGGGGTTTCTGCGTCTGTTGTCATTCAGTGTAACGACATACAATGCTTTCCACATGCTGTTGCTACACCACGTTAAGTAACTTAACTACATCACTTCCACTCAGCATTGCATAACACCTTTACTAGAAGAAATATTTGACTAAAAGCATGAACTTTGCACTCAACAAATCTAAATATTTCTGCTGAATCATGCTTACGCATGGTAATTTGGCTACTCGCGGAATTTGAACACTCTTAGCTAGCTAACGATTAGGTTTTCTATATAATGTTAAAGTTATATGCATTTACGGTGTAACCACTTACGACTGTAAATAGGTGATACATGTTAACAAGTTCGATAGCGTATGAACTATTAAAAACAAACTGATTTTATTCGCCTGTAACGCTAGCTGTCCATCTGTCAAACGAGTTGCCAACACCAACACAAGCTAGCATCGTTAGCAACAGCTACGCTAGATAACTGACGTTAACCACCAGGGTTTTCTGACTAGATGAACGGAACATGAAAGCTAGCTAGCTAGACCTGCTAATGTTTCTTACCGAGTCGGGGGCCGGGCAACTGTTGGCCGAACTCCAATGCTTGGTCATCGGCCTTCCCTGTCCCGTCGGCCCGGTCCGTCTCCAGTCCCGCCAGGAGTTTGAGCAGAGCCTCCTGCGGGACCTTGCAGCCTCATCCTTTCAGGTCCGAAAATGCTGTGAGACGGAACCCGCGCTCCAGGCCGTGGTCCTCGGGTTTGAAAGGCTTGTATCCGGGGGGGAAACATCCTTCGGGTCCTACAGCCTCTGCCGCGGGAGGCGGGGAAGTTGAGCCTGACATGCCTGTCTGAGAGCGACTACAAACACGCAACGCCAGCCGCGCACATCGGCAAAAAAAAGACGCAGGGATGAATGGAGCGTGTGTCTGGTGGAAACGAGAGACAAGTGTAAAAAAAATCCTGCCGATGCGACTTCCTGTCGGAACCTTCGCCGTAAAAATCCACAGTGTGCAAAGTATAAGCATAATTCATAGTGTGCAAAGTATAAGCATAATTCATAGTGTAAAGTATATGCTAAATTTAAGAATCAGTAACCTTACACGTATACAAATCCTTTTTAACATTGGCATTGGATTACAACAATATTAGAAAAAGGTAATTTAAACCCATAGCGGGGGGATGTTATAAGGGGATTGCATTTCATAAGGGCGAATTGTTACATAAATTGTTACATTGTTACAAAATTTTTATTAAAAAATAAACATATATGTCTATTTAGCATATTTATTTTGTCATTTGTGCTCGTGCTGTGTTCTCCAAATGGTAGGACAGTTCTCAGCAGCTACAATGAGCCCCCCCGCGGCTCTAATGTCAAACTCAATATGTGCGCACACGTCTTAATTTGAAGGCGGAGTATACTATTTCCGGTCCCTTCCGTTGCTCAATGGGCTCAACGTTGAACTCGGGATCTAACATCGATCCATGCTGAGTGTCTGCCTACTACACATTTAAAATCAGCTGGATCAGAACATTTCTCTGTAACCCAGAAATTATTCGGAAGTTCATGTTGAAATATATATATATCTTTTCTAAATAAGGTCTTCTTCTATAAGGAAATAATTAAAGTTAACATCCTAAAGTGCCTTAATATGACATTACTAAGAAGTTACGTGTTTTTAGGAAATGTGTGTGTATATAAGGAAAAGGTGTAACTGTGCTCATGTCAAATGTGTGTGAGTATGCTTGAGTAGATAATCAATGATGCTATGTAATATATAATATAATATAATAATATAATATGTACTGTAACTGAATTAGATAAAGACAAAGGTGCTACATCATACCCTTACTGTTAACACATGATGAGCTGGGATTGACAGGTTACATCAGTATGGGACAGTGGAAAAGTACAAAATACCTAGAGACAGGATGAGATACATAGGTTGGGAAAAAACTGTAATGAGTGGTCATGTGAGAAGTTGTGTAAGAGTTACGCTCTTCTTAAAACCCACTTCTTTTCATTGGCTTTTAACACCAGGTAGAGTGTTGATCTTATACCTTTACCGTATGCTGGCAGTGCATGTTATTGTATTTATTTTATTGTATCTTAAATTTTTATTGTGCTTTTATTGTGTTATCTATTTATTCTGTATTATCTTTTTGTACTGCCCTTTGAAAAACCTTGTGTTTGTTAAAATTGTGCTATATAAATAAAGTGGATTGGATTGGATTGGATTGAATTGGAGTTACATGATTTATAGGTACACTCCTTGACCGATTGGACAGTGTCACTTCCTTTTCTGCTAATGTCCAACTACAGTATTAAATATTACTATTTAAATTAGATAATTTCCACAAACAAATACTGATTTTCATTCAATCGTTACATATGGTCTACAATCACGTCATACACTCACGTCATTCACACACACACACACACACACACACATATACATACACACGACAAAACAAGGATTAATGAATAACTGATTTATTTTGTAAATCTTTAACAGTTGGAAACAATTTTCTTTGCACCCAATGATCTATAATTACAGACAATATTCACACAAACTGAAGGACCTTCAATGTGCTTACCTTCAGATTGATAAATAGCTAGGTGCTACAGGTAAAGATAAGTCACAATGAGGGGCACACAGAGCTATGTTGGATTAAGGGTCATGTCTAGCATCAGAGATGGTGCAGACAATGGTGTACACAGGCACAGAACACAGAGAATGGCTCCTTTTTTTCAATAAGAGTAAATCCATCTCTAATACATAATAATACATGTTTGAGGTAATATAGACATCAACATTTATGACCAAAACATATTTGAATATTCTATGTTTTTTAAAGCTCACTAGGTTATTCACATCATCAGGTGTTTTCTCCTTTACAGGAAAAGGCCTCCTTCTGACTTTTTTTTTCACCTTATGCATCAGTGTGGCATCTAATGGGGAAGGTATGGGGAGGGGAAGAGGGGAAATTAAAAAAAAACAGGTGCCAGAGAAAACAAATAAACAAATGACGTGAAAAGGATGGGTTGCAGAATGGAAAAGCTACAGCAGAATTAGTTTTTTTGAGCACTTCTAGGAACATACCATGCTGATTATCTATCTATTCTTGTTTTTCCACTTGTTCATACAGTCATCCGATTGCCACTTTTTCATTCCAACATATTACATTTTTAAAAAGGGTACAAACCACAGTATGCATTCAGTTTGTGTATGTGTGTTTACATGGCAGAGAGAGTAAGGTGCAACAACCACACGTTTTTCCAGCCTGTGCCCAGAGGCTGGGAGAGGACACAAGGTACGTCAAAAACGTAAATATGCTGTACATATGTGTGTATGTATGTGCTGAACTATGGCCATGTTACTGTATACAGTCCATGACATGTATCTGCAGTGTGTCCATATCTGGAGCCTGGTACTGACACTTAGGACAACATAAATCTGGCAGCTCCTCAGCTCCGATCGCCCCCTGATCACCGACTGGTATCAAACCCTGATTGAGGAACGAAGGGGCAGGGGGCACCGTGTTGAAAGCTGCACCGGGGAAAGAATGCATGTTAAAACAACCGCTTACCAGAAATCTGAATCTTGTCAGTATCATCATTACAGTAGCCCACTACTAAAGCCATTTTCTTGTTTATGCATCGGTTTCATAGATAAAGCTGAAATTAACCAAGCCAGCCTATTTTCACATGTAAATAGGTGAAATATGGTTTATTTCCACCAAACCAGATGATAAAATGACTGTTACAGATCCCATGGCATGACAATTTCAATTTGTGAGGTCTTTTAACATTAATATGCATTCCCCCAGAATAAGAATCTGAGCATGTCAGTGGCAAAACATTTTTTTAGTGGACGTAAAAGTCTCGCTGCTGCTGACTGCGGCTGTCTTACCTAATAATGGACCAATTTTAAAGACTGTTGTTTCCATCAGTCACAAAAAAACATGAAAAAATAGGGTAGAGGTTGAACAATACCGCTACCCTGAAGTTAATTAGAGCTTGAGAGCATAGAGAAGTCTATGAGATAGTGGATAAGATAATCTGTGACTCGAGTGAGAAAAAGAAGGAGCAGCAAGTCCTGATCCTGGTTTTATAGTAGTGACAGTAAAAGCTTTGTTAAAATTATGATTAATAACTATATAATCTATTATTACAACATGTAAGTTTTCTAACATACTTCAAATACAAATGAGTATTACTTTACATCTATGTGCATATTTATGTGCATTTGTGTGTTGGTTGTAATGTACCTTGTGGAGGGGGAATGTGTGGGGCCCGTGTTGGAAAGTCTTCCAGGTGTCTCAGCTTCATTTGCTCCATACTTGCGCTGTAACAGAGGACAAAGAATACTAATGTTTAAAAGATCCACTTTAAAAGATCTAGAAATATCAATATTTCTTCAGAAATTCAGAAATGAGGGGTCAGTGATGACGATTTGACTGCAGCAAAGCTATACATTAAGTGTAAAGTCACCGTGAGATGCTGATGCAGCATTTGATTAGATGGGCATGTATATACATGTATATGTAGCCCTGGATCAGAAATTACATAAACAAGAGGTTTGAAATTCCCTCCAAATAGCGGAGCTCACAGCCAGATAAACCGAGCTATCAACTGTGTCCACATGATCACGTTCAGGACACAAAAAATGATCAGAGTGAAAATGGAGGGTGGCCTCTAGCTCACCCAGTAAGAGCGTGCGCCCCATGTAGGCGGAGTCCTTTGCAGCGGCCTGGGTTCAAATCCGACCAGCGGCCCTTTGCTGCGTGTCATCCCCCATCTATTTCCCCCTTTCCTGTCTATCCACTGTGTGGCGCGTTGGCCAAAGTGGCTAAGATGGTGGCAGGTAGGCAGACTCAAACAATGCACATTTCCAATGGTGATTAGTTTATTTCCATGGTCTGCAGTACATGGATAGTTAACCCATCAAACTTAAAGACAGTTGCACATTAAATTAATAGTAGCAATAACAGGCACATGTTCCTGGCAGCACAGCCTCACCTCCCTCTCTCCTTCCAGGAGCACAAATCCCACCATTTATATAGGGTTGTCAATTACCACCCCACTGCTTCAGTCCATCCCATCCTACAGCAGGTTGATCTACTCCATAACCTTAATACCTAGCCATCTCTTAACCTATGGAACTTGGTTACCAGTTCCCTCCTATCCTACTGATAACAAAACAGGTCAGGATTTTGCATACCTTTTTTATACAATAACCACAACCAAAACCCACACACAATTAAAAGGAATGAAAATGGGTCTGCGTTGTGCTTCACCCCACTTTCAGATATAACTTTTTTTATATTTTTTTATTTTACCGAGATGTGGCTTCCTGTTTGAGCCTGTCAATCTCAGTCAGGGCCTGAGTCAGCTGATCCTGCAGCTCCTCCTTCTTCTGGTTCAGCTTCTCTCGTGCTTCTCGCTCTGCTAGGAAATCGGCCTTGTAGATCTCAGCCTGAGCAAACACAAAGACAGTGAGAGAAAGGGAGATATAACGTTATTCAATATATTTGGCCTTACCACTTTTTTCTGTTCGAGGTGCTACTGAGTGGAACCTCACCCCTATCACCATTAGAAATCTAAATACACATAGTTAATTCAAGATCCAGTTGAAGAAATGGCTCATTGACAATCAGAGCTGTCAACTTTACCATCAACTTCTAGACCTGCTCTTACTGCCCCCTGCTGGCTTTTTGTCTCTGTGTGTGTGTTGGTGGGTAGGTTGTGTGTGTGTGTGTGTGTGGACATGTCTTTGTCTGACATTTGTCTGATTGTTGGTCATGCTTGCTATGGTTGCTATGTTCTATTGTACATTTTATCTTAATAGTACTTTTTACCAAATGTACTGTAATTGTTATATTTTTATGTCAATATGCAATTTTCTTTTCTTTTAGGGTGTCCTTCAGCATCTGTCTAGGGACTGCAGATGAAAAATAGCTTTTTAGCTAATTCTGGCATATTGACAGAAATGTATATTAATAAGCCCTGTCCCTGTAATAAATAAATAAATAAATAAATACAGGCCGAACTACCAATGTCCACAGCATCCAGCTGCATCGTGTTCCGTGTGTGTGTGTGTGTGTGTGTGTGTGTGTGTACACTGTTTTGTGTTCGAAATTCACTTGTGAACGTATACAGTATTAATGCCTTAAACTGTATAATAGAAATTGAAATAAACTTGTTTTTTATGACGGTTTTATTTAATAGGTTAGATTCATTTAAGATTAAAAGCTTACTAAAAGACATCGAAACAATCCCTATGTGATAATAATAATACATTTCCCTTGGTGGTGCCTTTTAAGACACCCAAGGACACCTTACAAAACTTTAATAAAAACATCAATACAAGCACAACAAATTTGTCATAACTCTGTAGCAGATAGGTGGCTGTTAAGTTATTATCTTTCTAAACAGTTGTTATATAGGCCCGAACTGAAAACAGCAGTTAAAAACACCACGACATAGTGCCCTAACTGCACAGAGTTATGAACACTGATGCAATACTTACCTTTAAAAAAAAAAAAAAACTAACTACAAAGTCAGGGACTACATATCTTCAACCTGAACTGAACGTAACAATTGGAATTAACAGAGTGACTTGTGTGCAGATAGGCTCAACAGCTATGTGACTGTACCTGTGCAGTGAGGACCCGGAACAGTCTCCAGGGAGCCTTTTTGTTGCTCCACCTCCTCTTTCAGTTTATCAATCAGATCCTGCTTCAGGGCCAGCGCTCTCTCTGCGTCCTCTAGTCGGCTGCACAGATCCCCCCCCTGGAAATCAAACACACACAGATCAATGTTAGGCCTGAATCCATAAGTAAGAGAGAAAACTTGTGAGAGTAAATAGATGTTTAAATGTGTTTTTACCTCACTCTTCAGTTTAGAATCATAGTCTCTAAATAGACACGTGTAGGCATGCTGCAATTGTGTCAGTTTTTTCCTGAGAGGGGTAAAAAGACAAACAACATTTTTCCAAACAGTATTGTATTGAATTTTAGATGTCGTGCTGGTCACAGCATTGATGAATTTTGACAAAAACCCAGCAGAATTTATAACTACAGTGATACAGTTAAAAGGTCCAATGTGTATGAATTTCTCCCATCTAGCGTTGAGATCATATAGCTCGACGCTAGATATCTATCAGTATATCTTTCATATATTCTCTCGCGCCAATCAGTTCCAAGTGCATATTACAGCTATGGTAGACCTTTATGCTTCAAAAAGCCAGTCTCTTCCTCTTTTTTTCCTTTTTTCTTTTTCTGGAAGAAAAAAGAAGACTTTCCTGTTCCAGAAATTTGGATTTTGAATTTGTGCATGGATGTATTAAAGGTCCCATGACATTGTGCTCTTTGGATGCTTTTATATAGACCTTGTGGTCTCCTAATACTATATCTGAAGTTTCGTTCCAAAAACTCAGCATTGGTGCAGAATTACAGCCACTAGAGCCAGTCCCACAATGAAATTTCCTTAAAATGTGTCATTTCTGAGTCTTTGAGGAGAAGGAGGGGTGCAAGGTGGAGGCTGGGGGTGTGGCCTTGACCAACTGCCACTTTGCTTGTTTGAAAGCCATGATGTCTCTCTCTCATGGGTGGGCCAAATTCTCTAGGCGAGCAAGGCAGAGAAAGGGTAGGCAACCTTATGACCTCATAAAGAGCAAGATTCCAGATCAGCCCATGTGAGCTTTCATCTTCTCAAAGGCAGAGCAGGATACCCCGGGCTCGGTTTACACCTATCACCATTTCTAGCCACTGGGGGACCAAAGGCAGGCTGGGGGAATTCATTTTAATGTTAAAAAATCTCATAAAGTGAAATTTTCATGCCATAGGACTTTTAAGAAAAAGTGTGGTCCTCAATGTTTCTTTCTGTAAACTTGGCTCGGCCGGGAAGTGACGATACCCATTAGCAGATTAGCAGCACCTGTGAGTTTATCACGTGAAAGCAAAAACGCAAAAGGCGGAGCAGTTTGTCCTGTATGTCCCTTACTGGCTAACATAATTCAAGATGGCCCATGAATATGGAGCCTCTAGCCTAGTTCATGCAATTGGAAATGCAAAATTTGAAGCCAATAGGAATACTTGTGGTGGTGGTAAATATTCATAAAAAAGGTAAAGTTTGTGAACGGGCAACACCGATTTTGATAATGAACAACTAAACATGTTACACACTGGACCTTTAACGTCACAAATGTAGAAGGAAACAGTGATGTATTGTTACAGACACACTGAAGTCCCCAAAAATTAAGTTTTTTAATCTTGTAAGCAGAAGATAAGATAATGAGATTAAATTTCAATTAAAATGTGTTAATGTCTTGTTTGTACAAGATTTTAAAAAAATTATATTTTTTTGGGACTTCAGCGTACATGATGGTCCATCCTGGTGCTAAACAGGAGTTTCTATTATGTTCACTGAATGTTCATTACAATGTGACAGGATTACTGCACTCTTGTAATGTGAAAGAAATCTTTCCCTCTCTCGAACAAATCTTTCTAAATATTATAATATGTTGAACCCACCTCTCCTCTGTGACAACATGTCTCTCCGTCTTCAGGGCCTGCTCCAAGCTCTGGGTCTGCAGCAGCAGCTTGTCCATGGCCACATGATGCTGCTTCCTCTGTTGCTCCAGCTCCCGCTCTGCCACCTGCAGGGCCTTCATTTTATTGCACAGCCTGCACACACACGTAGAGTAGGGATGAGCACATCAGCACACATACACACCTACAGATGAAAGGTCTCTACATACTGTACGTTAGAGGTGTCCCATTAGAATTGTTGAGTCTTGCCTATTGTCGACTAATTGTCGAATTGTGTGGGTGGGGGCAATGGTCGGTAACGGATCATGGAAAGTGAAACTTAAGTCTGTCAGGGGGGCGGTTGGATTCACCCATTTTGAAAAGGTTTATTAACAGCTTCAAAGTTTTTGCAACGTGACAAAACATATTTAGAACTTTGCAGGAAAAAGTTGCAGCGCCCACAAACATAGTGCATGGTTCAAGTGACTGACGGGAGCGAGCCTTGTTAAAACAAAGCAGTTAATCAGAGAAATTAAACATTTTTGATAACTTATCACTAGAAATGCAGCTGTAGCAAGCATCTCACTATCACTAACGCTATCAACATTCATATTCAGACGCAGAAAATGATTTCCAGCTATGAAAAAGCCTGAAAGTCGGAAGTTTGGACTGAAGTACAAAGAGTCATTGTGCTATAAAGATGATACACCGTCTAATCTCATCGGTCGCGTTCAGAATCTTTGGTCTGAGCTGGGCTTTACGGCACAAGGATTCCACTTTGAGACTGGCAGTCGAATCAGGCTCTTTCCATCGAAGCATTGACTATTCGGGGTCATCCCTACTATATGTATTCATGCTGACGTGACAGCTTACTTTTCTTCCAACATTTTGCGTTCATGCTCGCTCTTCTCCAGGCAGCTCTGTCTCTCATTCAGTTCTCCTAAAAGGGAAGTTGCTTGAGCTTTCAGAGCCTCACAGTCCTTGGCCATCTGTAAAAAATACAAAAAAATCATTCAGGTATTGGCCGTTACAGTTGATATTTCAGGGCTGCTTGCTTCAATGCCACCATCTGTTACTTCAGTAGTTAGAAGTTTTGAACAAAGCTGCTGATACCTGTGCACAGTCCTTGTCCTTCTGTTTGAGCAGAGCTTCAGTTCTGTCCCGCTGAGCTGAACTCTTCTGCAAGAAATCCAGCTTCTCCTCCAACTCACGGTACCTAATTTCCAATATAAACACATACACTATGTATTATTACAATATATGAAGTAGGGCTAAACGATTGATAATTCTTAAATCAAAATTGCAATTATAAAGAGTTTTAGGCGAGTCACCTTTGTTAAATCCCGATCTATCGGTATCGGCATTTATAAGGGTGTATTTAAATATTCAGCCATCAGAATTATTTATAATGACAAATAAATTATTCTGATGAATGAATATTTAAAAAATAAATTAAAAACGGAGGGTCAACCATGTTATGAGTGTTGGGGTTGCATAGTATGTCCACCAGAAGGGGCTTTTTGTTGTTACTGTGTTTTTGTTCAAAAGACTTTAAGTTTCATATCTTAAGTTTGTATCTTTATACATTGTATTTATCAGAATTTTAATATATTTTGATGTTCCTCTGTTCTGTTCCGACAATAAAACAAATTATTATATTTTTATGGTGAGAACTCATAACTACAAATAACTGCAGGTGGCAGTTTGTTTTGTTACGCGTTTCTAGAGTTTATTTTTGAATATGGAGTATATCGGCCAATATATCGGAATATCAAATTTTTAAATAACCAAATATTTGTATTGGTCTTAAAAATCCTTTATCGGTCGGGCTCTCACTAACACACACATAAAATATATATATATATATATATATATATATACACACACACACTTAAGCTAACGTTATGCTAGCCTTAACGTTAGCTTAATATCAGATCATATTCAAATAAGGTTCAGTAATGCAGAGTAAAGTACTAATATAATATTTTAATGGGGGCTAAAATGATCAGTTTGTCTATAAAAAAGAAACCTTTTTAGGATTATGCTTGGTACAGTCATGCCTTGTTAAATACAATGTAGACCACACACACAAGCCCTCGGTTAAATTTATAGAACATAGTATAATCTAATTCAGAACTGCAATATTGGTCTGAAATCATTCCACTCTACACTATTTAAAAAATGTTCTGTCCAATTGAGTTTGCTTGTATGCTGTTAAAGGCTAAGCTAACAAAAGGCAACTTTAAACACTTTAATGTAAAGACGATCTGCTAGTATTAAATTAAAATCCTATCACACAGTCTTGTAATGGTTCATATAATACGACATATGACAGAAAAAGATGATAAATAAATGATACCTTATTTACACATAAACAATGAAAAAAACAAAACATAGATGAAACAATCTGAGCACAAAGATATAGAGACAGGCAAGTGGCACCAGTAACAGGAAGACAGAACGGTAGAAAGAAGCCATGCACACAGTGAGAAAGAGAAAGCCACACAGAGCTGTGGGCTCACCTGCCCTGTGTGGCCTGAAGCTGCTCTGTGAGTTTAGCCAGGCTAGAGCTGGAAAAGGGAACAGAAAGAGAGGAAGGAGGGGGAAGACATCTCAGAAATTGAGCCTTTTTATTAAGCAGAAACAATAATAAAAAAACATGCTGGTGTCCTTATGCCAGAGACCAGAATTGTCTGCAGATAGACAGTATGGTTAAGATTAATTCAACAGCACTCAATCAAAAAGCTGCTAATGACAACTAGTTAAACACAGAAAGACAGTTTAGTGCCATTAGTTTCAAACAGTGCATTGAAGTATTTTGTACTAGGAGGGAAAACGTCCTACCAGTCAGAAGAGTGCTGTGCCTCAGAGCGATGTTGAACGACCTCGTCAGTAACATTGCTTGCCTGCAAAAATCACAGATAGATCACAGATAAGGCATCGGATTCTTAACATCAACAGGTAACAGGGGTACCCTGTATTTATCTTATATTATCATTGTGTATATACTGTAATTGTCTCATTTGTAATTGTCTAATTTTATATGCATCATTCTAGCCCTGAAATGTTTTAAGCATGGTTAAACCATGTAATGTACTTTGTAACTTTGTCTGGAAAATAATAATAAAATAATAGCACGGCCTCATGCAAGAACTATTTAGACTTTTTTTCCTTCTAAAGATTATTTTTGGGCTTTTCCATCTTTAATGGACAGGACAGCTTGAAGAGAAAGGGGAGAGAGAAGGGGGAAGACACACAGGAAATCATCACAGGTCTAACTCAAACCCTGGACCTCTGCGTTGAGACATAAGCCTTTAAGTATATGTGCGCCTGCTCTACCCACTACCACCCTGGCCACAAACACATTTGTTGCACTTGCATGTGTGAATTAAGAAACCTTGTCAAATCCATTTTCTCGCATTTAGAATGTTGTCTCTCTGACGCTCACAAAATTCACAAGTGGTCCAGCCTATCTTGTCCTGTGCTGCGTTGATGCAACTAACTCGTGAATTTATACTTAATAAACTGAAGTACCACTTTAAATTGAAACAGACAGCTAGCTTGGTTAGCCAGAACCATGCCTGAGAAGTGTATCCCCTCGCAGTGAGCAACAACAGCTAATCCAGGCGGAAACCCACTTGTATTTACTTCGTTTGGATTTACTTGGTTTACAATGCTTGCCACGATATTCACCACTTGAGTCATCATTCCTGAATTCCTACAATATAGGTGACAAGACCCAGGTTGAAAACTACTAGAAATCTCCTTTGAAAGGGTTTGTTGAATCTGACTTGAAAAACTCTTAAGAGTAAAGCTCACATAAAAAGGAAGACAAAATGTTGCATGAGCCACCTCAAGCTTTTTCTTGACCTAAAATTCAGAAATCCACCTTTCTTAACCTTGGGTTTGTCTTTTGTAATGTCTATCCTGCTCATCTGCAGTACTACATCAGTGCACCGGTTTCTACACAGTTTTACCTGTGCCTGGGCCAGTTTGGCTCGTAGCTGGTCAATGCAGCGCCGCATTCGCTCTCTGTCTTTCTCTCCCTCTTCCCTCTCCCTTTCCAGCTCTTCATTCCTCATCCTCAGCTCTCTCATCCCTTCCTCCAGTTTCTCTTTGTGGCTCTTCAGCAACTGGAGGAACTCGTTGGCACCTTCCACTGGCTGCAGAGAGAGACACAAAAGTGAAAGAACCAGGGATGAATGGATGCACGGAGGGATGTGAAGACCGGAGAGAATTGGATAGAGACAGACCCGGTTCACCCTGGGCTAGAGGACTAACACCAAGCAAAGAGTAGAAATACATAAAGATGTGAGAGAACGCAAACGGAGGTTTACAAAAGGAGAGAGAGTGATTTAAAAAAAAGGGATTCATTCGTGGATTTGAGCTGTGTGTAAATGCTGCGCTCCATTCAAAGTAAGAAGGTGTCTAACTATCATTCAATCCATGCTCCTGCTCGGAAATATGAGAAAAAAACATGGATGACCTCAAGATTTATGTTGCCTAATGTAAGGCACAGTTGGCCGTAACATAGCTGGTGCTGGTTTATTATTAAACATGCTTTTAATGCTGCATGGTGATTAGTGCCAGGTTTGTGTATTTACAGTTCTGACGTCGCAGGCCATCCCATGTTATTTTTCCGAGTAGAAAGTCAGGATTTCTAACCTCTGCCTGAATGCAACTTAAGTTAAGGTGGGGGGAAGCATTTAACTAGAGGTGGGACAGCCACAGGGTAAGTGTAAGGGTAGGGATCTTATTGCGGGTATGCGGGATGCAGTGAGCAGGCTCACCTGGCCATTTTCCCCGCCCATTATCTCCCCCCATACCTCTGAGACTGAGGTGGAGGGAGAGGGGAGGGTGCTACACACACTTGCATCATCCTAGACACACAGACATACAAGTTAAATAACAAAAATAAACAACACACATAAAGCAAAAGCCGCCCGGAATCCACAGTGTCATGCATCTTACCAGGCTGCGAGGTGGCGTGGTCTGTGTGTGTTGATTCGACTCTTCAACTATCTTCTTCTCCCGCTGATCTAGAGTCTGAAACAAGTGGTTCCAACATCCACAGGAAACATTTAACAAGCAGAACACCAATTCTTCAGCAGACGCAGTTCTAATGTGGTTTCAAGTTGTTTTGCCCACATGTTTGTGTGTTTTACCAGCATACTATGGATTAAATAGATGTTTGCTCCTTCAGAATGCTCACAGTAATGCTTTGTGGCTGAAAACTTAACGGCAACCTTCTGTCACCAGCCCTCTCAGTAAAAATCATGATTTGATCACCATTGCTGCATTCACATCAACACAACATTATAAAATATAACAGTGGAAGCTATGTAATGGTGAAACTCCGTCGTTTGAAGCAACAAGCGATGCAAGAAACATTTCGGTGTAAACAGACAATAAAGTTTTATCTTATCTGAACTCATGTTATATTAACCTGTACGTATATATTATTATGTACAGTTTGTACTGTATTTATGTTGACACTGCACTAAAATAGGACATTTCTAGGCCTTTATTTGACAGGACAGCTGAAGACGTGAAAGGGGAGCGAGAGGGGGAATGACATGCAGCAATGACCCACAGGTCGGAGTTGAACCCGGGCCCGCTGCGTTGAGGAATAAACTTCTGAATATGAGTGCCTGCTCTACCAACTGAGCTATCCACCGTCCTTAATTGTACTTCTTAAAAAAATCTCACTTACTTTTTTTTAAGATGATTTTTGGTCTTTTACGCTTTTATTTGATAGGACAGCTAGGTGAGAAAGGGAAGAGAGAGGAAATCGTCACAGGACTAATTCGAACCCTGGACCTCTGCGTCAAGGAATAAAACTTCTATTTATGTGCGCCTGCTCTACCCACTGTTTATACACTTGCTCTTTTTTTACCTTGAATTTGAGTGTGAGCAACTGCAACTTAACAATTTCCCTGAGGAGATCAATAAAATATTTTGATTCTGATGTGTTAAAATGTAGCAACCCCGACAGTGTAAATATGAGGAAGCAGATGTGTGACTCTCAACTAGCTAACCTGTGGTCCGTCCAAGGGTCTGTTCTTCGCTGGGCGCCCCTGCAGGTCTTCAGTCTGGCTGGAGCTGCAGCAGTGGCTCGAGGAGGAGGCTGGTCCGTTTACCAAGCCCTGTAAGGAGTGGTTTTCCTGCGCCAGCCTCTCCACCAGGGCCCTGGCCTCCTGGAAACGAATGCTGAGAAATTGTCGTTCCCCTCTTGTCTTCTGCTGCCATTCCTCCATCTCCTCGCAGCGCTGACGTAAGGCTAGGTTGCTCCGCTGCAAGGCCTCTGGAGGACAGAAGGTCAAAGGACAAGTAGGAGATCGATAGGTCATACAGAGTGACACAGAGAAACTATTTCAACAATCACTTTTGGAAAGATGTCACGGATTCTGTAGTCTTGCAGTGCTGCGACTGATTCTCCAACCCTCAGATTTTAAAAGTAATCATTAAAATTATGAAATGAAATCTAAAACTTATCGGTAACCAGTGAAGAGAGACTAAAACAGGGCTGATATGACATTGTCTTTTAGTATTTGTTCAAATCCAAGCAGCTGCATTTTTTACTAGCTGAAGACGCAAGATATTTTTTTTGGCTCAACCCTGAATACAAATAATTACCATAATCTAATCGAGATGAAATAAAAACATTATGTATGACTCTCCTGAGATCAGGCAGAGAGAGAAAAGACCAGATTTTAAGAAATTCTCTTCAATTCATAAAAAAAAGATTGAAAGTAAAGCTGCAAAGATGAATCCATTACTTGTCAATTATTAAATTAATCCCCAACTATTTTGATAATCAATTAATCTGTTTTTGTCATTTTTATGAAAAAAAGTTCTAAAAATTCTCTGATTCCAACTTCTTAAATGTGGATATTTTCTTATCTTATATATATTTTCTCTCTTCTGTGACAGTAAACGGAATATGTTTGAGTTGTGGACAAAACAAGACATTTGAGGACATCATCTTGGGCTTTGGGAAACACTGATCCACATTTTTCACCATTTTGCTGACAGTTTACAGAGCAAACAACTAATCGATTAATTGACAGATTAATCAACACTGAAAACAATGGTTAGTTGCAGCCCTAATTGGAAGACTTTTGTAACATGTTTTTCCCTGTTTTCAGGTTTGACATTTAAAGACAGTAAGCAGAAAAGTTACAAAGTTAAAGCAGGTTGGTATTGTGTCAGCATATCAAAGTGTCATTGAGAAATGTATAATGACAAATAAATGATTCTGATAAATGAATATTTAAAAAATAAAAACGGACTGTCAACATGTTATGAGTGTTGGCGGTACATAGTTTGTCCACCAGAGGGCGCTCTACAGCCTCCCAGTTTCATATCTTCAGTTTGTATTTTTATACATTTTATTTATCAGACCTTTAATATATTTTGATGTTCCTCTATTCTGTTCTGACAATAAAACAAACTATTGTGATATTATTTTAGTGAGAACTCATAAATAACAACAAATAACTAATGTTAGGGAAATGTGTATGTATATGTGTTTTTACGCGTATCTGTTTGTTTTTTGGTCGGGCTCTACTATTTACCATGTAAAGGCTGCTTTAATTTAATGAATACCTCTACTTTGGTACTGACTGTATTACTAAAAATTGCTTAAATTTCCTTAGAAATCACATTTCAACATTCCTACCATATTTTGTTCCAGCTTTCTGTTAAAATGTTCTATTTCATTCAAACAACAATGCCCAGCTCGACCATAAAATGCAGCGATATGCCATACTTTGAGTGGAGTAAATATTTCTTTATTTCTTTTAAATTATCATTTAATTATTGGAATACATCCCACCTCTAAGTTGCTGGTTGTCACCCAGCAACCTGGTCACCACTTCATTTGCAGCCAGCTCTGGTGGGACCCTGAGGGTCCCGCCACTCTCTTCTCCTGACATGTCCCACTGCATTGGGCCATCAGGCTGCGGCTGCACCATCCCTATAGAAAAAAGCATGCAGATTATTATTATTAGATTAATATCGATCATACACACTGCATTAGGCCATAATTAATGCGGAACATCACTGCACAAACAACAATGGCCTATTGTGTTGAAATATGTTCCCCTTTGATGCATTTCCCTTAACTTGAGCTTATAAAACAAACAATAGTTTTCAGCGATGCTCAATCGGTTCTGATCCCAAGCTAACTTACCATAAAGCTAATCAGTTGTCTCTACTACGTCCGACCACTAAAGAAGCTCTAGCAAGCATACATTTAACATACTACGGAAACAGACAACGATACAAGACCCGCATTGATCACCACCTATGCTGATGGGACACATGGTCTACCACGCCTCGTCCCGTTAGGCGGCCTGTTACTTTCTCTTTCAGTTTAATTCCTCGTCATCCTGGTCCATCTTACGTCTGAGCAAATTGCCGCCTGGCCTGCTGATCGGCTTTTGTTTTAAGACTCAATGGTGAAGTGTCAGTAGTACTGTTATTTGTGCCGTATAACCTACATACAGGTATCCGTGAACAGGACGAAAACATTACGTCATTCCCAATACCATGAGACAGAGAGCTCGACTAAAACACATAACGTTAGCTCGGTTTGTATATTTATTTGACATACATAAAAAACATAAATAAAAATTCCTACATTGTTGTAACGCCACGTTACAACAATGTTGCTGAGCTACTTCTTACCCGCTCTAAGACAGGGTATCTGTGTCTAGTAACCTACCGCTAGCTAACCTAGCGTTAGATATGTAATAAAGTTAACGTTACAGGTGCTAAAGTCCTCTTACCCTCTCTTCGTTTTCAGTGTTGGTGTCCGGAATAACAGGCGACCAAGCTCTCGGTCACATACAGCCTGTCAGTAAGCGTAACGTTATCTATTTAACGTTAGCCACTGTTAGAAAGCTAGTTAGCTGATGCTAGCGATGTAGCTTTTGAGCTAACTAGGATCATTTAGCAACCAGCTGGGTTTTCTGAGGCACTTGTTGACTGACATAAACAACGACTTACAGTAACATTATTATCTTCCGAACGGCAGTTTTGTATCGTTATATTAATAAAATATACGTGTTCAGGTAGGTTGAGGATATCTGTCAAAACCGAGGCGACTGTTGTCAGTTAAGGAAAAATAGCTGGGTTTTTCTAACCCTGAGCGCATCGCTTCTCAGGCAGCACTTCCTCTCAGGCTGCAAACAACTTTTTTCTTTTTGAAGTAGAAATTGTGAAACCGTATTTGTGTAAGTGAGACATAACAATGTAAAGATAATTATGACAAACTAAATAGCAAAAGGGTATCTTCAACCATGTGTTGTCCTATCAGAAATTATAAGATAAATATAAATATAATAAAGACTTTATTAATCCCTCACAGGGGATATGACTGTGCTACAGTAGGTCAAAATAAATGTATACACATCAGAGTAACACAAAAAATCGGTTGAAAAAAAGAAATAGAAAAACACCAATATGTGGGTTGTGTCTTAATACATTTATATTAATGGCTAATTAATGACTTTCTGCATCGTACACTTTTCTAATAGTAGCCTAAAACTGTGCCGTTGTCTTAAAACAATGCATGCTGTCATTCGCATACATTTTTCTCTTATGTAGGTTCCTTATACTGTCTGTATGTGTAGGGTATACACAGTGTGGATGCTTCCTGAGAGGCAAAGCTCAGGGCAGAAACGGTCCCGCGTTTCAGGAAATCCCCTTCCTTCTTCCGCAGTGGAGATGACGTCACCCGGTTGCAGCATTAGAGCTTTGCTGATGTGCGCAAAGTAAGAGAAGCTACATGATGCTTTCTATTCTTCCTGCTGGAATTGTTTTAATACTAGCTTGGATAAATCCAAGTTACGCGCTCTATTTCCACATAGGAGAGACGGAGAAAAAATGTTTCATTGAAGAAATTCCAGACGAGACCATGGTCATTGGTAAGTCATTGTTGTGGGGTCGTTAGCTTGACGTAGCTAGCTAGTTAGCTAGCAAATACGAACAGCTGCCTCCAGTAAAGATGCTGCAATGAATATGACAGTAGCTAGAAACGACAAACGATGCTGGGCGTTTTGAAGAAACGTCTAATTAATTGTATTTAAGCGTCGTAGGCTTTTGTGGCTGCTGGTTAGCTTCAAAGTTAATATTAGTGTTGTTAGCGAGCAAGAGGTAACTCTGTCAGAGGGAGAGCAGCTGTGTGTAGAAAGCCAGGATACATAACTGGTAAAACCAGACCTGATGTGTTAAAGAACGAAATGGTGCTTTTGTATTGTGAAAATAATTTCATCAAGAAACAAAATGCCATTGAAACTTTTATATTGTGCTCCCTATTTAATATTTTCATTTAGGCCTGCACGATTAATCGTTATAAAATCGTGATGTTGAATTATGATACTTCGAACCATGAACTGCATTTAATATTCTCTGTTATTATTTTAAGCTATTGTTTGTTGTTTGTTTATTTTTATTTATTTATCTTTACTTGCCTCTGTTTTACGTGTTTTTATTTTTCTGGCACGTTAGGTTACATTTTGTTAAATACCCCCATTTGCTATACTAATATTTCTACTGATCCTAATTTTAATCCCCCTTTATCATGTACAGTATTAGTCAAAAGTTTTGGACACGCTTTCTCATTTGAATGATTACTGCAGTTCCTTATGGCATACGTGTATGTTGCTTTTCCTGACAGGAAAATACAGGACTCAGCTGTGGGACAAGCACTCAAATTCATTCCTCGCAGCCACTCCTGGCCTTGGGATGCATGTGGAGATCAAGGATCCCGATACGAAGGTAAGCACAGAGGAGGTGGTATTATAAAAAACATCCATATGAATACAAGCTAAGGATTTGGTCTTGTCTCTCCCAGATTATCCTCTCTCGTCAGTATGGGTCAGACGGACGGTTCACCTTCACCTCCCACACGCCTGGGGAACATCAGATCTGTTTGCACTCTAACTCCACCAAGATGGCTCTGTTTTCAGGAGGAAAACTGGTATGAATGTAGTCACTGCTTTGATTATTTACCGACTGACCAGTTGTTTTCCATCAAAATGTTCCACACAAATGTTCTATGTATTCACACCAGGGTCATTATAGTAAACTAAAACGGAAATAAGCAGTAAAAATGATTTTAGTGAACTGAAACTTAAAAGTAAAACCTTCAAGAAAAACTAAACTGCAACTATAGTCCCAGGTAAAAAAAGAGACAAAGAGGGGGGGGCTTAAAGAGACAGGCGCTAAAAATGGAGCGTTTCAGACCGAGGGTAAATACAGGTATATTTAGACAGCTTGAGTGAAAATAATGTGTTTTGTGAACATTAATTTATGTAAACATGTTCTAGTAGAAACCCAAAATACAAGTATCAACCTAAAAAATTAGCATGACAAGGGACCTTTAAATGCTCTCAAGTTACAAGCACATAGATTCCAAATGATGTCTCCCTAATGTTGCAGAGAGTTCATCTGGATATTCAGGTGGGAGAACATACCAACAACTACCCGGAAATCGCAGCTAAGGACAAACTCACCGAGCTGCAGCTGCGAGTCCGACAGCTGCTGGACCAAATCGAACAGATCCAGAAGGAGCAAAACTATCAGAGGGTCAGTCAAAAAAAAAAGTACACCAAGTAATGCGTGCGATGATGTTGATTAGGTCTATTTTCTGCCGCTCTAGTAACTCCAGTGTGCGTCGTGTCTCTTACAGTATCGCGAGGAGCGGTTTCGCATGACGAGTGAGAGCACCAACCAGCGCGTTCTCTGGTGGTCCATCGCTCAGACACTCATCCTCATCGTCACCGGCGTTTGGCAGATGAAGCACCTCAAAAGCTTCTTCGAGGCCAAGAAACTGGTGTAATGTCTGTCTGAGCAACGGCGGCATTCGGAAAACAACATGAAGCAGAGTAGACAGACTTGACTGAGCGGAATGGAGAGAGACGCCCACCGTGGTCTTAATATCCGCCATGAATGGTATGAGCTCATTTCGAGGCAGTTATCAATCCTGGGCAATGCGTCTTTTCCTCGTAAATGTTCTAGGCTATCGTTATTTTACAACACAGTAACACAGCATTCAAATTGCCTTTTGTTGTTTGTTGTGTTCTCTTGAAAACACTGGACATGTCATTTTTCTATCTTCCCTTTCAAGAAGAAGCAGAGACATTAGTGGACTGAGGTTGTTTTTATGGTCAAATGTTAAAGCTTTTACAAGTAATAACCCGGGTAGTTTTATTTATACGTGATTTAATGTAGTCAGTTTGTCATTGTTGCACATTTTTATTTTCAGGTTGAATAACTTCTAACCCTATTTATTCTTAATAACGCTTTACTTTAAAGCTGCTCTAAGCGATGTTGGGTGACGGCCCTTCTTGTTGACGTTAAACAAAACTGAGACTAGCTCGCCCCCCCCCCCCCCCCTCACTTCCATGCTTCCACACTTTGCTGTACGTGACAAAAAAATGTTGTAGCCTAAACGCATGACATCACTTAGAGCACCTTCAACCCTTGCATTTAGCACGAGTAAGCAGTATACAACCCCTTAATACATGGCTTACTACTAATTTTAAGTGTCTATTAATGTATTTATGAACAATTCTAACCTCCCATTTAGCATTCGTAATTTATTCATAAATACGTTTAACAAAGATTTCATTTAAAGGTCCCATGGCATGAAAATTTGACTTTATGAGTTTTTTTTTTTTTACATTAATATGAGTTCCCCCAGCCGGCCTTTGGCCCAAACTAAGGAAAGCTCATTGTGGGACTGCTCTAGTGGCTGTAATTCTGCACCAAGGCTGAATTTTGGGAAATAGACTTAAGACATGGTATTAGGGGACCACTAAGGTCTATATAAAAGCATCTAAAGAGCACACTGTCATGGGACCTTTAACAAAAATCCTCTGTATTGTTGAACATTTTCATTAAACTGTTTGTACACAAGGACAAGTCGGTCACAGTAGGGGTGGGACTCTCTGGGCACCTCATGATTCGATTCCCATTCAGTTCCAAGTCTACTTGCTGGTTTTCTTCCAGAGCTTTCAGCCTCAACGGGTTGCCTTCATCAGCTAATGTAAGGAAGATATATTTATAATGAAATACATCATTACATAAATACAACTATAATGATTATAATACATCTAATTAGAATACCTAGTTCATATTCATACATTATAAATCACTCATCTGTTTATACATCAGGCCCAATTGCTTCACAGGAGAAGTCATAATTGTTGACTAATGTAATTATATCCGCTTAACTATATGTAAGTGTTTATATAATGCTTATAAGTGTGAAATGGAAGGGTAACCATGCGTCCTCCTACCGACTGTATATAGTTTCTAGCTAGAGTTCAGTTTCCTGTACATTTTACCAGAGCTAAGTCTGTAGATCCAGTTTGTTATACACATCTAATAACAGGGTTATACTGTATGTTGTAAATAACAGGTATAGTGGATTCACTGCCCTGTTAATTTTCTAATGCCTTTTACACTGATTAAATGCCTTTAAGTTTTTTCCAGTTGTGTCACCAGGTGTTTCTTTAGTGTCGTAGAACGTATTTATTGAGCAGACGTAACCTGTCTAATTGCCAGATGTACTGTCATTTCAACTAGCTATTGTGGTTTCCATTTAGCAATGCCAGACAGCATTGTAATACAAATACCTGTTCATTCAGATTTGAGTTATTTGAAGGGAATATAGTCGGTCAGTGGGTTCACTTAAACAAGGTCAACTTTTTTTTTTCTTAACATGCAAAGTGTAGGTATAAAAGTTCATTTCTTGAGACAATTCAGACATTACATTTCTTTTTCAAGTTGAATTATCACTTTAAAAATGATTGTAATTTTCACTGCGGTCCAGATGTCACCTTAATGTGCTTAATAAAGAAACTTTGGCCAAACTACTTTGTCTTTGTTATTTTTGTCACTTTGTCTTTGTTATTTTTGTCACTTTGCCCTAACTACAAAAAAAAATCACTGGCAAATGGCAGACATTTTCAACAAAAAAACATTTTTTTTATTGCTTGGCTTTGTCTTCCCTCAGAGCAAGATTCCAACCAGTGCTGAAAAGGCTTCATTAAGACAGCAACTACACCTTAACGACAACGTTTTTTAATCACTGAAAATTAAAGCACTTTTCATGGAGACAGGAAAAAAAACAGGCTGACATCTTTGTAAAAACCACTGCAACAATGCCATGATAGCTGCAGTGAAAAAAAACATCTAAACCAAATCACCACTTTGCATAGTTCCCCCCCCTCCAATGCACCACAGCATAGCACAGACACAAACATAACACTTTCTTCAGGTTTACTCTTGGATTTGTTGATATCAAGAATAGAGATCTGACACATTTGGTACACCATAAGAAACAATATCAAACAGACAATGCTATGGCATTATAAAGGGATACGTGATTTATTAAATCAAGTCTTTGTTTCGAAGCATACATTGTACTGCGTGGCATCCCTGATCTCTGGGACGCTGTACACAATCGATGCTCCGTTTCAGCATGGCCACATGTTGGAAAGGTACAAAATATCACATCAGCACAACAAACCCAAACAAATCCTCACTATCTGGAAAACTTGTGTGAAATCGTTTTCAATAGTTGTATATTTGTGTTGTAGCCAGTAATCTTGGAGGAGACGGTTCCGTGGGAAGGAAGTCAAAGCACTATAGGTTAGTAACACACTAATTAAAAAAAATAAAAAGGTAGAACTACTTCTGTACTGAATGCCAATTTTTAATGCTTAAAAGAGCAAGAAGGGCACACAAAAAGTGAAGAGGATTAGGCAATTACACTTTAAAAGTATGCAAGAATTCTGCAATCATAGCTCCACGTGGCTCTGTGGAAATCATCTGCTTCACTGCTCTATTCAGTTTGCATGTGAAGAGTGTTTTTTTTCTATTCTCTTTCTTAAAAAAAGGTATTTATCAGAGAAGGAGGAGACGCTCTTCTTAGTGTCCAGACACAGTGAGGTGCTGCATCTTCTTGGCGGCCTCTTCGGACACCGACTTGGCTGTTTTCTCCGGGCTGGGGGCTGGGCTGGGGTTGGGACTGGGATTTGGAGTGTTTGCTGCACTGTTGGGATAATCTCTGTTGCCAAATATGACACTACCCACTCGCACGTTGGTGGAGCCCACCTCGATCTTCAATACATGGGAGTACACACGCGTGTTAAGTGCAGGAAAAAACCCTCAGTGTACATATTAGACAGCAAGAGTCTTCATGAGTATGATGAACTGACTTACATGGATTAATAACATTGTTATCAAATCTAGTAATAGCCATGTAATGTATGCAAATAGTAAATTAAAGTGTCCAATATTTATACCACTATATAAAAGTGACTCAAATTCAGTAAGTCTGACTTGACATCCAATCTGTGAGTTTTAGCAATCTGAATATATGGTTGATTTAAAAAAAAAAAAAAAATACTGAACACGTATAGCTATAGTGCGTAGTTTAGCTATAAGTACCTTATGTGAATTTGTGAACTCTTAAAACTAATGAAATGCTTGCCTAGCAGAAATTTCAAAGGGTGGAATACATGCCAGCTATGACTTGCTGCTATGTTTGTGCCTAGTAGAATTTAGAAATGCTGATAAAGCGCAGT
Source organism: Etheostoma perlongum (assembly GCA_026937815.1). Classification (NCBI taxonomy): domain Eukaryota; kingdom Metazoa; phylum Chordata; class Actinopteri; order Perciformes; family Percidae; genus Etheostoma; species Etheostoma perlongum. The sequence goes on along the minus strand of CM049377.1, from coordinate 27,996,977 downwards.
ACTCGGGGTGACCGGGTAGCACAGTTGGTAGAGCGGGCGCCCAAATACAAGTATATCCCTCGTGTTGCCTTCCCGTAGACCAACATTTAGTTTTTCTGGGTCAAAATTTCCAGGGTACAAGCGGCCGAAATGGGTTTCCTCAGGAGGGGGGCTGGCGTCTCCCTTAGGGATCGGGTGAGAAGCTCAGTCCTCAGAGAGGAGCTCGGAGTAGAGCCGCTGCTCCTTCGCGTCGAAAGGAGCCAGTTGAGGTGGTTCGGGATCTGGTAAGGATGCCTCCTGGGCGCCTCCCTAGGGAGGTGGTCCAGGCACGTCCAGCTGGGAGGAGGCCTCGGGGAAGACCCAGGACTAGATGGAGAGATTATATCTCCAACCTGGCCTGGGAACGCCTCGGGATCCCCCAGTCGGAGCTGGTTGATGTGGCTCGGGAAAGGGAAGTTTGGGGTCTCCTGCTGGAGCTGCTGCCCCCGCGACCCGACTCCAGATAAGCGGATGAAGATGGATGGATGGGTCAAAATTTGAAGTTGAAACCTCCTTAAGACACTTTTGTCACTTTTCCCAAAGTTTTTTGTCGATTTCTTTGGACACTTTTGTTGTTTTTGAAGCTTTCGCCGACATTTGGTGTCACTTTTTGACGTTTTCTAACTTTTCCCAAAGTTCTTTCTCACTTACAATGTCTTTGTCGATCATTTCTGCGTTTAACTTTTGAGGAGCGTCGTATTGAACCATCCACTTTATTTTGTTTGAAACTCAAATTTCTGTTTAGAAACTTTTTGAAAATAGGTCAAATTTAACCCCGAGGACAACAGGAGGGATATATATTGTGTACCCCCTCTCTGAATGATGAAAATGCCCACAAATTATCTTAAAAACATAAATAAAAATAGTGGTACTCACCGCGTGTTCAAAATCTGTGGACATACCCATGCTGAGTTCGACGTCCTCCAGAGGCAGCTTCAGAGCGTCACACACCTCCTGCCTCCGACTCAGCAGCATCTACAAGAGGGACACATTGTGGAGATTACGTGGGAGAACGAGGAGATGCCGCCGCGTGATAATGAATTACACCAAAAAGTAGCCTACTGATAAAAGAACTGGTAACATTATAGCGTATTAATGCTACAGTCTTTAATCTTTTGCTATGGTCTTTGTTGGGGGGGTATTTATTTGTAAGCAGAACCGGTCTCAAGTGACAGCGTCTTCTGATCAGGAAAGTGATGCTATCTCGCTGCGTCTGTGTTTCATAGGGCCAAACCAACCAACCACCTATTAGTAAAACTAATTATTTCAATGTGGCATTTTTATGATTGGTTCAATCAACTAAAGGACAAAATAAAAATGTTATTGTTTTTCCTAGTGTAGGGTTTTAGTTAACTGTAGATATACAGCAGACATCTTCTTTACACCAGTATTATTTTGGCATTAAAGCACCCATATCATGCTCATTGTATCTCAGTCAAAGCAGCATGGATGTTTTTTTCCAAGTTTGTATGTGTGTGGAAGCACCAGAGACACAAAATAACACCCCAAAATCCCAGAAAAAAGTATGCTCAAATACACACAATGTTTTAGTCTACTATAGTATTGATCTAATGGGCGGGACGGTGGTTAGCACTGCTGCCTCACAGCAAGTAGGTACGATCCCCGGTCCAGGCATGGCCTTTCTCTTTGGACTTTGCATGTTCTCCCCACTTGTTTGTGTGGGTTTCCTCCTTGTGCTCCAGGTTTTCCTCCCACAATAAAGACATGCACGCTACGTAACTATAACTACACTTGAAAATGAACCGTCTGGCTAACACTGGCAAATGTTGATCAATGTGCATTGTCCTCATAAATACATGTTAAATAGTTTACGATTGGTGCACACAGAAAAAAAGTTAAAACAAAATGTTTTTTATTAGTCTTTTGTACCTGAAAGTCCGGATTGGGCCCCAGGGTGAGGTCGTAGCCGTAGCGTCCAATGGTCATGAGTCCTAAGAAGTGCAGGGCAGAGCACTGGGACACGATGTGTTTCACTGTGTCCACCGTCTCCTCTGGCGGCAGCCCATGTTTACCTACAACACACATTCATTGTACTGTTGATGAACAAGTAGTCTCGCATGGCCAGACCTTCCTCCACAGCACGGCACAGGAGGGTCTGACTACTCCACACAACATTCCTGGAAAGGATAAAAACGTTTTTAAAACTTTTTTTTTTTTTTTTTTTTTTCAAATGGTTTATTGGCATTTTTTTAAACCCATCACAATCGTCTTGGCGATAAGTGCCGCCGCAAAATAGCCTTGGGAAGGAACTTGTTTTGGTGGAACATGTTTTACGTTTTAAAAGTTGTTTTAGTCATGCAACAGAAAAGTCAGATTTGACAGGTAGTCTAGCTAGCTGTCTGTCATAGTCCTCAGGAATCCACCAGATGTTAGTATGCCAACACAAAGAAAGAGGAAGATAACTGACATCCTGCAGAATTTCCAGCGGCACCTGAACAATCCTGGAAATGAAACGTCGTTGATATAGACTAGTGAACAATTGACTGTTAAAGGTCCCATGACATGGTGCTCTATGGATGCTTTTATATAGACCTTAGTGGTCCCTTAATACTGTATCTGAAGTCTCTTTTATATAGACCTTAGTGGTCTCCTAATACTGTATCTGAAGTCTCTTTCCCAAAATTCAGCCTTGGTGCAGAATTACAGCCACTAGAACCAGTCCCACAATGAGCTTTTCGTAGGATGTAACCATTTCTGATTCTGTAGCTTTTGAGAAGAGGGGGGGTAAGGTGGAGGCTGGGGGTGTGGCCTTGTCCAACTGCCACATTGCTCGTTTGAAAGCCATGTCTCTCTCTCATGGGGGGGCCACATTCTCTGGGCGGTCAAAGCACAGAAAGGAGAGGTAACCTTGCTCCTTATGACCTCATAAAGGGCAAGATTCCAGATCAGCCCATCTGAGCTTTCATTTTCTCAAAGGCAGAGCAGGATACCCAGGGCTTGGTTTACACCTATCACCATTTCTAGCCACTGGGGGGCCATAGGCAGGCTGGGGGAACTCATTAATGTTAAAAAACCTCATAAAGTGAGATTGTCATGCCATAGGACCTTAAATGTAGCACGTGTTTGACATGCGCTCCCAAAACAAGAGTGATGAAATCAACATCACTTGTCTGCGTTTTTTATACCAATATGAACCTGTATGTCTGAAATAAAGTTGAATTGAACACTAACTCTGTTCTCCGCTGGTGTTGAGCTGCACCATGATCTTTAACCTCTGTGTGCTGGCTCCTCTGATGCGCTGCCATGAGCTGTTGACCCTGTCAGCCAGTTTCGCCGAGTCGACCGTCTCCACAAGGAACAGGTTTGGCACGCCTGGGATACAGAAAGACAAGACCCAGTCAGCGCAAGGTTGCTTAACATGCAGCTGGAGCAGGAGAGTCGACGATCACTCACCCAAAAGTTTGTTGACATTATTCTTCTGTAGATGGCCGATAAAGTGCCACTTGATGTCTGCACACGAGTCTAAAATCTTAATGAAGAAAAAAAAGAAACATTGCATTAGGGCCGCAACTAACGATTATTTTTCATTGACGATTAATCTTTTGTTTTTTTCTCTTGATTAATCAATTAGTTGTTTGGTCTCTAAAATGTCAGCAAATTGCGAAAAAATGTCAATCAGTATCTCATGACGTCCTCAAATGTCATTTCTTGTCAATAACTCAAAGGTATCTTGTAAGACAGAGGACTTCATGTCCTGTGAAGAGGTGCAGGAATTTTGGACCGGGATACATGATAACCTATGTCAGATTGCAGGGAGCCAGGTTCCACTCAGTCCAAGATTATTGTCTACCTAGACTAGAAAAGACTAGAAAATGGGGAAAGTACCTGACCTTTCTGGAGGGCTCCTAAGAAGCTTTGTGCTGGGTAGAGACGTGTATGATGGTTTTTGGTGTTGTCATTTATACATAGTTATGTTTATTTGGTTTATTTTGTTACCATTTTGTTGAATGGTTTTGAATATTGTAGTTACGGTGTCATCTTTTCTTGATGTCTATTGTATGTTTTGTATTTTGTTAAAAAAATGAAGAAAAGAAAATTGTTACTCACAAAAAAACCCTTTAAGGATATGTTTAGTTTACTGTCAGAGGGGAGTAAAGAAACTAGAATCTCATTTCTTTTATATATACAAAAAAAATCCACCCAATTATCCAAATAGTTGTCGATTAACAGTTGACAACTAACCGATTCCTCTTTGCAGCTCTACACTGTAAACATTTTGTGACAGGAAAAGAATTCTACCTTATGAACATGCGTAAACCTACCAGAGGGTCTGAAGCTTTGTCCACAAGTTCGTTAACCTGGAGTGGAGATAAAATGAGGTCAATCTCTAAAGATGCCACTTTTACTCCCCTATAGGAGTTTATTCAATGAAACTTGGGCAGTTTTGCAGACCAGCAGCATTTCATACTCACATAATTTTCTCCAAAGTTGCGCTGCCCTTGTCTGTAGGCTTCGACAACCATCTCTGGGGGTTTTGTCTTGCTGACAGCTACGAGGCGGGGCGGCAGGGCTGGTAGTGTCTGAGAAAGGGCAACACATGCTCATGACTAGGGGTGGGGGGGAAAAAAATCAATACATCATAGTATCGCGATATTTTCAGTGGCAATACTGTATCGATACACAGACGTCAAGTATGGATCTTTTATTATAGACAGTATGTGTGGGTCAGTTTGTCTGCTTGACAATCCCATTTTGCAACAATACAATTGAAGTGATATGAAAAAACGGAGAAATGTATCTTTTTAGATAAAACAGATGTTGACAAAGTTTCCTTTTGGGGACGTCATTTGAAATTGGGAAAAATTAGAAGTTGGAAAAAAGGTTATAAATTGCAATATATCACAAAAATCGCAATAATATTGTTTTGTGGCATAAGAATCGTGATGTTATCGTATGGGGGGGCGTCTGGTGATGCCCACCCCTACTCATGACCAGTGGCCAGGTCACTTTGTGCACGACTTGCAATCCCCCCCCCCCAATTTCTCCTCTACACTATCACGTGATAACAACCACACATAAGCATTTTTAGGCATTAAATAAATTGTATTTAATTTAATTCCTTGTCTCCTATATAAGTGCTTCAAATTTTTTTGTTGCTAATGACGGTATTAAAACTGATACCATTGCTTTTTTTTTAGAACCCGCGGTATACCGTATTACCGCCTAACCCCATATGTTCTAGGAGTTTCAACCACAGCTTATTATTACGATATGATATATCGATTCTTAGGACAACGATACGATTTTGATTCAATTGGTGGTGCCTGTGATCGATATCATACGCCCATAAAAGCAACTAAAATATTATTTGACTATTTTATCACTGAGCTTTTCAAGACATTTCAATGAAAAAACTATTGTTTTGGAGAAAAAGTGGAAATCTATGAATAGGGGGCCATGTTATAGATAAATGTACAGTTATTTTCACTTTGCAGCGATAATATGAGATCGTGGATCATTAAGTGATGTATTGATCCAGATCGATGTATCCTACACCCTTACTATGTTCACATGCAGTCAGCTCTGCTAATAATTTTGGTTACTGGTAACAAGCCACAGAGCCATCTGGATGATATTGGAGAGATGCTGTGCATTCCTACATGCTTGACCTAGATACCAACCTTGATATTTTAATAGGGCAGCACTTTATACAAATGACATCTTCACTAGCGGACGTCTTTCACAGAGATGTGGTGAGGTAAGGCTGGTCATAAGCGTGGTCGTGTAATTGCTTAGCCTACAAATGCCAAACGTAAAACAATGATTCCAGGCATTGTTTCTATGCAAAAACGAGCATGTAGATTGAGTATGTAGCTACGATCAAACATCCTGCCCCTAGGCATTGGTGCTTCCACAAATAACCATGGTACGAAAGTGCTGCCACAAGCCCGACTAACTCCCATCCAAAGGTTGAGGTGTTTGGCAGCCTTACATAACGAGTCGTGCTACCGCAGCACGACTTTTTCGGACCCCGAGCGTGGAGCGACGGCAGCGGTGCTCCGGAGCGGAGCCTCCCGGGCTGTAGTTACCTTGGGCCGCCGTGCCGCCGCCTGGTTCACCCGTTCCACTACCGACTGTAGCGCCTTCCTAACCTCCTCCGACATTGCTACTTTCCACATATAGTCAAACGGCTACGACATACAACGTAAACGAACGTGTCCGCGATGACGACAATTAGCTTTCAAAATAAAAGTCCTCCTAAGGAGGAAGTGCGTCCCAATATGGAGCGTCTTTCAGATAGCGCCCCCTATTGTTCCGGCTTCAGCATTTCAGTCTCCGACTCTCCAAGTACCCATACCCCCGCATCTCCACAGCGCTGTGGAGTACACAGGTCCCATAACATGGTGCTCTTTGGATGCTTTTATATAGACCTTAGTGGTCCCTAATACTGTATCTGAAGTCTCTTTTATATAGACCTTAGTGGTCCCTAATACTGTATCTGAAGTCTCTTTTATATAGACCTTAGTGGTCCCTAATACTGTATCTGAAGTCTCTTTTATATAGACCTTAGTGGTCCCTAATACTGTATCTGAAGTCTCTTTTATATAGACCTTAGTGGTCCCCTAATACTGTATCTGAAGTCTCTTTTATATAGACCTTAGTGGTCCCCTAATACTGGATCTGAAGTCTCTTTTATATAGACCTTAGTGGTCCCCTAATACTGGATCTGAAGTCTCTTTTATATAGACCTTAGTGGTCCCCTAATACTGTATCTGAAGTCTCTTTTATATAGACCTTAGAGGTCCCCTAATACTGTATCTGAAGTCTCTTTATATAGACCTTAGTGGTCCCCTAATACTGTATCTGAAGTCTCTTTTATATAGACCTTAGTGGTACCCTAATACTGTATCTGAAGTCTCTTTCCTAAAATTCAGCCTTGGTGCAGAATTACAGCCACTAGAGCCAGTCCCACAATGAGCTTTCCTTAGGATGTGCCTTTTCTGATTCTGTAGCTTTTGGGGAGGGGGGGCAAGGTGGAGACTGGGGGTGTGGCCTTGACCAACTGGCATCTCTCACTCATGGGGGTGGGGCAAATTCTCTGGGTGGGCAAAGCAGAGAAAGGGGAGGTCACCTTGCCCCTTATGACCTCATAAGGAGCAAGATTCCAGATTGTCCCATCTGAGCTTTCATTTTCTCAAAGTTAGAGGAGGATACTCGGTTTATACCTATTGCCATTTCTTGCTACCGGGGGAACACATATTGTTAAAAAAAGTGAAATTTTCATGCCATGGGACCTTTAAAAAGGGATGTCAGTTAATATATTGATGTTAAGAATCCACTCAGTGGAAAATAGTCATAGTAAGATTCCAATTTACCACTGAGAGAGGGACCCAGCCTGTACTATCTGTACTTAAGTGCTATCAACTAAAGAACAGCTGTGGGAGCTGACCCTGACTTTGAAAGCAGAGATTTTGATGGATGGGAGCTTCATGGAATTTTTTTTTAAGCTTGTAAATTGACATACGTAACACACCCAACCAAACTAAATTCTCATATTTAGCATATGGTTCATACGGTCAGTAATCTACCTGTTTCCCATAACAAAGTCATGTGCTACAGCAAGATGTGAACAGAACTTAACTTACGGCAATGATATGGTGGTTATACAATGGACATAAACGGAATGCACACACAAAATATAAAGAAAAACAGATTTATTCACAAGATAACGCAATTCAAAAAATGTCCAAACAAAACATTCCTTTCAATGGATATCAGATAATGTTACAATTTAAAGACATACAATTGCTTTTCAGCAATAACAGAATGTAAAAACGTGTGAATCATTCTCTTCTCCATCTGCAGCCGCCTCCTCTCATACTCTCTCCAACGCCTCCAACATGATGATGCTGTTTCCCCTGATGACCTACGAGAAATCAGACCACATTGATAAGTTGCAGCTCACAGTCAGATGTAATGTTAAAAAATAAAATAAATAATAAGAGTAAGAAACTAGGCGATAAGTGTATAACGGAAAATAGCTGTAGTGTAAGAAATAGAAATTTACATTAAAGTAAAACAAGATTGGGTTAAAAAGATTGTTGCTAAAACAATATCTTGTACAAATGATATTGAGTACAGTGTGTACATATATAAAGTTTAAATTACAATGTGCTGAATGCTTGTTATACGCCCAAAATAAAAGAACCCCAGTTTCTGGTCTTACCGACTACTCAAAGCGCTTTTTGCACCTCCCAAAAAATGTTTTGTACTTTTCTTTGGCTCTTTAAATAAAAAAATTTGATCACAAAAAAAAAATCTATTTTGATGCGTTTTCCCGTCACTTTTGTAATTTTACATAGGTTTAAAAAACATCAATTGATATCGATAGTGATAGGTGATCAATTTCAGCTGTGCTTTTCCTACTACGACAAATCAAAAATGTCTGCTGTGGGAAAGAGGTCAGTTTCAAACAGTCCCGCTCTTGTCACGGTCATTGTTGACTATATGAAAGACCCAGTAAGACTAGCTGAGGTACTGACCACCATGCCAATGGTGTTCTGTTGTCCACCTGGGCCCATCTCCAGGGAGTCATCCAGCACCATGTTCATAAAGGGGTCGAAGCCGCGCAGGATGCCCTGCACGTGCCTGCCTCCATTCAGCTTCACTAGAAGGACATAACAAATCACAGAGGAATCATCCATGTTAGCTTTAATTAAAGCTGTAACAATTTCAAAATCTGCTCTACAATTGTCTCAAATAATTGCAATTAACAAAACAATTGTCTCTTTCAGTTCAAGTTTTAAATATGTATTTTTTTGATTTTATTCCCAGGATACATCTTTTGGTGATATATCACTGTCATTTGACCCAGATAATGTAACAGGTACACAACCTATGAAGTAGACCACGCCTTTTTTTAAATCATAAAATGTTTTTTCCTAAAATGAACATAAAAACTATTATCATCAAAAGTAATACCTCTTAGGACCTTAGCTAATGTTAGAAATGAATTGCTGTTAAAGAAAAGGCAATTACTTTAATAATTGTTACAGGCACAGGTATAATCACTGTTCCCCCTCAGTTAAAATGTCCACCTTGCATCCATAGTATGTTCATCTGACAGTCCAATTAGAGGTGTTGAAATTAATTAACTCATCGATGCATTGCTATGGGGACATGGACGACTCTGCATCGATACAGTGACCGACCATAACTATAGGATATGTAATTATACGATTAAAACGCAATTATGTTGCTCATTAATTTTCCGGCCACGATAATTTATGTTTACATATTCTGTACATCTCTAACATTTTAGTGGACGCTTTTATCTAAAGCACTTTACAATTACTAATTGCTCTGGAGCAACTATGCAAAAGCTGTGTGTGTGTGTGTGTGTGTGTGTGTGCGCGCGATGTGTTCAGACTTTGTTAAATAAAAGACTGTTTATATCTTACTGCTAGTATTTTTGGATGAAAACACAACCAAATGAAGCAATATAGAAAACTATTATATTCAACTATACAGTATCTTAATGCATTCTGTCAAGTCAAACATTGTATACGGCTTTAATATAAAAATGTATTTGACGCACCGTGATGCATTGAGATATCGAATCGAAGACATAATCACATCGGGAGATCAGTGAAGATTCACACCCAATAAGAAGCTTCCAGTTTCTTATACCAACGGCTGCTGATTTCTTCTATTTACTATAGCTCAGATGGATCTTTGTCTCTTTCTGCCCTTTCAATGTCTTGTTGAACAATTGCACAGCGTTTTGTTCTCTTTACCAATACCCTTCATATAAAATAACATCTGTCTGTAAGAAGAATTTTCTAGAACCTGAACGCATCAAAGCCCAAACATATGTTAAAGTAGTTTAGTAATTAAAATAGCCCAACATCATCACTAACCCTTCACCATACGTAGAGATCGGCATGGGGAACTTTCTATAAGATCATCTCTCAATGCAAATCAAACCAGCTATTAGTCTAACTGAAATAACACCATGCCAATCTCTATGTATGGTGAAGGGTATGTGATGATTATGGGCGGGGGGGGTGTTTTCATTCCTCTTTTTAATCAACTTTAGCATGGGTGTGTAAACTTAGGCAAGCCACTGTATATATAAACACACGTACCTAATGTATACATGTGTAAAAGCATTAGATTAAAAAACGCCTATTTAAATGTGCATTACACCTCTGTTTTTATCTTTGTTGTTGCGAAAGCGAGTTCATACAGTAATGAAACTAGTTTCCCAAGTGGGTTTGAATATCAGCTTTGAGCTAGCGTTATACTCACATGAGAGCTTCTTGTCCATGAACCTAAGAGAAAGAAAAAGAAAGATAACTAATGTTACAGAGGCTCACATGATAGTTACACAGCTAGCTAGCACATAGCTAGCTGTTAGCTAGTTTCCGTTGCTAACCATGTAGCCGGGTTGCTATGCGGGAGTCTTTCTAGAATACAAAGCAAGTTCAGATGACACAGTATCTACAACATCCATAACTTACTTCTTCAACTCTGGTGGATGTGCTTTGCTCATTTTGTCTGAATTTTCTAAAAGCCGACACAGTTGCTCGTATGCTCGTCGTTTTACAAAACCGCGGAAGGAAAACGTGCACCGACGGGCCGGAAGTTTACCGAAAACGGCTACTTGCTTTTCTGCATACCGCCGCCTCGAGGCCCGGAGAGGTTTTATCATCATTCTTTTAGTTCTTCAAGTCAACTTTACCCACGGTAAGTTATACATACAAATAAAAAGATAAATATGTGCATTACAGCAATATATTCTAAATAGTGCAAATGTACAGAATACAGAATACTAAAGATAAAGATGTGCAATAAGAGTTCCTTCATGTCTTTATTATAAAGTGGTCGGTGCTGATCCTGATGGGGTGGGGGTCAGAGTCCAGAGTTCTCGGGGGCAGAGGGGTGTTGAGCTTTCTGACAGCCTGGGGAATGAAGGTGCTGCCAAGAATGTAATGGCTTGCATAAGTTTACACACCCATGCTAAAGTTGATTATAAAGAGGAATAAAAAAAAAACATCTTTTGGAAATTGATCTTAACGCCTCAATTCAAAAAATGAGGACAATACAACCTTTTAAGGACACCAATTTTCTTTGTGAATGAATAATGTATTGTAAATAAATAAATGTTCTTACTTAAAATGCAGGGGCATAAGGATACACAACACTATGTTAAACTCCCATAGAGGCAGGCACATTTTTATTATTAAAGGCCAGTTATTTCATGGATAAGGATACTTCCCTTGGCCTTGAATTAAAACCCCCACACTGATTTCCCTTGAGTTCTTCTCAGTTTCTGTCACCGCACATATCATCTCCACATTCTCCCCATATCATATCAACAGTACACACAAGCGAGCTGTGTCTACATTTTCCAACGTCTGCACCAAATGGGTTGGGGAACAAACGCCCTTACAGGGTAACTGATATGCAGAATACTGCTTTTTTTTTCTTGTTAAGTACATAAATTACATTTTCAGCAGACGTATTTTCTGAGCGTAAAATAAAAGGAGAATGAAACTGCTTTAAATAAAATAACAGATGATGGTATCATCTTCATAGCTAATCTCCATAATTAACTGACCAATCATCTTCTAGAAAATTGAAGATGTTTGACTTGCTTGATATTTGTAGATCGTCCAGGCAGGCAGGGATGAGACCTTGCACTTTAATACAAAAATATTTAAGCACCACAGTTGGACTACATTCAATGTTTCATAACATTTTGTATATGAGCAATATATTTAAAAAAAATATATTTATAATTTATTTTATTTTAAAATTAAAAATATTCATTCATCAGAATCATTTATAATGACAAATAAATGATTCTGATAATAAATATTAAAAAAATTAAAACGGACAGTTTACCATGTTATGAGCGTTGGCGGTGCATAGTTTGTCCACCGGAGGACGCTCTACAACGTCCCTGTTGGCAACACTGATTATTTTGTTCTTGTTAAGTTTCATATCTTAAATTTGTATTTTTATACATTTTATCAGAACTTTATATTTTGATGTTTCTCTTTTCTATTGTGACAAAAAACACATCATATTATTTTAGTGAGAACTCATAAATAACTACAAATAACTATCGTTAGGGTAATCTGTTTTCTTTGTAACGCGTCTCTGGATTAAAAAAAATATATATACAGTATATCGGCCGATATATTGCCATATCGGATTTTCAAATAACTAAATATTCGGCCTTAAAAATCCTTTATCGGCCGGGCTCTACTTATTAACCACCCTGTTTACCAGTATGAAAACATGTCACTGTCCTCACGTCATTACACAGGAACCCAGACAAAATATCTCATGAGAACTGTTTTTAATTGTGTTATCTAAAGAGCCGTACACTAATTTACAAAATACCCCCAAAACCTATTAAATCATTTTATACATACATTTTCACAGTATAACTTCGAAAACAGTAGCTGAAAACCTTTAAGAAAAACAACAGCAACAACTTCATGTGGATCCTTCTTCATTCACCAAAGCGCACGTATTAAGCATGGCAGACACGCTGAGGGGCTGCCATCGGTCTAGCGTTTTGCATAGCTCGGTAACGTCACCAAACCCAAGCCAGCTAAAAACGCTGTAGAACTACACATGACAGCCATTCAGTTTGTTCACCCTGTAGTAGGGCTGGGTATCGCCAATGACTTCCTGAATTAACATCGCTTGGATGTGAAAAAGATTCTGAAAGAACTAATAATGGAAATTGTACAAGGAACTCTCTTACTTGGTGCATTATTCAAAATATGAATGTTGTCCTTTAGACCTGACCCCAAAGCAGTTACATAGACAGAAAAAAGTGCTTTTCTTTTTTTCTCGTGCCAAAAGGTTGCCTGACATTGGAGCGTTATTTATTATGACATTATTTTATTGAATTATGTGACACCCATATCTTCAGTCTAGGTTTAAAACAGAGCCTCCTGAAAAATTAACCTCAGCATTTCGATTTTTTTAAACCCAGCCCTACTGTACAGTAGACTACGTCAATAACTATCACATGTCAGAATCTCAAAACAGAAAATAAGGATGCTCAAAACATGTTAACTTTTTATACTTTGATTTCTTTCATACCTTGGGACAGCACTTGTAAATAGGTGACCAGTCTTGATCAAGTCACTACATTTCCATATAGTGCCCAGTGCTACAAATTCAATGCAAATACCCGGGTCCAACACACAACAGTGACAATCCAGCAAGTGACACACCAAAGTTTCCACCAATCTATGACTAATTATTGCCAAAATTGTAAGAAGAATAACTAAAATTAAGTAAAAGACATGTCTGACCTTACTTAGCTAAAGCACTCCAGATGTCTGGTGTAAAAATAGACTCTAGTAAACAAGATATCTGTGGCAGTGCTTTGGCTAGAATGTACCATGGTTGTGCAGACGGTCTTGTTTCCCCCCAAAAAAACACCTTCAGGTCACAATGACCTCAGTCCCATTGTAAGTTTATGGGCTAAGTGCATGTTAGCTTCAAAATGTTTTAGGGAAACAAGGTCCTGATCTGTACCAAACCGTGGCGTCAGTGATAGTAAAATAGAGTGGCTTTGACAAACTGTATTAGAGAAGCACACTTCCAGGCTGCTACAGGTTTCAATGTATTTCATCAAACTACCAAAAATCAACCTGTAGACTGGCTGGTCACAGGTGAACCTGTTGGCTTTATGTTTAGTCAAAGTTCTGTTATCTTTATGTTGTAACAAAGCTGAAATTGATTATGAGCACTCACATGGTCGTCTTTGCGTTTGAGTTTTGTCTGATTTGACAACACAGCTTATCTATGCAGTGCTGCTCTGTAAGTGACTCAAATCTGGAGTGGTGGATCGTCCCATAAAAACAGGACATGATCAGTTTTCAAAAGTATAAAACGCAGTGAGAACGTTAAAAGTCAACTAATCACTGTATGGATCTCACACAGATTGATCTACATGCTGCACTGAGACAGAAACAAGTGGTTGCCTGGATCATTCTAACAAATGTTTGGCAGTAAAGTATATGATGTATAGCAACATTTAGGGCTGTGCATTTAAATCAAATTTTAATTTTCTGAAAAAATGGTTTTGCATGTTACGTTTTGCAAGTTAACTCTTGCAAAAAAACAAAGGAAAAAAGTATTAGATGGAATTTTGCAGTTCATGGTGCTTTCACTATTGATTCAACTGTTTTAATTTCAATAAATGCAACATCTTACCAAAAAAAAAAAAAAAAAAAATCAATGAGTAATTGTGTTTAAAGATCTTGATTTCAATATTGGCCAAAATATTGACCCCCCCTCCTTAATGAAGCAGCCCTAACAAAAACATGCAGAAATCTTATGGTACTTTAACAATGTATTCCTTCATATGTTGGTTATAAAAACAAGGTGTTCTGAATGCTCAATGAGCTGGTTGATCAACAAGAATTTTATAGAATTTCATTCATAATCACTCTCTGCTCTCTAACCCTTGAAGGCAAATAGGCAAATCGCCGTTGACATTCAAACTGGACCTCAGGCTTTGCTGGCCTGATGTGTGTAGCCCTCCGTGACGCTGTCCTCCTCCACGCGGACCCGTAGATGCTTCTGACAGTGTTCTAGGAAAGTATCCAGTACTGAGAAACCCTGCTGGCAAGGCACACAGTGGTACAGCCTCTGCCTCTTTGAGCCGGGCCATTTACAGGTGTCCATCTCGTTTACGCACACACTGCACTGTCTCCTCTTCACGGATGACTGGTGGAGCTCCACATGCTCCCTTAGCTGGGATTGCAGAGCGAAAACCTCTGCACAGGAGGGGCATGGGAACTCCCGCTCCTGTTCGTCCTCCTCCTCCTTCTTCACTTCAGGCACTTCTATGCATCTCTCTGGTTCAGTAATCTTGATCTTCAATCTGGCCGTCTTCCTGGGCCTCCCTGGACCGGCCTTAACAGTCTTGTTTTCTGCTGTGCTGGGTGATAACTCAGGGTCTTTGGTAGTACATCCTTCAGGCTGGCTTGTGTTTGTGTTTGTGATTGTGTTGAAGCTTGAGGCTGTGTGCCGTTTGTAATGTGCCCGAAGTGACAAATGATGGACGAAGACTATGCCGCAGACCTGACATGGATACGCTCCTCCTTTTCTGCGCTTGATGATGACTGGCCGTGGCCGTGGTTCTCTCCTGGTATTTTTCTCTCTGCTGTGCTTCTCTTTTCTGTGCATGTACAGCATCGATGTGCTCCCGAAAACCATCTCGCAAGAGCGACACGTCAGAAGCTTTTTTTTGGATTTTGATAATTTAATTAGTTCTCCATTCACCTTGGTCCTCCCTCCTTTGCTCGCTTCTCTACCCGCACCTTCTCCTTTGGTCTTTTGTCCCTGTGTAGCCATCAGCCGCTCCTCTGAGTGGTTGGTTTGTTTATGGCGTTGCAGTCCAGCCTCCGTGCGGAACGTTTTCAAACAGAATTGGCACACATTTACAGCTCTTCTGCTGGGCCCGGGGGTGTCTGAAGAATCAGAACAGGTTGAGTCTCCCTCAGAAACTGGTGGAGAGTCATCTGGAATGCTACTTGCATCAACTATATCAGATGGGCATGCCGGTTCACCACAACCAGCTTGTTGATGGTGTAGCAGAGCTTGCTTTTGACTGAAGCCTCTCCCACACGGGGCACATGCGTAAGGGCTACTACTGAGGTGAGGCTGGTGGTGCGGTAACTCTGAGGTTAGATTACATGCAGGGCACGGAGAACCTGGCTGTGTCTCTCCATGACAAAGCTCACACAGGGACGAATCGTGATTGCACTTATGTAGCTGTAAGGACGAACGCAGGGAGAATTCCTGCCCACAAGAGAGACACTGGTGAGGCTTGGGTAGTGCGTGTTTTAGCTCCTGGTGCTCTAACAGATCTGACGCTTTTGGGAAGCTCTTACCACATTCTTGGCAAATGTATGGCAAGTGGGCTGGCTGCTGCGTCTTGTTTGGTGTGTGTGGTTTTGTGTCAGCCCGTGCAATGAAGCTGGCGAGCCTGGATAGTGTGACTGCTGCTGTCCTCGAGCGGCTGAACGACTCCTGGGCCCGTGTGGTGCTCCAGCTGACGCCATCCATCCTCTTGCACCAAGCTTCTCTTCTGCTTTTGGAGGAGACAGAATAAGTTTGGGTCATTAGCGTCGGAAATCACACAAATACAAGAGCCAAAATATAAGGCTAAGGCATTTAGCAGTGTTTAAAAAAGAATAAAATGCCTGCCAGTGAAGTGCAGTTACTAGCTAACGCCAGTCAAGTTTTGGTAACGTAAGGGAAAGAGGAAGCGTGCCTTCTTGTTAGCTTGTTCCTCTATCTTGCTAACGTTATCGATACTAGGTAGCTATGGATAATTTCACAGCAATAAAAAAAGACTCCGTTAAATAATAACTGCACAGCTAGTGGTCCATTTGGTCAGAAGTCAACGCTGACATGACAACAACGTTACTAACGTTACAGCACGAACAGATGCTAGCTTTGTGTTTGCTAACGTTAGCTCGTTGCTAGCTGCACTAAATCTGTTATAAATGCAGTTTACGGAAGTCAAAACAACTGACCTTTGCACTCAGACAGGTGCGGTGCGACGGGTGTATATCCCGCTGGTTAAATTCAGATTGTTTGTCGAGTTAACATTGGGTTTAGTTACAACAAACAACACTGACATGGCTGCAAAAGTGAAACCGAAGTTTATGCGAGTAGCAACACGTAACGTTACTTCAGTTGTCGGAGCTGTCCAGCATCACTTCCGGGACGTCCCCATCTAAACATCTGTGTTGCTATCAAAAGTATAGTTAACTTGTTTGGAGAGACCTTACATAACCTTCAATAAATGAAAACTCTAATGAACAATAATAAAAACGATAATGTCTGATCCAAACAAGTAACTAGAGCTGCAAATATAAATGATAAGTTATTGCCAACTATGGAAAAAAAAGTCCATTTTCTTAATTCCAGTTTCTTAAATTTGAATATCTTTTTATTTACTCCTCTGTGACAGTAAACTGAATATCTTTGAGTTGTGGACAAACCAAGACGTTTGGACATCATCTTGAGCTTTGGAAAACACTGATTGACATTTTCTGACATTTCTTAGACCAAACAACTAATCAGTTCATTGAGAAAGTAATCAACAGATTAATCAACAATGAAAATAATCAGCCCTATACTGTGTATAACCCCCACCACACACACACACACAAATGCCAACATGAAGAACAACAGAACATGTGTACTGTAATTATTTAATATGTCTTCCTTTCAAGCTGAAACCAGCCCCGACTACAGCAGCACTTTAAAACAAAGCGTATTGGCCCAATAAAGATTTGCTGCCATTTTATTTTTCTAAACAGCATAAACACATCTGAAACAAATCAACAAGTTTTTATTTTGTCAGCCTTTAATTATCAACATCATATTTTGAGGACATAATAACTTTTAGATAAAAACAGCATGAAGTAAACAATCATTTGATGCACCTGAATGAAAAAATTGAAACTAATTTAAGGCTAAAAGGCATACATTCAACAACAACAATGCTCACAAAAACCATCTGAAATGTTTTAGATGGGTAAAACAAGGTTGATGAACAAAAGCAAAAACTGTCAATGAATAAACCATAAATAAGTATGTAAAGTGATTTTTCCAAAAAATAAAAAGGATTCAAGTTCATAGACTTAATTTAATACCATGGTAACTATCCTCAGAAGCACATCACTGAATGTTATGTCGTAAAGTAATTTAGACCTCAGGCTATGGTTGAGTTGCCTCATTTCAGAAGGGCTGAATAAGTCCTGAATATGAATTAGGACTTATGCTAACCATGAAATTTGTTTCTCTATTACTTTTCTTTTCTAATATGCAATCACCAGATTAACAGACAGGAATCTAGTGCACAGTAACTCCTGACTTTAGACAAAAATAAAAACACTTCCTATAGGAGGGAAATCAAATTACCAAAAGGTTAATGATTGTCATATTTTTCCAAACATACATTGTGATATACTTATCACTGGTAATGAAGGTAGATGAGTAACACACACATTCACCCTTCCCACCCTCCAAATAGTCACAGATACAAGAGCAGCCTAACCTGAACCTTAGAGAAATATAAAATATAAGCATTAATGATAACAAAGCATGTATCCATGTTACACTGTAAAAGACAGGAGAACATTACAAATGCTCATAACAAAGGCATCGTCATACATGGTGAGCTGCACTGCGTCCACAGGAGTGTCTCAAGTAGGATGGTGTGAATTAATGTCCTTCATAACAAGGCATTTCCTCCATTTAAAAAAACATCTTCAACCCCATAATTACTTAAAATGACCCTGAACTAAGGAAATCGAACATTAACTATTTGTATGCATATGCAGTTTTTTATATACAGTAACCACAGGTAAATCAAATTAGACACTTCATAGATTATTATACGATCATTTACTCTCATCGTTATGCATAAAGAAATGCCGTCCGGTTGTTGAAGATCTCCTTTTATGCCAGTGTTACTATGTGCCACTACCTCTAACTTTCAAAAATATAATAAAATGTAGATTTAGCTAAGTGAGTTACAAAATAAAATAAGGCCTATTTCAGCTGACATGATCAAGGAATTTCAAAGCTACATTAACCATTGTTCCTGGTCTGTTCGGAGGCAGTTCACATTTGACCACTGTTGATATATCATACCCAAGAGCCTCATAGTGATTCAAAATGCTGATTTCTAATGACCAAGGTTTACTGATAAAAAAAATCTTTTTTTCACTTTTAACCCAAAACACAACCTGAACTAAAACATTGTACCTAATATTTGCTACTCTTAAGTCTATTACCCAATAAAATCCGAAATATCAGTACTGGCAACCAATTAAACGGCCTCATTGAAGACCGAAATAAGTACTTATAAGTTGATTGTACAGTGCAAATTTGTTAAGGGGAGGGGGGGGGCATATTACTTATAACAATAGAATCTGTAGATGCCATCTTTTCACTAAAAAGGATTTTCACACACATCATCCCTTTTATATTACAGCGTGCTCTTCTGAGTGTACATTTCAGTTGAGAGACAATTAATGTTGCATGACCAAAAACTGTATAAGTAAACCAAGGTGGCACAGCTATAGTTATTCAGACCGTAACAGTCCATCCATACTGTGCAGTGCATCGACTGCTAATAGTCTTGAATTCTCTGAGCTCTCTGGGTGCACCATAAACCCAAATACAATGTGACATTCACTGGACTTCATTTTCACAGGAAAATCTTTCTTCCGTCTCTTCCAGGTTACCTCAAAGACAACACTTGACATCTGGAGTAGCTCAGACACTGTGGGTCCTTCCAGTCACAGTCTGGTTGGATTTCAGAATGGAGTGTGAAAGTGAGAGAGTGAGAACTATCTCTTGTAGTGGCTGGGTGCGTCTGCGAACATGTACTTCAGTCTATAAGCTTCAGCCAGGAGGAGACCCACTTCCTCGTTACCCCAATGGATTGTAGGAAGGTTCTGCAGTAGCATAAGGAGGCCCTGAAGAGAAACAGAAATTTACTTCTAGACACTGACACTCTTTTGGAAGGCAGATGTTAGTAACAGAGTACAATTAGTATTTCACAAATATATACAGTGTGGGTTAATATGTAAAACCCATCGTATGTCTGAGACAGTGGAATCACGTGTGCACACATACACATACATGACACTTACTACTAACTTCTACTACAACCTGCATGGAAGCAAATAAAAGGCTGTAATCACCACTGAATACTTCATCTTGCAATTTAAATAATAACCATCTATCTACATTTGGGGTTGCACCTAATGATAATTTGCGACATTAATCGGTGAATTATTGTCTCAATTAATCACGTATGTCAGAAAACTGACAGAAATAGCCTTCAAAATGTCCTAAAGCATAAGGGGATGTCTTCAAATTGTCTTGTTTTGTCCAACCAACAGTCTAACACTCAAGAATAATCATTACTATCACACAAGACAATGCTAACATGTTGACGTTTGGCAGGTTATGTTGGCACGCACTTAGTATAGCTGAGGCTGATGAAAAAGTCATAACTTCTGCAGATATTTGCTTTTAAAGCAAAGTGTTGGACAAATAACATTTTTGACCTGATGATAAAGGTTAAGGGATCACAACTACGGTCCGTGTGGGTGGAGCCCCAGGGAAGACTTTGGAGACTTGGCACCGCAGAGTCCTTAAGGTCAATGCTGTAGCCTTTTCTTTTGTTTGCGTGTGTGATTGATCCCTTATCTCGGTCTGTCTATGTGTGTGTCTGTTTCTGTTGTCTCCCTCCCTCCCTTCCGTTTTTCCTCTGTGTGTTTTTATGGCCCTGTTTTCTGAATTTATATATTTTTTAAAATGATCACAAAAATAAAGGTTAAGGGATCACAGTTATTGCAATTCAACGGGACTGACATAGTTGCGTTTACAATGATCACATCCTTTCTTTTGCTTTCCTAAACCTTGTTACCATCTGTTGGCACTTCAATCCATATTTAGTGGTTGTTTTCCTAGTTACATGTGGACGACCACAAAGACGACAGATAGATTGGTACCTGAAAGTCAACCATGGAGAGGATTTCTTTGCGCCACTCGATGAGGAAAGCAGAACAGACGTACAGGTGGAAGTGGGAGAAACCCTCCGCTTCAGCCTGTAGATTTTAAGCAAGGACAATCAACACTTGGGCCCAGTCAACCGAACAAATACTTTTTAATGGACCATAGTTGCAGCAGTGTGAATTCTAAAGGCTTTAAGTCTACAGTTTCTGCTGCTGATGTACTGGGTTACTTTCTATTGTGAGGCTTTGGCTGCACGTAGCATAGCATGCCTTAACCTATTTAGAATGTTGTGGTCTACTTAGTATTGACATCATATTGTAACAGCAAAATAATTCAGTTAAATGAATAATGAAACTTGTTTTTTTGAAGCTGTGATAAAACTGAAAGATCATGACTCTAAAGCCGTCAACGCTACATGCTCTACCTGGTAGGTGTCCCAGAGACGAATAGTGCAACGAAGCGGCAGCTCCCTCATCAACAGATTGTTCATCCATCGGAAAGCAAACTGCAGATACTCCACCTCATACCTCTTAAAGTGATTGTGAATGTCCTCTGAAGACAGACGAACACACAAAGAAAAGCACACAAACACAGATGTTCAAATTGTGGGCTTCCTGCTATTATTTTAGAATCAGATGGGCAGCCTTCTCCCACTTTCTACATGTGTGAGCTCAAACAAGCCCAAAAGTGGAATGAGCAGAACGCATGTCAGTGCAAAGTGCATGCAACCTAAAGTCTAATGTGAGTCCACTCACCATCTATCCTGCTGACCAGCTCCTCTAAAGCTTTCACTTTATTCTGGATTCCAGGCTGAGCAAAAGTGTAGTTGTCCTGAAATCATAAAGTTTTCACTACATTGGCACATTTACACCTTTAAAAAAAGTGTTATTTGGTGTTTTAAATATGTATGTGTGCGAGCAGACCTGTATTCCATCCAGCAGCTTGCTCATGCACCAGAAGCTGTCAGCTTCGATGTTTCTCCGGGTGTCTAGGGGTAGCGCTGCCACCTCAAAGTTCTCCACATCTTCTGCTGGAACAAATAACACTGAATGGAACAGAAATGGGCTGACGCACATAGATAACTCTTGTTAAAGGCTCCCGGGCTGCTTCACATGTATCTTTTTTGATATCTCCTTGTTTAAGTCGTCTTAATGCTCTTATTCCAGCCGCGCAGCTTAAAAGCCGTTGCTAATTACCCCCATACAGCTTCAGAGGAAAGGACGTCTCATCCCTCTGAAAACACATTTCCTCTTGTCTTGTAACGCAACAGGCAGATGGTGGCGGAATAACTATTCCACTCGTTTTTGAACCAATGCAATTAACCGTTTCAGCCACCCCGGGTGTATGTACATTTTAGATAAATTATCATCAATAATGTGGATATAATGACTACCTGGTATGTTTAAAAACTGACAGCACTTTACTGTAACGCAGCCTTTAAAACCAGGACAAGACAACATCTTTGCTATATTATATCATAAGATGATATTTAGTCTCATATCACAATATCAATATAGTCCTACAACATTGTAAAATATAGGTACAGACAAAAAAGCTTGTATACCAGGAACAAAGGCAAGAGTAATTCTGGTCCAGAGGGAATACAACGGCGCTGTATGCAGGACGGAAGTAACTTACTGACAAACTCAGAGAGGAAGACCACAAAGAAGGGTGTGACCAGATCATTGATTCCCTGGACGTAACCGCTGGCTGGGTGACGGATGGCCCAGATGAAGAGAATACGCTCAAACACCTGAGAAAAGAAAGAAAATGACAAAATGTGCAGTGTGACAACATGTGTGGTACAGAATGTGTTATACTTAGGGGCTGGGTATAGTGGGCAATATGATGGATCAATGTCAATGAGGTTAAAGAAGCGAGCGCCCCGGTTTGACAGGATAAAATCTGGTTGGGGAAAGAGAAAAGAGCAGCTGCCTCATTTACAACCACTGAGGTGCCCTTGAGTAAGGCCCTTAACCCCAACCGCTCCAGGTATGAATGTGTCAATGTCACAGGTCGTCGTTGCAAATGAGAATTTGTTAACAATTTGTCGACTTATCTGGATAAATAAAGATTAAATTAAATCTCCAATGCAATAACTTGCGTTCTGCTGTTACATCACACAAAACATGACAAGACAAAACATCATTACGGAGCGCCTGGTCAGCTCACCTGGTAGAGCATATAGAGGTTTACTCCTCGACGCAGCGGCCGCGGGTTTGACTCCATGTCATTCCCCTCTCTCTCCCTTTTCATGTCTAACCTGTCCTATACAAATAAAGGTCTACAAAGCCCAAAAATGATCTTAAAAACAACTTAATTAGGATTTCTGAATATGTAAAGTCCTGATATGACAATATCGCTACAATGAATTCCCTGGAAGTGTATAATGCTGAACATTGATAAAGAATTTTTTTTTTTCAAATTTTTCTAATTTGGCTGTGATTTAACCCAATCACAGGTTTCTGGTAAATCTATAAACAATTCTTTTAGCGTTTTGAAAACCCACATGATAGCACCACATTTGAGGAAGAAGCCATGCTGAGTAAACTTCCTTTTTTTACAGCAAAGATCCGCCGTTATGTAGTTATCTGATGCAGTTTCTTCCTCAGTGAATAGAAAATACTCACACTTACAGCACAATACCATTCACAGGGTTATGAGTTATCCACGGTAGTGTTGATGCCAGTAAATTTATCTTAAGGGTCTCTAATCTAATTTGTCTCTACTTGACATGAGGTAAAGCGAGGTCACGGGTTTAAGGTCCTGAGGCCTGTATCACGCTTTATTTTCAACTTATAGTCCGGCTCTCTTTAGGTTGCCGGGCTTTATTCAGTCAAATATCTATGATACTAGATAACAGATATCAGGAAGCTAGTCATACAGTTCAGATCTTACCTCTTGTACTACGGGCTGCTGGAACAAGGGAATTAGAGGGTTGGTTCTTGGAATATCGATGTGGATCTGATAGGAAGAAACATGATGGAGAGGTTACTCAGGATCATCACAGCAGATTCCATGTTTGTGTGTTTATTGATTAGTTTGACTGAGTAGGAAGAATGTTGGGTCTACAGCATGGTCTTGCCCTGCTCTATCTGTAAAATGTTCTGAGATAACTACTGTTATGATTTGACACACTAAATAAAACTGAATAGTTGAACAGTCTAATGTCTTTTCTTCTTATTGTTACCCTTAACTGTAAAAGTATTACCTGTCTGTATGTGTCTTTGTAGTGCTCGTCTGTCCTGGAGTGGTAATACTGCTCTATGAAGCCAAAGTATTCGTCTCGCTTCCTTTTTAGCACCAGCTCTCTGCGCTCCTTGTTGGCCGGCAGGTAGCCCTGTCAGAGAGCAAGGAGACGAGAGAAAAATACAGACGAGGACGTGTTTAGAAGAACAGAACTGGCCAGCCATTTGAGATAAGAGAAGAGAACGTAGATAAGGTTGCCTGGAAGG
Organism: Etheostoma perlongum; assembly: GCA_026937815.1. Lineage (NCBI taxonomy): Eukaryota > Metazoa > Chordata > Actinopteri > Perciformes > Percidae > Etheostoma > Etheostoma perlongum. The sequence goes on along the minus strand of CM049377.1, from coordinate 27,972,951 downwards.
ATAAGGCTGAAAAAAAACCCCCATTTTTTAAAATTATTATTTTAACTTGGACTCTCTAACAGGTCTGTTGAGACTGAATGACTGAAGATAGAGCTCAGAACACGTGATACTGCAAAACACAGTCATGGGACTTACAGAGAGAAGTCTCCATGTGATTGGCCGGACTTCTCTTGGTATGCCCGACCAGCTGTGCTTCCGGAGTTCCTCTGTAACAGCACAGAGGGACATATAAACCCATATAATCAACAGTCTATGGGAAGCCACAGTACAGATCAACAAACAGAGACAGGCAGCTAATGCAGTAGCTTCAGAAAGTGTAAGCTACATTCAGACCAAAAAAAGCAATCTGCCGATTTTCAGCAGGGTTGTGCAGTGGTACGAGAGTCATTTAAATGACACTTGAAGGCAGCTTAATTTCATGGAGACAGAGAAAAAAGAAAAGCGAGACATATCGACTGTGCTTTGTTGTCTGGCAAGCATTCAGCAGTTACACAAACTCCTGGGCAGCTCAGCGCTTGTGTTTCACGTTTGAAAACTTGAGGCAGAGATAGAGGCAGTGATGTTTCCCGTTTCCTGTTCGGGATTCTTACACCGCCTCAAAACACACAGACAGGTCTGATCTCCGGTTACATGATTGGCTAGCGCAGCGTGCCACGAAGGTGGGGTTGCGTTTCTCCAAAAGTTGAGTTGGTCTCAACTTTTCAGCTCCCCCCTTAGCAATCTTTAGCAATTCAAAATGAATGGAAAGACCTGCGTTTTTGCCGCACCATCTGACGGCCAACACAGGCTGTATGACTCCTAGAACCAAGAATCACTCCATCTCTACACGATGAAAGTGTGTGTTGCTCTCGTACCTAGGTCAGTGTTGGGACTAGCCAGCAGCTGCTTGAATTTATCCAGTCGGCTCTTCTCCCGCACCGTCATGGGCGGTGCCCCTGACGCGTTCTGGTCTGCCATGCGTGCCACCAGTGGGATGATGGGACGAACTGGCAGAGACTGCTGCTTCTGCAGCGTGGAGCGAACTGTAGAGATCCACACAAGAAAAACAAGAAAATATAATGAAAGTCATAAAAACTTTGAGTAGACTTCAAACTGTTTTATGGAATCAGTGAGGAGCCCACACCAGTAACAATGAGACATAATGTACAACCCCAAAAAGATGTGTATTGTATTATCTCCTCCTATTATAGTCTTCCTCTCAATCTAGACATCATTTCCCGTTTTGTTGCCACCTTTATTGCCATTCGGAGGTGGTTTAGTGTGTAAGGGTATGTGTCCTGAACTACATTAAAGGTCCCATGACATTGTGCTCTTTGGATGCTTTTATATAGACCTTAGTGGTCCCCTAATACCATATCTGAAGTCTCTTTCCCAAAATTCAGTCTTAGTGCAGAATTTCAGCCACTAGAGCCAGTCCCACAGTGAGCTCTCATGGGTGGGCCCAATTCTCTTATGACCTCATAAGGAGCAAGATTCCAGATTGGCCTACCTAAGCTTTCATTTTCTCAAAGGCAGAGCAGGATACCCAGGGCTCAGTTTACACCTATCACCATTTCTAGCCACTGGAGGACCATAGGCAGGCCGGGGGAACTCATATTATTGTTAAAAAACCTCATAAAGTGACATTTACATGCCATGGGACCTTTAAAACTTCCTTCTCAACTGTGAGCGGATGTTTCTATTATACTGTTGGTGATGTGTCGCTGTTTTTGTTCCGGGCTGCCTGCTCTTATATCCTTGGTTCTCTGGAGCTCCGTGCCCTACGGTTGGCTATTTTCGTTGTTGAGAGCATTTAGAGAAACATTTTCAGGATAAAAAAATGTTGTGTCACGCCCATTTTAAAGGTCTGATATAATCTGCCTAGCCTTATCTAGTCTGGACCAACTGAAGTACATTTCCAGGATAATTGCCTGACATCACGCACCAAATGTCCCTCACCTTCCGCTCTGTGTGTTGCCGTTCTCAATCTCTGTTTGTTTCGGTAAACAACAACGAAGCGTTTGAGCTAGCAAACTACACACTGAAAACGGCATGTTTTTGAAGAAAATCAATCGTGCAACACGGCAGGCTTGCTTTGTTCTTTTGGGGAATGATTATAAATATTTACAAAGAATATGTATACGGCATTTCCTCTTTAACTGGGAGGTTTTGGGACAGATTGGTGGGATTGCTGTGGACGAAGTACAGCCAGTGATTCACTGTTAAGGGAAAATTATGTTTAACATGTATCCAGCTTATTTAAATAGCTCATGTTACTGTATTGTTTAAACAGTTAGCCTTATTTAATATTGTATGTGGCATAGAGCTGGGCAACATAGGGAAAATCAAATATCATGATTTTTCATTACCAAAAACAATAATAATATAATATGTAGGGTTGACTGTTGGTGCTTCACAAAATATACACAATCCGAGTTTTGATAAATAATCGTGATAGATATGGATACAATGACAAAGTGGGTAAAGACAAATAACAAAACAGCTAGAAAAGTCTGGTTAATTTAGAAAATCACTTCAATTTACTGTAATGCAGTCTGTAGAACCAGGAAAAGACAACATTTGTGTCATATGGAGATATAACGATATTCCATTTCCATTTAAGACGATATCTAGTCTTATATATTGATGTGGATATAATATCAATATATAGCCCACCCATAAAGTGGTGTCCCTTCCCAAGACTATGTTGCAGAGCCACCGTGTCCGAAGCTTAGCTCCGCCCAAAACAATTGCAAATAATGCAACCAACCCACAGCGGGTTTTTCTCCTATCCTAGAATGTATGTGTATGTTTGCCAGACCTTACTCCACAGTGCTGTGGAGATAGGGCTGGCAATGCGAGACTATGTCCCCCTGACAAAGTCTGTAATTAGCTTCCCTATGAATCACCTGATAAGCTGCTCAGGAGCTTTTAATGCCAAATGAACTTCTGCAGCATATTACCCACATACCTGAGGACGTGTTGAGATAGGCGTCACTACTAGACTTGACAACCTTGCCATTGACATGCTCGCACTCTGCGTCCTCTTCCTGCCCATCCTGGAGGTTTTCAGCTTCTGGCCTGGGAGGTGCCGGTCTGTGTGACACCCCAGTTTCCGTGTCAACAGCTTGATTCTGCTGCTGCTGAGTGCAAACACATCAGAATATCTTCTCTCATTTCACACCAATGCCCAGTCGCTCAGGGATAAAAATGATGTCTTGTAGTTACCTGGTTCTGTGTGGACACTGAGTGGAGGCCTGATGAAGTTTGGGCTGGGGTCCCGAGGAAATCCTCGTCCTCCTCTTCGTCGAGGTCCCAAGCATCATTGGTGCTGCGGGCAAACTCGTGGAAGCTAGAGGCCTTTTTGGATTTGACATTGTTGAACTTAGGCTTTGTGTCTTTGGGATACCTGCGGATGAATGGATCGAGAGAACGAACAGAAAGAAAAAGAGAAAAAAAGACAGAAAAGTAAAGAATTGAATTGTCTCACTCATGTACGATACCGGTACGTAATATACACAGAAATGATAGGTTATTGCCAAAAAGAACAAACAAAAAACTAAACCGCAAATCCAACAAAAAAGGGCAATAGCACACTGGAAGTCAGTTAAATACATACGAACAATGTAAATGATAAGTTTGGGTCACACTGGTACAGTACTGGTGCATGCAATCCATACATGTTCAAGTACTTGAAGCATGGAACAATGTGCTGCAAAACAAGGTTGAAAATGGGAGACACAAAAAAAACACACACTCAATTAAAACGCATCCATGTGGGTAACATGACGCCATGCAGTCCAGTTGTGTTTAGCACTTACGTGCGTCGCAATCGTGGGTCGAGAGGCGGATGCTGTGCTCCATAAACTGGTTGTACACTGTAGAAGATGACATGTGAAATGCTGTCACCTCTGCTCAGAAAAACACACGCCACTTCCCAGGCTTTGACCTAGCTAATGCTAATAGTCAGCCAGTATTAAGATATAGGGGAAAGTTAGCAGACACACGTGCTGTCCTTGTATGTGTAGTTCTTTGTAAATATATTTTGCTTGTTTCCTAGTTGCAGTGTGTTGCTCAATTCCTCAAATGAAGGGACATTTTGAAAATTTCACTTTATGGTCCCCCAGTGGCTAAAAATGGCAATAGGTGTAATCCGAGCCCTGGGTATTCTGCTCAGCCTTTGAGAAAATGAAAGCTCAGATGGGTCGATCTAGAATCTTGCCTCTTATGATGTCATAAGGAGCAAGGTTATCGCCCCTTTCCCTGCTTTGCCCGCCCAGAGAATCAGGAATTAGAAAGATGCACCATAATGCACCATAGCTGAAAATATCACTTTGGCCCATGCACTGGGTTGAATATGACAGCCATAACTACTGTGCCCAGTATTATTACAAGCAAACAAGGTGAATAGTGTTCACGTAAGGGCTGGGTATTGTTTAAAAACAATTAACATCTCGGCACACTGAACTGCTAATACCATCAAATACGGCCCACCGCCTTCACCACACCACAGACTGTATGGGTTGTAGCTGCTGCAGTAGTGGGCCAATCACACGTTGCATTAAACTAAAGAACGCTTACGGTGATTGGTGGCAAAACCGTACAAACAGTCATTTTCTTTCAAAATCCGGGTACAAAAAGGATCAAAAGCAGGAATGCTTTTACTGGAGAAGTTTTCTTACCACTTGGTCATTTAACCCATTTTGGGAAGTACGTATAAGTCATTCATAAACCTTCTCCAGCTGGTTCAGTGATCTTCACTGCTTCCTACCAGGATGATGTAGTTTCCTTTCCAGTTCTGGCCCCAGAGATCTTCTCCAACTACTCCAATACTGGTACTGGGTCATTTTCAGAACTCAACATTTTCTCATTTAAAAAGTGCGTGAAAACATTTTTACTTTCTCAATACCACGATGAATGAAATGAAAGGCTGCAATCATCATCTTTCAGATGTCAGTGCAATGCTTGCTAAAGCAAGAGTGCTACTGCCTTGGTGTTTTGCAGACAAAAAGCAAACCACATGAGCAGAGGATGAGGTAAATGGCATGAGTGGTTCTGTAGATCACATTATGCATAAGTATACTTTAGCCTGTGTGATGGTGGCTAGAAGACTGGGTGCTAAACCTCTGGGTGTAGCTACCACGTCTGTGGTTTCCTGCTGTGAAAATGATGATATCTTAAGAATGGACAAGGCGTGGAAATGTCAGCTATTAACAGAAGATCCTTGAGATTGATAGACCGCTTAAAGACCAGCTTTGGGTTTGATATGCTTGAGGAGACATTAATGTCTGATCTGTATGTTTGGTGCTATGCTACATCCTTAATCTAAAAATGCTTTAATCTTATACTCTGATACTCTGGCAGCCCTTCACCTATGTGTGTATTTTTTTTAAATGTTCTGTCTATTGGCACTGTTATAAGAACAATTTAAAATAAAGTATTAAAAAAGAAATACCAGTTTGGGGGTTCCCTGAAAATGTGCTTACATTTGGGATGTATCTCTGTGAAGGACTAATGTTCTTGGATGATTTTGCAAAGCTGGAAAACCCCAGTGGGGAGTATTTTGTGAATCATAGAGCCAGCAAATTCAGCCTTACATTTATTACATACCGTGCATCCCTTTTATTTGTTGACCCTAACCCTGTCTTATTTAGATTGTGCTGTCTGTAGTTTGTACTGAACAGAATGAGGGGACAGCTTGTACAGCCCCTGTGTTCTTCACCACCCTATGGTGGGCATTATGTTCACCGGATGTGCGAATGTTATTACTCAGCTCAGCTTCTTCATCTGCGGTATACCCAAAGCAGACAAAGTCAACAATTAAAAACAAAAAAACCTGACACTGTAAAAAAAAAGTGACATGAAGAAAAAAAAGGAACATTGTCCATTGTTTGTTTTCATGACAAAATAAATCTAATATGATGGTTTATCCAAAATGCCATCTCTGTGTGGCAGAAACTTTACTAGCAACAAATAAATTAATACTAGTTGTTTGTGGACTGACAAACTGTGGCTTCTCACGCCTGAGGTTAAATGATGTCAACCTATTCAAGTCATTTGCATGAATAAACTGACAGTTAAAGCCTGGCGCCTGAGAACTGGGCCTGCTGATTATCTGGCTGTGCCAGAGTCTCTTGTTTATCAGCCTACTACTTGTTTTTATCAGTAGCGGCTCAAGGACAGGCACTAAGACTAGCTGCTTGCTTTCCTGTTCTAACATGCGTTTGTGTTTTCAGCCTTCCACCCACCACAGTTTGAGAAAGATCAGTGTGTGTGACAAAGACAGCAACGCCCTCTCCTTAGAGATCCTCTCTTCTCAGATTTCCCAAACACACTACGCTCCTCCCTCTCTGGCTGGCAGTGGCATGAAGCCAGGACAGGACAACCACTCAGTCTTCATAGTCATAAAGATAGACAGGCTAATACAGACATATGAACACATTAGTATGTATATGTCGGCCTTATCAATGAAGTCTGATAAGTTCTCATTTTCCAAATGTGGGCAGGGTGAGGAAAATAGAATAAAGGAATACTTAGAGGTCCTGAGTGCCCATTATAATCCATTACCATGTTGCCTATTAAGCAAGCTATACAGGCTTGGACTAACCTAGTGCTGTGGCCTAAATTATAAACAATGGTGCACTTCAGGAACATAATACTATTTTTTCCATAACACATCACATAGTCTCTACTTGGTAGGCTTATAAGAGTTCAAACTATGATCTGGCAAATCGTTTTTTGTGAGTGAGCTATTGGTTTGGTCATCTTAGTCATGAATAAAACTGTCACAAAAAAAGAGGACGTATTTCATTTAACTTCTTCACTTATGACTCATCTAAAAAAGCACTAAAAGATTACAAAATAATCTGAGATCTGAGATTACAGCAGTGGACCTCATCAAGGCAGATAGTGCAGTCTCCTTTCCTGTCTCTACTATCTCTCTCAAGTGCGAGTGTCACCACCTCTTGGCACAGACTGAGAGAAACATATGGCGGGCGATGCACGGACAGTGCCAGCTGACAGCTCCACTCTGAACGTTAGAAACCGCAGAGAAGAAAGAGATGGAGGTCTGTCTATCACAGCTGGAGGATATTATTAATATACACGCTCAAACCAGACAGTGGAAAGGGTTGAAAAGTCCCCAAGTGACACAAGACAATATGGTCAACTAATGACTATTCATGAGGTACTTACAGAGACATCTTATACGTTTGGCTCAGCTGAAGAGCTCAGTTTTAAGCAAGTAATCATAGATTTACTTTATTATAAGTTCAAGCTACAATATGATATTATTACATCATATAGCCTATATGTTTATGTACCGACTGTTAATGGTATTTTCAACAATATATAACAGTATCCGTCTGAAATGTACTAAAGGAGTCCTGTAGTCCAGCTTCGTTTAGTAACGTTTAAAGAGAGTGATAATAACCCACCTTCCGGGAACCTTTGCGTTTCTCCTCCAAAAATTGATCCTGTTCTCGGTGGCCATACTCGGAGAACACAACCCCCTTCAGACCGACACCGAGACCGGCTCCTCGCGCGAAGAAACCATATAGAAACTGTTTCCACGTTTTACTGGCGACAACTCAGCCCCACTCGGCTTCTTCTGGTCTGCCTCTTCATACGTTTACACGAGCGGCAGATAGTAATATTTAGCTTTCATATGCGATGATGTCTGACACGGAGCACTGGAAGCCGCCATCTTGGAGTACACAGAGCGAAGCGTGTGATTGGCGGGTGAGTCGAACAGGTGCAGTGTAAGTGTCCAATAGGATGAGATGGTGGAGTGACGGTTAGGGATGCTCGCGGATAGAAACAAAGACAGGGAGACGTTTGAAACTTCGTGCGGGTAGGGAAAAGTGAATTGTTGAAAGAGCCTACTGTTCAAAGTCAAAGTCGTCGTTGGGACATGGTAACACCTGCATGTTGTTATGTTTCGGCTTGAATAGTCAAGTAGGGAAATGGGATGGGTTCAAACTCCTGATTAGCAACCGTCGACTGTTGGAATTTAAAATTTTATATGTGCTTAAACATTGTGTGTGATTTGCATTATACATTCAAGCTAAAAGGTAAAAGCATTATTTCAGCATAAATGAAGACATGTGGGTCATGCATTAAGTTTGTTGTTATAAATATATAGTTTGTTGTTTGTTGCATTAAGTTGTTTTGCAATACTTCTGTTTTATAATATAAGGACAGTTCCAGTCACCCTTTATGGCCCGACTGCTCTGTTGCTTTGCAAGTCCTGAGGGTCATAAACCCTCAGTCACATCCCAATCAAAAGATAAGGAATAAGCACAAGACCCCACCCTTTGTGAGATAATACTGGGGGTCTGAGAGCCAAAGAGTTAGACAAAGGAAGGGGAGAGCTGCGACAGCTTGATTCAGGTAACTTTGTCTCAGGATATCCTATGTAATAAATGGATTCACATTTCAACATCTGAGATTTTGACTACTAATTGAATGAACCCTGAGAATGGAGCAGGATTTAGCTCCAACAATTTGGCGGCCGAACGTGGGGCAATCGAGGAAGGCACGGACCCATCCTTGAGTAAGTGAACAACTAGGACGAGATGCGTCTCCACATTCAGCCCGGGCACTAAGGAAAGGTAAAGCAGAACCTGTTAATATCAAATCTGCAGCATTGGACATGTACAAAATCTGAATGTGGAACGTGACTGTATCCTAGTTGCTAAAATTGACAAATTTGATAAGATGTTGATTTGTGAAAAAGTTTTAAATTTTAATGTGTAACATATAGTTTAAGTTTTGAAAACGTAGTACTTGCAAGTAGTTAGTAATCCAGATGAAGGTTAATGTATTTTAAAGAGGGAATACATGAAGGTGTAGCCTCCAAGAAGACGTGAACGTAGTTTCTACATTGGGACATAGAAATGAAAGTAGTCTAGATCAGATGAAGGGTAGTGTATTTAAAGTAAGATACATGAAGGTGTAACGTCTGGATCATGAACGTAGTTTCTACATTGGGACATAGAAATGAAAGTAGTCTGTATATATTTCAGATGAAGGGTAGTGTATTTAAAGAGAAATACATGAAGGTGTAGGATCCGGAGGGTGAACGTAGTTTCTAAATTGGGCCGTAGAAACAAAAGTAGTCTGGTGAATCAGATGAAGGGTAATGTATTTCAAACAGGGGATACATGAAGGTGTAGCGTTTGGGTAACGTGAACATAGTTTCTAATTGGATAATAGAAACAAAAGTAGTCTGAAAAATGAATAAAAATTTTAAAAAAAGGGGCAATAGTATGGCGGAGGCTAAGACGCAGGAGGAGGGTCTGTTGGAATCAGGACCGTAACCATGGTAACGTTGAAACACGCGGCCGTGAGCACTCCAAAAGACCAGGATGTGCGTATAAAACAAGCACAGGACAATTTAGATCCTGTAGTACAAAAATACCCAACAAATACTGAGAAGCTGTGGTTCTGTCCACTGTGGGACGGAATGCATAAATTACAGGATAATATAACTAAATTAGAGGATGACGCCAAAACCGCGGGTCTCATATATGTGCCAAATTGAGAAATAAAATAATTAAGGTAGAAGGTAAACATGCTGTTCTACACGGTCTTTTACTGCTCATGCAGGGAGCAGCACACCCCATAAGGGACACTCGGACACAAGATAAGGAAGACAAGGTTGATAAAACACAGAGACAGAAAAATTATCAGTCATTTCCAGAAAATCTAGACATAAGACCGCCACCATATTCTCCGGTTGGCACACATTGAATTTAACCAGCAGTAAACATAAATAAAGGGGCAGTGACTGTGCGCAAAGATACCACCGTGTTAACAGAGGGTTCAGAGGGAGATGAGAAATGCGCGCTCTCATGCCCCTCCGCCCCTCTCCACTCACAGTCAAGCGAGAGCGAGCAACAACATTGGGTACAGTTGATATATGTTTCTATGTATGTCTGTATGTCTTGTCCTGCTTTAATTGTTGTATGTCTGCAATTAGAAGATGGATCAAAATTATAGTAATATGTCCTGTCAGACCCGAGAGTAGTACTGAAGGAGGCTGAGAAAAGTCCAACTAGGATAAAGAGGGAAATTGTGTAACGTTTTAGGAAAAAGGATTTAGATTTAATGAGGGAAAATTTGGTTTAAAAACAAAAACATAGACATAAAAGTAGTCAATCCAATGTGAGATCCATCTTATACAACAGCCATTTTAAGGTATGGAACTTAAGGGCTTTGCAGTATCCTACTAATGTCAGTGAAGAAAATAATGCAGAATAAATAAAAGAGAAGGCCATAGGAGGAAGGGGGACTCAGGGTGCTGCAGTGGCAGGCTGTCCTTTTGACCCCTTCCACAGAGGGAGTTGTAAAAAACACAGATAAGGAGAAAGATTTGGTCTGGCAGTAACGAGTATTAACCAAAATGCCTCTGCAGGGCAAAAAGTAACACAAGGGTTAAATTGAAAAAAAAAAAAAAAGAGAGATCTGATAAAACTAACAATGTTGGAGTGAGGAAGATGTAGATGAAGCAAAGAATCAAACTTAAGTTAATGCTGATCTAAAAAAAAAAAATTGCATGAAAGAGTTACTTGGTTAAATCACTTAGGTGATAGAAAACAGCTTTGATCATTTCCAGTTTAAAGAAAAAAAAATGTGAGGATTCCTATATTGTTACCTTTTCATACCTTAAGTACATGCAGTACTTTTGTGATACTTGTCTTATATGGGCAATATTTTAGGGGAATTTTGTTGGTAACAGAATTAGAAAGATATTTACAGTTTGGAATTTGGATTTTAAACTTAGAACAGTGAAATGATGATATTCTTTCTATTAATATGACTGACCCTACTGTAGAAATGTTTTGAATTAATGTCATAGATTAAGAATTCTTTAAAGTAAAGTGAAACAAAAGAAGAGAGAAATCATTCTTTCTTTCCAGAGGTCTAGAGGACAGCTGAAGTGTGGTTCTTTCAAGAAAACACACACACATATAGAGAAGGATAAGGTAAAAAAGAGTTGTGCATAAAGTAAAGAGGGGTTGCGGTAGACCTGCAGCCCAGTGAAGATTTTGACCATAAATCACACAGTGTAATGAGATATGTTCTCATATCAGGTAGCAAACTGGATAGACTGAACCATTGGGTGCTCCAGTGGGTTCTATTGTTATTAAGATTAAAGGTCATAAAGAACATATTAGACATCAATTAGTACAAATTTTTGTTGCAACCTAAAAATAGAAAATTAAAGAAACATTATTTTTGTTATAATTCATCTAAGTTCATTGGTTAAGATAAGATTGAAACCAATCCAAGCTGATATGAGATTCCATTCTGTGTACATTTGATGTGGTGCTCAAATGAGCCTTTCAGTGAAGCTTAATTGTGGATTTTGTTTGTATTTTGAGTTTTTATATGACAAATTGTTTAAACGTTTAAGTTGATGTTGAAAACATTTTATTTGGTTGATTCTTTTCTTTTTCTGTTTTGACTTTTTGTTTTGTTGCTTTTAAGATCAAGATGAAGTTTGTAACGCAAGACGTTACAACGCAAGTTGTGTTAATAATTACTACTACATAATTATGAATAGGTATGCTGTAGGAGACATAACCCAAAAAGAGGGATACAGTAGCAATAATACAGTGTCCACAGCATCAAGGATATTAAACTACTCTACAATTTTGTTTTGATTTGTGCAGAAACATGACCTTAATGTAAACTGAGGCTTAAAAGAGAGAAGTTCCAAAACCAGTGTTTCTCTTTAGAATGTATTTATGGATTTTATAGAGTTAAACCAGCAAGAGGGAAAGAAATGTTATTTTATAGTAATGAGTGACATACACTAAATGAGTATTGATAAAAGAAAAGATAATGCTTTTTGGAGTTCTGTTTTGTGCCACACAGTGCCTCGTTGTGTCAGAATCCAGTCCATCTCGCTCCTCCAGCTACAGGATCAGAGACAATCTGTACCAGAAGAATGACAACAACCATCACAGCACCTCAGACCACAGCACAGCTAGAGACCATAAAGGTTCATGGTCTGGCTGCGATTCTTGGCCCAAAGTGACATGAAAAGTGAACCAGGGCTAAATGTTTCATAGTGGTCTCAACATCTGTAAGTGTGCTGTGCTGGACCGCAGAGCAAGCAGTGGGGTCCACATGCTCTGGCTGGGGCCTTGCTGACGCAGAGGTAAGAGGGCTCTGCAGGGGTCAACCATGTGACCCTGAGGCCTGCTACACCATAAACAGAGACACTGAGGTACGGATCAACGACCAGAAGATGGACTGATAAGGAGAAGGGGGGGAGCGAGAGACCGTCCTGGTTCTGGTACTTCAGACGCACACGTGAAGGCAGTTTGTACTTACAGACTCACATTCTGAAAACACACATTCAATACTGGGAAAAACTAATATTTTAGAATTACTTATTCTTACTCCACAAATAAGGTAAAGTTCATGTAAACAAACATGTATGAAGGGTTAAGACATGCCTCAAAGATATAAGCAATTCGGTATGGAAAATTACATTTTTTTGGTGTCTTATAAAATTTTGTAACATTTGCATTAAATTTCCTGTTATAGCATGGCAACTATGTCAATACAGATGGATTAAACATAGTCCTCACATTTTCAATAAAGTGTTAAAAGATGATTTGGTAGGGATAGATCAGGTATTGCAAAGTACTGTGATTTAATATGTTGACGACATTATTATCTGGTCACAGGATGAGTACACATTTATGTGATCTCACGAAAAGGTGAGATCAAAAGAGGGTGTTGTTGGAATTTAAAATTTTATATGTGCTTAAACATTGTGTGTGATTTGCATTATACATTCAAGCTAAAAGGTAAAAGCATTATTTCAACATAAATGAAGACATGTGGGTCATGCATTAAGTTTGTTGTTATAAATATATAGTTTGTTGTTTGTCGCATTAAGTTGTTTTGCAATACTTCTGTTTTATAATATAAGATGTTCCGGTACATTTTGTTATAACCAGCTCTACAAATGTGTTAGAAGTTGAATTGATGATGTTAGAGACATCCTGTCTCTGGTTCCAGTCACCCTTTATGGCCCGACTGCTCTGTTGCTTTGCAAGTCCTGAGGGTCATAAACCCTCAGTCACATCCCAATCAAAAGATAAGGAATAAGCACAAGACCCCCCCTTTGTGAGATAATACTGGGGGTCTGAGGGCAAAAGAGTTAGACAAAGGAAGGGGAGAGCTGCGACAGCTTGATCCAGGTAACTTTGTCTCAGGATATCCTATGTAATAAATGGATTCACATTTCAACATCTGAGATTTTGACTACTAATTGAATGAACCCTGAGAATGGAGCAGGATTTAGCTCCAACACGACCCTCAAGAGAGAGGTGACACACCAAAACTCTTCGTTTCTGAAAATAAGTGTTAGCTGGAGAGCTACCTTTTGTTGTGAATAGCTAGAGCACTTTTCAACACAATTGAGTGGTTGAGTGGACAGTCGAGGTAAGGTTAGGCATTTGGTTAGGCCTAAAAAATGAATGTTAGGCATTTGGTTAGGCCTAAATAATGAAGGTTAGGCATTTGGTTAGGCCTAAATAATGAAGGTTAGGCATTTGGTTAGGCCTAAATAATGAATGTTAGGCATTTGGGTTAGGTTTAAATAGTGAAGGTTAGGCATTTGGTTAGGCCTAAATAATGAAGGTTAGGCATTTGGTTAGGCCTAATTAATGAAGGTTAGGTCTAAGTAGTGAAGGTTAGGCATTTGGTTAGGCCTAAATAATGAAGGTTAGGCATTTGGTTATAGGCCTAAATAATGAAGGTTAGGCCTAAATAATGAAGGTAAGGCATTTGGTTAGGCCTAAAGAATGAAGGTAAGGCATTTGGTTAGGCCTAAAGAATGAAGGTTAGGCCTAAATAATGAAGGTTAGGCATTTGGTCAGGCCTAAATAATGAAGGTTAGGCATTTGGTTAGGTCTAAATAATGATGTTAGGCATTTGGTTAGGCCTAAATAATGAAGGTTAGGCATTTGGTTATAGGCCTAATTAATGAAGGTTAGGCATTTGGTTAGGCCTAAATAATGAAGGTTAGGCATTTGGTTATAGGCCTAAATAATGAAGGTTAGGCATTTGGTTATAGGCCTAATTAATGAAGGTTAGGCATTTGGTTATAGGCCTAAATAATGAAGGTTAGGCATTTGGTTATAGGCCTAAATAATGAAGGTTAGGCCTAAGTAATGAAGGTTAGGCATTTGGTTATAGGCCTAAATAATGAAGGTTAGGCCTAAGTAATGAAGGTTAGGCATTTGGTCAGGCCTAAATAATGAAGGTTAGGCATGTGGTGAGGCCTAAAAACAGAAGAAAAGTTAGGCCTAACGCCTGCACACTTCTCTGTGGAACATGATAATGTTTATAACATAATATTCTTATCGGGTCACAAACTGTAAAGAACAAAAGTCTGACCAGATAGATACAACAGTCCATTTGATAAATATTACACATCTAACCTGTACTCTTGCCTAGCTGACCTCTGAACTTACTGGGGGCAAGTGGAAAAAAACAAACCAAAACACTCTCACATCATCTATCACATCAACTGGAGAAATCCAGACATCCACCAGACTAATTAGTTTTTTAAGACAAAACCACTAACATTTTCTGTCATACCGTTCATAAGGTATAAGATGTTTTTTTATGAGTGATCAAGGACAGAAAGAGCATTTTAGTAATCTTTGCCAGTCTCCCTGCCAGTGTGTTGTGTGTTTAAAAATAAAAGTCATTGTGTTCAAAGGATTTTTTTTACCCAGACATTAATAACAAAATAAATTACAAAAATGTAATTGCAGTACCGTGAAACCGTGATATTTTTGCTAAATGTTATCATACCGTCAGAATTGTATACCGGCCCATGCCTACTGAGGAGCCCTAAAAGAGCGGTTCCCAAACTTTTTAGACAACGCACCCCTTCTACATACTGACTGGGTTGATGCACCCCAATCTTTTTTTGATCTTTTCTTTTCATGGCCAAATTAGGGGGTTATACCTTTCTAAAAAACCTGGAAAAGTTATTTGAAAAATGCAAATTCCAGGCCTGTAAAGGTTTAGGAACAAAAAAAAGACCCAGAAAGTTTTGGAAAAGTCATGTAATTTTTGTTTAATAAAGCATAATAATATTTGATTAGTAAAAAAAATATTTTAATAAAAAATGTATCTGGGAAGATACATTTTTATTCTTATTGGATAATGTCAGCTGAGATTTTAAGGATTACATGGAAATTTGCAGAGAAGTCATGGAAAATAATTGCTTAAAATGCATATGAACCCTGCAAATTAAAATAAGAGGCTTTTGACTTACTTTGGCATACTTTATGTTTAGTTGGCAATGTAGATAAGAGGGCTTCATACAGCTGATAGCCAGAACCTCACTGCATACCACACATTGTGGCTTTTGCCAATCTGCATCGCCAGTCCAAGTGAGCCCAGACCCCAAAAGATCCCACTAAAAAGTATTGATGTAGTTGTTACACAGGTTAACCTAGAGCAGAAATCTGCAACAAGGGGTTCGAGACCCCAAGCGGTTCCTCAGAGTTAGTGCAGGGCTGCAGCCAAATTATGTAAAAAAAGTTTCTTGTTTCAAAAATACAAAAAAGGCTGAAAATATACATAAATATGAATGCAACATTTTAATAGCAAAGACAAATCGGCCTATTTGTGGAAGCCATACAGTTAAGTTTAAGGAGTCACTGTGCCTCCCAGATGTGTGTTTAACATTAAAACATGACGCATAAATAATGTCCATTTCTTTTCATCCATTCTGCCCAGTTTATGCCTAATATGCAACTCATTTGTATACAATGAATGCAGTAGGTGGTCCCTTCTCTGTATCTCTTTTAGCTAAGGGGTCCCTGGCCTAAAAGACCCCTGCCTTAGAGGTCCCGGCCAGACACCCCGTTAAAGATCTTTGAGTTAAATTAAGTTGAAAGGAAAATAGTGAAATTAAGAAGTCTGAAATAGTAATCCAGTGCAGTAGTGCCTGGAGCTCTTTAGTAGCTGATCTACAGCAAGTACAAGATATGCAAACCACAAACCGGCACACAAATCAAAACACTTCCCCTGCATTTTGGCCGTTGTATATGATGCTGAGTAACACTTCTCTTTTTTTTCTGCTGCATGCTGCATCTAGATCCTCTGTCCACACGAGGGCAGACATGGGCAGACTTTTTCCTCTACATTGACAGCTTTGGCCAAAATGAAACCAGTTGAACCACTTATTTACTGTAACCGTTTGAAAAGTGAGTTCAAACACAGGGCATCACAGCCATGTTTTGCCTGAACAATGTGTAGTCAGTGAAATTAAATCAACTGAATTGTCATCTGTTAATGAATAACATCACCATTGTTTATTACACTCGAGAACCCCAGTGAGAACATTTTTAAAGTCCCTTTGCCATATTCAAATGCAGGCAAATGGAGTATTTGGAGACATGACAGAGTTTCGGTTTACATCCCAGCATGTATTTGAATTGCAGGTGCTCTCCTGTGTGTGTTTGTTTAGGGAAATCAATGCAGTTCCCCAGCTGTGTCTTCACCTCCTCCAGCGTCCAACGGACTTCAACTGACAAAATCCAGGTGAGAGTTTATATCTGGGTTACTTTTACAGGCAGGGAACGAATGTATGTTGTGGATCTCATGCCGTAATGAGTCGAGAATAGCTCCATTCACACATTTTTTGGGATTATCCATTTATAATGACTTTTATTATTTTTTTGAACCGGGTCTTGTGATTTTTTGCGACAGCATTGCTTTTGGTGTGGCCAGCTCGTTGTGGCAAACAGTGGTGTGAAAGTAGTAGGCTAAGAGGAGATACACTAATAGAGTCACAAGGCAAGACAATGAGGAACTGTTTGTGGGGCTGCTGGAGTCGCCGGGGGCACAACAGTTTGTTACATTTACTCAGAACTTCTTCCTGCCAGACCACTACGGCTTATTTAATTTCTTTTAGATGGGAGACATCTCTTCTCGAACAATAAACTCTTCTGTTAAGGCATTTGTAATTTTTAATTGTAATCCCTAAAATGTTAATTTAAATGCTATGTCTGTTCCAGCAGAATGCATTAAAAAAATAATGTGCTTTCTCGTGGCACATGCTCAGTGGAGTTTAAGCCCCCAGGAATATTTTGCTTTGTGTGACCCGCTTGTATTGCTCTCTTTCCCACTCCTGAAAGGAAAGCATTGTGACTTTTTTCTTTTCCTGAATGCTTAAGTCTCAACAGAACCACTCCGACAGCATTCTTTAAGAAAAGAGGAACTATTTTTTATTTTTATTTTTTTTATCTCTGTTGGCGGTTCTGCTCTGTAGTTATGTTCAAGTTTAGAGAACATTTGGAGAGTGAAAGCTGAATTTATTTGAACATTTGGAGAAGTCAGATTTGAAAGTGGGAGTTTGTTCAAAGCTTTTGTCAGAAGAGGTAAGTGTGTCTTCATGTCACTTGTGCAAACTTTGGCAACACTTTAGGTCCCTCTTTAGAATGAACAGCGCTATATAAATATTTAATAAATGTTTTTTAACACACTATAATGCAATCATAAGCTGATACAAGGACATTTTTAATTGTGTATTTATGTACAGCATGTGTCAAGACTTTTCCTACAAAAACTATGTTTTACTATATTATTCATTATTTTTGTTACATTCTTGACAAACTTAGACTTAATCACTTAAATCTGCTTAGAAGTTCATTACAGTGTCTTATACACCATTTATTTAATGTTAGCTGCTTATAAATGCTAAATAGGTAGACTCAAAATAAAGCATTGCCAATAACTCTTTCTTAGTCATGTATAGTTTTACACTTTTTGCAATCAATGTTTGTTCAACTACATTAGTCACATGGGAACATTGTTTCAGTCTTATAATTAATAGAAAACGTTTTTTTTTTTTTCCTTTACCACGCTGAGGGCTTTGTGAATTGATACAACTAGTAAAATGCCATTTAATTTGTCAGAAGAATAACTACACTGTGACGGGCGGTAAAACAAACACAGTCTTTTCAGGTCTCCTCTTCAGGCACATGGTGATGTATAGCCGGATTCTTCATCTCAAGCTCAATGGGTCATCACTAGCTGTGCTCCCACACTCCGACCGGCATCACGCTATGAGGGATGGTGAATTCTCTGAAAAAGGTAAGACACATCTCTGTCTGTGTGTGTTGTTGTTAACTCTTGTGTTAACTCTTCGCTCCTCTTCCCTTGGGCAGGTTAATTTACATCCATGATTCCTACATTTCTAGGACTAAGTGTCTAGCACTTGTATTTATATTTTCCCACTAAATAGTAATGCAATGTCTGTTAACAGAACAATGCCTGTAAATGTACTTCCTTGCTGGAAAAAGACCAATTCTGGAGAGTGTAGCAGTAATAATGTAGTCTCAATGCATACTGGACAAAAACAGGACACAGTAACAGTGTTAAAGAGTAAACTCATGAAGTGATTCAATCATTAGGAGAGCCAAAAGCACGTTTTATGATCCACAAAAAAAAACAATGGCACATAAGAGAGTTTTTTGAAAATGTTGCAATCTTCATGCCAAATAATCTCTTTCACAGCCATTGGCAGAGTGGTATTTGCAGTAGTTTGGTTGACTTTTTACCTTTTCTGCAAAGACCCACCCTACTCTGCGTCTGATTGGCTATTACTGGTTGCCTTCTTCACAGAATATGTTGCAAAGGAAAAAAATGACTCTCTCTGAGTGAGCTTGGTAGATGATGGCAGGCGTAATCCTGATATAGCACACTGATTAACAAGTACATTTGGCACTTCATATTAAAAAGGATGCAGACCCCTGTACTAGAAGCTTGCCGACACACTTGCAAGTTAGTTGGTGAGCTAACTGCTAACACAGTAGCCGCTGGGGCCATTCTACTGCTAGTCACATAAGTCACATACTGTAAGGCCCCAAACTTCTTTAGATTTCTCAGCACCATGACAGTTTAATTTGAGTTTTGTAAAACTGCGCTGGCGAGAAATGCGAGTTATGTCCAGAGCCATGAGCTCGCCAGATTCGTCTGATTCCCACTTTCAGGAGGATGTGAAAAGAGTCTGAAAACTACAAACAAATATGACCCAATTCACAAGTGTCCCGTCATCTGTGCACACTGATTCGACAATCTGTGCATGAATGCATTTAATATTTTCAGACATTTATATGCACAGGTAGTATTACAAAAGTAAATGTTTGAATAATGCACCTGAAGTTGGGAGTTACTGTATATATTAGAGCCTGACCAGAAAAGGATTTTTAATGCCAATATTGATACAAATATTTGGTGATTTAATAATCCGATATATTGGCTGATATACTGTATATATTTTTTTAAATCCAGAAACACTTAACAAAACATAAACAGATTTCCCTAACATTAGTTATTTGTAGTTATTAATGAGACCTCACTAAAATAATATGATAATGCGGTTTAAAAATAAACTTGTTTATTTAATTGCCACAACAGAACAGAGGAACATCAAAATATGTTAAAGTTATGATAGTAAAATATAATAAAAAATACAAACTTGAGTTTTGAAACTTAAAGTCCTTTGAACAAAAACACTTTAACAAAAAAAACACAGTAATGGCCTGCCGATAAATCAGTCGGGCTCTAGTACAGTATATTTGTAGAATACTAACATGTAACCAGGTTGTGTTTGTTAGTGGATAGGAAGACACATTTGTGAATACTAAAATGTATTTCCATATAGACATTTTTAAATTCTGTTTTTATTTGTGGATCGTGAAACGCAATTGTCACAACAACGGGCACAAATGTCTCTCCATAGCGTACTGCTGCATCGTCTCAGCCCAGGTGTTGCCGCAGGCCCACACATGGCTGATTTTACACCCCAGTGCCTGCCACATTAATCCTCAGTTAGCCCTTTTTAATGCAGTGTATAACTCTGTGAAGGGGAAGGCTAACCCATCCTCTTCTTCAACACCAGGTGCTACTCCGTGTCCTCAATGTCAATGTGATGAAACAAGAGGATTCTTTTATGTCGCCTTTGTAGAAGTTTAAAAGTAAGAAAAAAGTATCCCACACTCTATAAAAAATCAACAGTCATGTGATTGGATTGGATTGTTGATTTCAAAGAAGACCTGAGGGCCGAAACATCATCAAAGTATAAAAAAAAGTGAAGCATTTCTCTATATGGAACCAGAGTCTATAACACCTTTTTCATACTTTCAAGTCTACTTACGTTGGTGTGAGTTACTTTCTATATTATAGCCTTTGTAGAAGCTATCACATATAAAGAAATTCATTTATTCTTGTCCATAAATTGTATAAATATTTATTTTTCATTATATCTATATTTTATTTTGATTCTTTGATTAAATTATACATTTATTACACTATATGTTTTTAATATGAAGTCTGTGCAAGGCCATTATATAGAGGAGAGAGGTTGTTGGCAGTGGCAGGAGAAAGCATAGGATGGCTGTGAAAAAAGGAAGCAGAGGGGTGTGTATGAAAGCAAAAATCAACAGTTTATGGGTATTTATTTTATCCATGAGGTAGATTTGCATGAATCTTCCTATATTTTGTGTATTTGTCCTCTACTGAGAGAGAAAGAAGAAGAAGAGAGGATATAGTATGTGTTTTGTGGTGTGCACTTATCGTAAAACAACCCTTGGACAAAGTGTGGCAGTGTTTACTGCTGCTGTGCTTTTAGCAAATATCCATCTTTACCTCAGTGTCGTTATCACCCTACTTATTATGGATTCCCAAACCAACACACACACACACACACACACACACACACACACACACACACACACATAGGAAACCGCCCCCTATAGTCATTCCAATTGACACACTCGGTTTAGCTTTGCGAGAGATTGGGTTTGTAAGTGCATCTGTGAGTATGTATGTGTGCATGTGCCTCTGTGTGTGTTAGCGTGTGTGACTGTGTGTGTGTGCCCAGTAGAGTTATGAGCGTGAATGGAGTGAATGGTATTTGACCATGTGCATTGTGTTTTATGAGATGAGCAGGCTTTAATGACTCTGTCACCAGTAAATGGGCTCTGATTTGTAGCACAGCTGTCGCTCCTCACTCTGATCAACTCGGGCCTTCTGGAGACACACAAACACACACATACACACACACACACACACACACACACACACACACACATAAAAAAATTGAATATATACCCCAGACCTAAACATCCGTATTAAACCATGTATAATGCTCACATTGCAGTTTGTGTAGATTGGGATTCTGGCACAAACAGTCTCATTAACATGTGTTGTCGATACAGAACGTAATTACAATCTGAAGTCTAATCAGAAAGAAATTGCAGCTGTTCATATGCAGGCAGCAGTCAGACATTAGATCTCATATCCAATCAATGCACCTATTCCTCAGAGATACCGCTGATCTATAATGTGGAATTGGTAGTGTGGCGTTGATCCCATTTCTGTGGATACAGTGCAGATGGAGTTATGTTATTCATTAACACACTGTGCAGATGTAGCAGGGAGGCTCTCATTGGGGCAGCAGGGTGATGTTCTTAGTTCCTCGTCAACCAAAAAACCATGTTACAAGTTTCCCAGCATACACCCTGCAGTACTGAGATATCCTTCAAGGGGTCTGTTCTGTAGCTGAGCTGTTTAAGGGGGGGTTGGTATATATATATATATATATATATATATATATAGCCTTATATATATATATATATGAGAGCCTTCCTGCTACAATGAGAGCCTCCCTGCTACATCTGAACAGTGTGTTAATGAATAACATAACTCCATCTGCACTGTATCCACAGAAATGGGACCAACACCACACTACCAATTCCACATTATAGATCAGCGGTATCTCTGAGGAATAGGTGCATTGATTGGATATAAGATCTAATGTCTGACTGCTGCCTGCATATGAACAGCTGCCATTCAAATACTTATTTTCCTCACTGTATATATTTTGGTATATATTTGTCTTGGGTGGCACCAGACGCAGTGACAGTGGCTCTGCAAGGAACTTGTTTTGGTGGAACATCTGCAACCCACAAAAGAAAAACCCCACATACAATATTTAATGAAGTTTACTGTTCAAACAATACAGTAACGTAAGCTATTTCAATTAGCTGTAAACATGGTTAAGCGTAATTTGCTCTTACCAGTGTATCGCCGTGTGTACTTCGTCCACAGCGATCCCACTAATCTGTCCCAAAATGTTCGTCCCAGTTAGAAAGTAAAAGCCGCAAACATGTTTCTTGTACATCTTTACAATCATCCCTCGAAAGCAGGCCTGCATTTTTTGCACAATCCGGATTCTCTTCAAAACTTTTTTCTATTTCGAAACCATTTTCAGAGTGAAACTTGCTATCTCGAAGGTTGTTGTTTCCAGAAGTGACCAGTTTGAGTTTGTGAGAACAGCAACACACAAGGAGCGGAAGGTGAGGGACATCGTGGTATGTCAGGCAATTATCCTGGAAATGTACTTCAGTTGATTTAGAGTAGATACTACTCAACTTCATGTGTAAGTCAGTAAATAGCCCCTTTATTAAAACAATGCTTTATGACTTCATAGGGGACTCTTTAATCCTATTTTAGGTAACAGAGTTGAAAATGCACTTTATTAACTCTAATTTCCAATTTAAATTTTATTTTATGTGTTGGGTATTTGTGAATGATGCCCCTAATGTACCTCCTAAGTTGCCGTAGCTTCCGTCTCCTCCTCAAAGTACTGTCTTGTATTGCTGAGGAGCAGAGGTGTGGAGCCAATTATTATTATTATTGTCTTCTCTGTGTGAAGACAAATACATTTTGGAGAACTGTCAGCTGGAGTTGTCTGTTTCCACACCCTGTCCACATCTGTTACATTTACATCAGCTAAATTAGGATTATTTGTAAATGCTGGGTGGAATATTCAGTTTGGTTCTATAGTTTGGTCCATGCTCAAGGCTTTGATTGAGTGTTGTTGTAACTTCTCTCCAGCAGATGTCACTGTTGCTAAGTATTAAGCGAGTTTTCCGGGTTTGGAGACCACAGTTTGCTAGGCCCTCTATTCTTTACTGGACTGCATCAACTTACAGACATTCAAACGCTGGCATTGATCTAGCCATCTGTCTTGTTTACTCTGCAGACTCCGAGCTTACTGACAGTGTAACAGGTGTGCCCTTTTCATTTCAGGGAA
This sequence comes from Etheostoma perlongum, assembly GCA_026937815.1. Lineage (NCBI taxonomy): Eukaryota > Metazoa > Chordata > Actinopteri > Perciformes > Percidae > Etheostoma > Etheostoma perlongum. The sequence goes on along the minus strand of CM049377.1, from coordinate 27,949,820 downwards.
ATGTCAAGTGCAATCTTATGACTACGTGAATGAAGTGTGTGTGTGTGTGTGTGTGTGTGTGTGAACTCATGGCCGGCATGTACTTTATCAACTTTGTAACGATTTCCCATGTAATGCTCTCCCTCAGTGTCAAGTCCTCTGTGTCTTTTACTTTCTTGTGTACTTCTCTCTGTTTATTTAGCGGTGAGCTGCAGCAGCAATTCCACTCATGTATGCTGCACCTTGTTGACTTTAGCCTCATTAGAAGGCCAAATGAATATGACGAGTTGTGACATTAGGTTACAGCTGGAACAAATGTGCCAGCCGCTCACGCTTCAGCCTGGCCAATTTCTCTCTCTCTCTCTCTCTCCGTTTCTCACACACATACACTAATGTGTGCTTCACTTATTTTTCAGGCAAGGGCTTGGTGGGGTTGATGGGTTTGTAACAATATTGGAAATGTAGATGGGCCTGTGTTTTGAATTGGATTGCACGCTTTGATGCAGAGACAGATTGTAAACTGTGATTTTATTAAATCCTTCATTAGGATTCATCAGGGAGATTGGATCAGAAAAAGGTCACTGTGCAGATGCGCCCCCCACCCCTCTCTTTTCTCCGTCCCCCCTTATATATACCCTCCCCCTTTCTCTCTTGTTTACCCCCCCCCAATTCACTCAGCAAAGCAAAGGGGACTTGCTCACCCACCATCTCTCTATCATGCTCTCTCTCTTCCCTCGCTAGCCCTGGCCCGAAACAAATTTGCGATGAAAATGGGAAAAATTATCATCATGGGCCTGCTAGAGAAACACAAGGTGAAAGTGACATTATCCCCCCACCCAGGCCACCCCTCCTCCTCCTCCTCATAGCCATCTAGGCTGGCGCCAGTGGGGACGCCTGTGCCACAAATCATTTGTATACTCACATTTCTGCAAGCGGTCCACGATGTTGCTTACTGCTTAGCGAGCAGATGACTTTCCGAAAGAGGAGTGAATTGGGAGGGAGGGATGAAGAGATGGGGAGATGAGGAAAGAGGAGCAGAAGGGGGGAGGAGGAGGAGGGGTAGGGGGCAATTTGCCAGCGTGCAAGTACGTCTGTGGGAGTTGGAACTGAAATTGAGAGGGAAATAGTGTGTGCCATATGTCAAGTTCTGCAAAAGAGGTTTTCATTGTGCAACTATATTGTGTATGTATGTGTGTTGTGTTTCAGAATGAAGCATCTGGGTTGTTTATTGAATCACCTTCGCCGTTGTCTGCATTCCCTGCTATTATCACTGAAAGACCTGCAGCCCCCCTTAACAACAAGGAAATGGAAAATGTGGTGCACATATTGTCTGTAGCTAGTGTTTGGTCATCTTTGTCTCTCTCACATGTACGTGCACACACACACAAACACCCTTCCCCCACCCCTGCCCAGTGTGAGACATCATGATTCTTCTGGTACACTGAATACATTCTCCATGCGGCCTGAGCATTTGTCCGTGCAGGCAAACATGTGACATCACCAGGAAAAGAGTATTATTTCACCTACAATGCGCACACACACACACACACACACTTAAATCTCCATGTTCATAAAACAACCATAAACACACCTCCGCTCCCTACACCCACATGCACACCCAGATTCTCACATGAACACATAAATATGCGCATACACAAAAAAAATCACCTTCCTGCATACACACATAAACTCTTTCACGGTCTCTCTCTCACCCCAGACACCCACCCCCACACATACACACACACGTTCACACGCACAGTCAGGTTCATGTAGAGTAAATATAGACCGGAGACTCTGTGGCACAGTGACCTGCAGAAGAACCCACACACTTTGCCTGCTCGTTCCACAGGGCCCTGTGCTTTCAGGAAAGCCATGCAGTATTCATGGCTCAGTCACAGGGATCCACGAGGCAGGATGGTAGAAGCAGCAAACACGGTGGAAATGCGCTGCAAGCAGTTCAGCAGGGAAGTGTTTAATGTTACACAATATGCATCGTAGAGCCGCTGTGTGTTTTTGTATTTGCTGCGTGATGGAGGTGGAACTGCTTCCTTTCCCAAAGTATATGTCATTGGGATATTTGAGAATTCAGATTCTTTTTCTCTTTTTCTGTATGGATGTGTCTTTATACACAAACACGTGTGCATGTGTGTTTGTGTGACTGCCTGTTTCATGTGCATGTGTCAGTTGTTCATGTTTCATGTGTTTGTGTGTGTCCTCTTTACGCTTCATTGCCTTCTTTAAGAAATAGGTCCATTCCTCATAATTACCCCAAAGGCTGTCTGATTGTTGACTGTCTGATGCGCAAGCACGAACGCAAGCAGGCAGGCACGCACGCACGCATGCACACACACACACATGTACACATACACATACAGAGGGCGCTCCCTGTGACCCACATTCATCAGATCCAACCCTGTGGGGCCTCCAGGGAGCTTCATGGGAGTTGTGCCCCCAGCATGGTGCACTGTGGCAGGGAGATATGCAGCCCCTAAACCCTGGTGCTTCAGTTCAGAGGAGCATGCACAGTTTGAGCACCAAACTCACTCTTAAAGGATAGGTTTTTTCAAGTCCATTGTATTACAAAACACACATACCCAAATGGTTGGATGTAATGTAATTGTACCTCATGCCCACGTTGCTTATGATAAAGAGAGAGAATCCTATCGTGATTTCAGTATCAGAGATGGAGAACAAAACCAATGGTCCTCGTTCTGTGGAAAGACTAATTCCAAGTTCAGCCAAATCTAATATGGGGCTTCAGCAGTATGAGTTGGCCAAATGATGCGAGCATTCTCCAAAGTTGACTCGTGAAATATCATGGTCTCGTAAAGTAACTCAGTAACAGTATATGCAACTCTGAATTACAAGACAAAGAGTCCACAGCCATGCTAGCTGCTCTGTGAGGTTGTACTTAATGCTAATGTTAGCATTCCGACATGCTCACAGTGACAGTGCTAATTTGCTGATATTTAGCAGGTAGGCCTATGTATCTGTACCATGTTCACCATCTTATGCGTTTTGGCCTTTTGTCCACATTCAAACAGCGTTTTAGGTCACTGAAAATAAATATTTTGGAAAATTCTTGCAAGTGGGAAGAGTTTTTTGGGGTGGAAGGGTGTTCATGATATGATTTTTTTTTAATATATATTAACTTGCTATGAGATAAAAAAGAACACGTGCCAGCAATAAAGAGCCTGGTGACTGCACTGAGGCCCAGTCAGTAAACACAGAAACCTTCAACTAACAAAATCTAAATCACTAAAGCATAATGAGATCACTAACAAGTCATTTAAATGTAGTTTTAAGATTTGTTGTTTTCCAAAAGATGAGAGATAATGTTTTTTTTTTGTATAGTCTTCTCTTTAAGAAATGCTGTTTCTGTGAAAAAGTATTGTTTCCAAACTTTGCCAAAGTCTCACGGAGTCAAAAGACTTCATACAAAATTTGTTTCCTCCTCATTATGGATGTGAAACGTATCTCCCACCAGCACACAATGTTTTTAACTGCCGCTTTGTACGAGCTCAGGTGTCACACAAAGTTGTCTTGTTTTGCAACAGAGCTCCACTTGTGACAAACTGCAAACTTTTCAACCAAGTTAGAGAATAGGCACTTTCATACTTGAATCTTTGGTTTGCTGCCTTCCTTTCTCAGGCCAGGTGGGCGCCATTGAGAGGGAAATCTCCCCTTGGAGGGTGTAAGTTTGGGGCTGTAACTCATGAACGGGATGACTTTGAAAAAACACAAGCTGCCGAATGAGTGAGTGAGTTTTGTAGACACTGAGCTCCTTTTGCGGTTGCGTTTCTCAGCCCTCATGAATAATTCGCCAGCGCTGCTTGTCACTGTCGTTGTTGTTGTTGTTGTTGTCGGCGGCTGTGGTGTCACTTCTGTCTGAGGGAGACGGAGGAGACAGAGGACTCTTTACACTTCAGTCTCCTCTGCACTTCCTCTTTCATTCACAGGGAGAGGAAGCAGCGGGGCTGTGTGTCTGTATGAGAGAGAGAGAGAGAGAGATAGAGGGAGAGAGATGCAGAGGAATCATGTCTGCCTGTCTGGCATAATGGCCTGTTTGTGCCAGTAATGGTTTGAAGGAAGGAGGAGAGGGAGGAGAACGTGGGTCAAATTCTGCAGACTTGTCAGACAGTTTGTGAAGGTGTTTGTGAGGTCCTAAGTGAAGAAAAACCTGCTTGCTTGTTTTTTTTGTATCTGCATGGGTTTTTAGCTATTTTGAAGGAATAGTTTGACACTTGGGAAATTCACTTTCTTTTTGAAAGTTCTATGAGAAGATTGATACCACAGCGATAAAGCAGACAGATAGCTTTGCTTTTCAGCAAGACTGGAGACGTGGAAGCCATAGACTATATATAGTTATATACTGTATGTATGTAAGTGTATGTGTATATATATATATAAAACATTCTCCACTTCTTCCCAAAATGAAGTGGTCATGTAGGGATCAGGTAATGGAGCAGCAGTATAGAAGTCCGTCCATACACCCACCTGACCAATTGCGACAAAATCACAGTTGTAAATCATGGTGTTTCACCCTGTTTTCATAGCATTGTTAACTAATAAAAACCAAAATTATTAGAAAGATAAACACGTAAACAAAGATCAGCGTGATCACAACTACTAAAAATGCCAGAAACCATCATAAGGAAACATTTTTTAGATGTGTACCGATATGTGGATTTTTTTAGTTTGGTCCATGTCCCATCCGCTAACATGGAGGGGGCGGGGTTTATGAGCTATACTGCAGCCAGCCACAAGGGGGCTTGCATCAACCCCTGGTGGAAACCGCTATTGATGCAAGAATAAAAATATTCTTGCATTTTCTGACTGACTTGAGAAGAGACATAATAATACTGGCATCAGCAATTTTTACAATACATTTTGTGTGTTTGTGAATGTGTGTTTTTGCCAGATGATAATCATTTAAACAAGAAGTGTTTCTATAGCAGCCGTATTTGCAGGAATTATGGAGGCCTGGCAATAGTTACCTTTGAGACAGCCTCTTTATGCCACTGTAACATTACAAGTTCATCATTGTGAATTTACACACCCTGAAAGAAGTAATACGCATCTTCAGAGAAGAGGATGTAAGATGTAAAAGAAGGCTGCACACACTTAACTGCTGTGGCTCGTTGCTGAGAGTGTATCCTTTATGAGGCCAAGGCTGGACTGTCTGCAGAGAAATGAACACCTCTCTCTGTGTGTGTGTGTGTGTGTGTGTGTGTGTGTGTGTGAGAGTGTGAGAATCATTTATGATTTCCACAAATGCAGATTTCTACATTAGTCCTTTCTCTGGCTTGCTTGTACTTGAACTCGTACTGTGATACCAACCAGTTTTGGACACAAGAGATGCTCCAATTCCACTTTTTCTTCTTTTTTCCTTCCTTTTATTATTATTTTAAAAAAGCATGTTACATTTAATAAATTATTTCTTACACACTATCCATCCACCCACCCATCCAGAGTCTGTTCGGGTCGACCACATTCTGGGTCAAACCTTCTTCTCTATTTGAATCTGGTCTCTCTCTTTTAAATGAAGGCTTGTCAGGTTCTTGTAGATGTTCCACCTGTCTGTTTCGGGTCAGCTCCAACATTTTGGAACTGTGAAGACCTCTACTGCAAAGTACCCAATACACTTGATTACTCAATTGTTGCTTTTTGAAAAAAAATTCCAAAACTAACATGTTTTTGCTTTGGCATTTTTGGTTATAGTCTGTAGCATGAATTGCCCAAAAAGTAAATGTAATCTATTTAAAGTGCCCATAATAGAATAGGTTTACATGGTTTAATTAAACAAACAACATATTTTTGTTGCAGCTCCTCTTTTCACCCTGTGTGTTGAGCTCTCTGTTTTAGCTACAGAGTGAGACATCACACTTCTATTCCTATTTCCTATTTGCATGCAAATAGCCCAACGCACCAGTCCTCTGCTGCAGGGATGACAAAGAGCATTCTGGGTTTGCCTGGACTTGTTTGTAATTCATCAGTGGAGAGGAGGAGGAAAGCATGGTCAACAGAAACAACAGAGAGAATGGACAGAGAGAGGAAGAAGAAATAGAGAGAGAGAGAGAGTGGTGTGGAAAATGGATTCTCCATCTTCAACAACAAAACAGATTGAGGACAAAGGATAGACAGTGATCTTAGTTTCTCTTTCGGGCCACCTCTTTCTCTCTCTCTCTCTCTCTTTGTCTCTGTCTCTCTTTCACTCAATCACTCTCTTCCTCACTCACTTGCCCGCTCCATGTCTTCCCACCATCCCCCTTCTCTATCTTACCCATCTTTCTGTGTACTTTGCCTTCCTACCAATGCTTTTTCCAATAACTCTATTTTACACCCCCTCTCCTTCTCTTTTATCTTTCTGTCTCTTCTTCGATTTCCCTGGTGGACTCTTACAGTAAACTGCCTGCGTAATTTAAATGCAATGCCTTCCTTTCAAATGAATGCCGTGCAGGACATGAGGAGAGAGAGAAGAAAAAAGGGGAAAGGGGAGGGGACGCAATGAATCCCATTATCACATATATTGAAAAGGCTTAGAGCACAGGCTTTATGCACAGAGGCCTCAAAAGGCTAAATAAACCAACTTGGACCGTGCTGTCAGACCTACAGAAACATTGTGAGGGTCTTGTCTGAGTTTTAAAAGTTTTTGTTTGTTTATTCTTTTGTGTTGCATGCCATGCTAAGTTGTGCAAATCTATCTCACTGTTTATCCATTTAAATGTGTGTATATACCGGTATATGCATCCAGGCCCGAGGCTCTCATTGTGACAGTAAAGCATTACCTTGGCCACCTCTCCAAACTGATCCCAGGTCTTAAAGACAGGGTTGGTAACTTTTTCCAATATACACCTTTTATATATTGTTTGAAATGCTCTTTACACCCTGACAGCAATAAATAACTTATGGGCTCTGAAAAAGGAGAAAAAATCCATCATCTGTAGCTGATGTAATCCTGTAAAAGCATCCACCAATCACTGCCTCGCAGTCCGCTTGGAAAGAACCAATAAACTGCCTCCCTGTCCCGCTGTGCATATTCTACCTCTCTCATGTACTTTACTTCTTTGTAAAAAGTCAAGTCAAATTTATTGTCAATTCTGCACAATGTGCCAGACGGTGGAAAATACGTTTTTCTCCGTCCAACGGGGCAATAAGTACAACAGATAAAAGATAAGTAATATATACAGTACAATCAATAAGTTCAATATAGTACGAAGGTTTTAAAGCATATTAAAAGACCACAAAAAGCCACAGAAATCATCATTCGATCAATCATGATGTGATAATTCAAATAGTAGACTGCTGAGCTGAAAACGTTGCATTTTAAACAGTGCTTGTAATACAGTAGGTCTTTTGTACAAAACTGAGTGTAACAGCTTGAGCCAGCAACAGATTGAACGTACTACTGAACTGAAGACATGACTGAAGTCAAAATGTTACAGTTGGTATGAACGGGTGACATGTTCACTTACTGTTGTGCATACTAAACTGCAGTTTGAACAATGATGTGTTTACTTACAATGTGTCTACACAGGAGGCGCGAGCAGCACGCAGCAGCAGCTTCGGTGCTGCGTCTGTGTCTACGCAGCATGCGTTAAGCCACAGAGTTGAGCTGAACGTCATCCGTGTTTTGGCAGCGCTCAGAGCTCAACACACAATCACTGTAGTTACATGTATAAAAGGGTAGAACTAAATACTAAAAACTTAATACCATACCTCAGGCTGTGTTTATAAGTGTATAGTACAAGTGAAATGAGAGCTGTTAAGCGGCCTGTGTAGACAGCTAGATTGATTAAAATAGAACAACAAAGAATAATTATGACAACTAAATGAATCTGAATCTGAAACGTATCCTCTGTAGACACGCTGTCTCTGTTGTGCATTTGAGTGGAGATGCAATCGGTTAGGTTAGAAACATTTTTAACAAATTACATTGTTGGTGAAGAATCTTAAAAGTGAACCGAACAGTGGTCGGGTTAGCTCAGTTGGTAGAGTAGGCGCACATATATAGAGGTTTACTCCTCAACGCAGCGGACGTGGGTTTGACTCTAGCCTCTCTCTCCCCTTTCTTGTCTTCATTTGTCCTGTGAAAATAAAGGCCTAAAATGCCAAACAAAATAATTTAAAAAAAAAATAAGTGAACTGAACAAAAGTTTGAGTCGGCGCTAAATGTTACAGCGGGATGAACAGTGATGCGTTAGCTCCATAGACCGTTAAAGAACTGGACCAACAGATCCCTTTATTTTGGATGGAGACCAGTGAAGGATATTAGAAGCACTTTTCCAGTGATGGCTGAGCGTTACTGCGCTAGTTGTAAGTGTTCTGGTAGCTGTGCAAGAGAAATCTCAATCATTCCCAATCAGCAGAGACAAAGAGCGTAGGTATATGTTAGGAGATAACATAGACACAGGCTAATGCTAACTAAAATGATAGTTAACATTAGTAATTAAACCAAAACAGCTAATGTAAGTCATAACTGTCTGCTAGATTAGCCTGTACTGTTCGGTAATTCCTCTACTATGTGACAGTAAGTCGCATGGCTATGACACAATCGTTAGCCTATTTTTATGAAAACGTCTGCCATGGAGCCATAACGTAAGATACAAGGTAACAGAACCTTTTACATAAATTGTCGTGTTTCTTAAGAAATAAACAATAGACAAATAGAGTCTTTAAACTCAGCTTCAGATGTAAAGTTATTCACTGTCAAAGTGACACCAAAATTAATGGCAGTCAATGGATAGCTATGCTTGTTAGCCATAGCAGCTACGCATTGTGAAGAGAGGCTTACCCCCTTGGTTCACTCACTGTTGTACATAAGTGAACCTGAACAATGAAGGGATTACTTAGCTTAGGAAAAAGTGAATGAACTACAGTACATAGTTAGTGACTGTGTATCTTTGAACTGAAATGAAACAAAACAAATCAGCAAAGTTATTCATTATTTACACCGATCAAAAAGGAAATCGGTTTGCATAAGTCTGTGTAACAGTTAATGTGCCTGCTTGTGTTTGAAGAGTAAAGTCTTGGTATCACCAGTAGTCCACACAACATGATTTACTGTTTCTCTTCCTGGCCTTAAAGACATTATTAATGGGACTCTTTGTGTGTTGGAGTCAACATCCCCTCTCCCGTTATTGATCTGGATTTCCTATCTTGTCTCTCTGCATCTGGTTCTCTGTGCATCTGTGTTCTTTTTGACGTAAATAATGCCAGTCAATACCGCACATCTAGCAAATGAAAGGACATTGCCATTTACTGTAAATAACTGGATTTTTTTTCTTTTTTTTCTCAGAAGTGCTTTAGCTACTGTTGCATCAGTCTTTTGTTGTTTTGATCATTTCACTCTAGCTTTCTTCCTCCCATGGTTATCACTGCATTGTATTAGTGCAGGATAATTCATTTTCTTTTTTTCAAAATGTGATTTTCTCCCTTTTGGACTAATTAGCCTCGTTGCAACTGAAGAGCCAAGCAGGCATAGCTGCAGTTTACTCATTATTTATGCCACTAACTTTTCCTTCAAGAAAACGTTTATGCCTTGCCTTATCTTTTGGCCAAAGGAGATGATTTATCAGTTGGACTGTGATTTCAAATAATTCTTGTTCTGTACTAGTGCAGGTGTAAACACAATCAGCAACAACCTGCACGGAGAAAATCATCCAATGACATGGAATATGTAACATTGCTGGCTTTATATATCTGTTATAATTATGGCGGCAGGTGTCCGTCAGGTAAGTATTCATTATAGGTTCATTCAGACATGACAGGACATTTACAGAACAGACACAAGGCTTGCGTGACATTTGGCACCAGGTGCGCAAGAGGGAGCAGTAAGTTAAGAATTAATGATATCAAGGAAGTTCTCTCATAGGCTGCATCAGTGACATTTCTGAAAGTCCATCCATCCATCTTCATCCGCTTATCCGGAGTCGGGTCGCGGGGGCAGCATCAGTAGGGGACCCCAAACTTTTGAAAGCTCCGACTGGGGGAATCCCAGGCCAGGTTGGAGATATAATTTCCACCAGTCCTGATTTTCATCATTGGACCATTAGGGAAAGGTTCTACCAGATGCCGAACCTCAACTGGCTCCTTTCGGCCATTGAAGGAGCAGCGGCTCTCCGAGCTCCTCTCGGATGACTATGTCACATCTCTAAGGGAGACGCCAGCCACCCTCCTGAGGAAACCCATTTCGGCCGCTTGTACCCTGGATCTCGTTCTTTCGGTCATGACCCAGCCTTCATGACCATGATTAGGGTAGGAAGAAAATTGCTGGTAGATCGAGAGCTTTGCCTTCTGGGACAAGGTCCGATACACAGAATGTAATTACGGCTGTTTGACCAAAAACCACTAATACATTTTCTCATGATTTTCATCATTTATTAGTGAAAGTTCTGCTGCCTCTTTTGCTATGTCACATAGAAGATATGCGAGAAGCCCACTGACATGATTATAGGCGGCTGGTAGCTAGGACTAGGTCCTTTAGTGTTTGCTAAAAACTCTTTTACCAGTCTGTAGTGCTCTGTTTCTTGCTGTGGTGTACCGGGGTAATGGTATCAAGGCTGGTGAGGCCAGCAGACTCAACAGCCAGTTGGTGGGGGTTAGATACTATCCGCCCGCCGGTATATCGGACGATATTAGGCATTTCCCGATATATCGGTATTGGTGGTCGATCATGATAGTTTGAGCTGAAAGGGGACGAGGGCAGGTGTGTTCCATTTTAATCTCCTGCCCACTTTCCCCCTGCTCTCCAAGTGGACTCCGTGTGACTTGCACTGTTTTGTAATACCAAGGGCCGAGAGGAAGTGAATGAGGGGAAGTGGAACTACCGTTAAAGGGTAACCACCGTTGTTTTTTCAACCTAGACCCTATTATTTCTATGTTTTTGTGTCTAAGTGACTGATGGAAACAACAATTGGTCCAGTGTTAAGCGAGATCGCTGCAGTCTTCAACGGCGAAACAAGCTACAATGTAAGTTAATGGGGCAATTGTCCAGCTTGTATTTACCTTTACATAAGTGCTTGTTTTACCACTGACAGGCTCAGATTAATATTCAAAGTGTCTGACAACATTATGGGAAGTATTTTTAAGGACGTCAACCTTTCTGTTGAAGAGTAAGATCCTCTTTTTTAACATAAAAACATCCGTGATCTTTTTCCCCTCTAAACCCACCAGACTCCATGTAAATAAAAAGTAATTTTAGCATCATTAAATACACTTCATTCAAAGTCGACAGAAACAAAATAAAACTATGAAAAGCCGTTTTGGGTTGTCTTTCCACTTTTCTAACCATCACAACTCTAGCTTTGCTTGAAATAAACACATAGTGTACAGATTTACAGTACATGTGAAAATATTGTAAGGCAGTTTAAGCAGTTCATAAGCATAGTCTTGTATTTTGTGTTAATTCTTCCGATGCCATGTGTTAAGTCAGTAAATGCAACACAGCTAATCTAGATAACGTTTACCATCGCAAGACTTGTGATTCAGTTCTACTAGTTGTACGACACTCATAGCTAGCATAGTGCATGGACACTGCTAAAACGCTGTCTGTGTCTGAGCTAGAGGCCAAAACAATGCAGTGTATCACACAGAACAACATTGGCTGTGATTGTGACTAACCTGTTACCGGAGCAAGTAAAGTTTGTATTAAATATCCCTTGTCGTCTGTCTCACTATACCCACGCACCTCCATCCCACCGGAAGGTAAACCACGACAATATGTTGCCTCTGTATGCTAAAAGCATTGCTTTTTTAAATGGAGTCTGGTGGGTTTAGCGCTAGCAACTTCAGAGCAGTAACATAATGAATAATAGAATGATCAGGCTGCATTTGTTTGACACCCACAGCGCTCTGTGAAAGCCACAGTTTCCTCAACACGCCATATGGTCCAGTCCTAATCTGAGCCTCATGCTTGTGATAGCACCGAGTTTTGCTTTTGTGATTAGATCTGATCTTGGGCTACTGGTCACATTGACAAAACATTTCATAAAAAATTGGGCTGGAGATGATGAGACTCATTTTAGTCCAAGAAGATTTTTTTTTTTTTTTTCAAAGCTAAAGCCATTGCGTCCCAAAAATTTTCAATTTAGCATGTGTCGTTTCCGGTGAAATGTCAAATTAGATATTTTTTCTTTCAGCACCGTGTTTTAAGGCTACACAGAATATTGATGGGTGAGGCCCATTGTTAAGCCTCCACAGCTAGCGCTCAGATCTAATATTCTAACTGCTCCGTAGCAGCAAACCTTTCCCTCTCGCATGTCGTGACCTTGAAATGATTCCTTCCTGCCCTCTAGTCATCTTTTCATTGTCTCTCCGCCTCGATTGTTCCTCCATTTTTACAACTTCTGCACTGAATGGATAGGTTTATAGCTGTACTCTTGGGGACTCTTCTCTCTCTTTCTTGTTTTCTCTTTCTCTTCTTCAGATTCTTTCTCTGTCTATCTACAGCTATGCTGTGCTGCCAATCTCTTTGTCGCTCTTTCTACATCTCTTCACCCATCTCTTTCCCTCTGTCTTGTACTCGCTGCTTGCTCCCCCCCCTTCCTCTCTTCCCAGTATTTCTTCCAGAAGGGGAGTGCCTTTCTAATTACTCCAACCCTTTTGTTGTAAACTTTAGCTGCGGCCGCTCTGAGGTGGGGTCTGTTGTCCCTGAATGGAGTAGCTTTTAGGGGCCATAATGGCTTTTACCTCTGTGTGTGTGTGTGTGTGTGTGTGTGTGTGTGTGTGTGTCACAGATTGATCAGATAGCACACAGACACTCTACTTGGCAGAGGCTCTCTACACAGGGCAGGCGTACAGGGAACATGTGGACATGGAGGGGTGGGTGGGGGTTGAATTGAATGAAGAAGAGAAAGGTGGTGGGGGGCAGGGCTGTCAGTGCTTATCTCCCCTGCCTGCCTCTCTTTCTCCGTCCCCCAGGGGTGGGTGAGGATGGTGATTGCGACTGGGTGTGTGTGTGTGTTCAGGGGCATGATATGTTGCTGTCCATGTCAAAAGTCACCTCATCCCCCCCCCAGGGGGCTTCCTCACAGCAATCCCCTGCGTGCCTCTGGAAGTTTTCTGAGTGCGTTGGTGCGTGCATATATGGCATTGTTTGAAGTCGACTCTTGGTTTCCTCCTGTGTTTGAGAGATAACGACCCCTGGGCCATAAAACCACAGCAAGAATAAAAAACAACAACACCCACAACAACAACAAAAAAAACTTTTGCTGGCTCTAACAAGAGCAGACCCACAGAGAGTTGTGGCTTTTGCCACTTGTCTTTATTGTGTTTTAGGGCTCTGTGAGCGCCCCTCTCTCAATCTCTGGGGTTTCGTCCAGAAAGACATCATAGATTCTCTAATACAATCAGCAGAACCACAGCTGCACCACCGTGATGGCTAATTGCATCATGGAGTCAATGATAAAGTCTGGAGTGGCCTGCTGTTCCTTTCTGGGAAGATGAGGCACTTTTTGTGGCCTTTTAACTTTTTATTTATTCATTTATTATTATTTTTTTCCATCTTAAAGTTTGGTGGGAAAGCCCTTAATGGATTTACCGTCAATATGTAAATCTGTCTGATTGGTAAACAGCAACGGATGATTTGTCTTTGGAAAATAGATTGTCAAATGATCTGTTTATGTAATCATTTTAGTGATTGAATTTTCTTTAATTTAGAAATTAAGAACAATTACAAACAATACCTGTTTATGTAATCTTGACTATTATATGTGATCTGGTTAATGTTCAAATTTAAATAATAGTGTACATTTATCATGTTAAAGTAAAAGTACAGCATAGGGGGAATACAACTACACATTACAAGCAAATGTGTCACAAACTGTGTCCAAAAAATGTTAAACAAACTTAAAAAAATTAAACTTAAACTGTGAAATTTCCCTTTAATACTTTTCCCATTAGAATTTTTAAAGTTGCCTTTCAGAACACGAGACAAAATACGAGTTTACTTGCAAAATGTGGGTTTTTCTCGATTACATTGTTTTTGTGATCGTTAGGAGCCAAAATCACAATCAAAGTGCAATAAATTGCCCCGCCCTACTCGGTTACTTTCCACCACTGGGTGAAGACTACTAGGAAACACAGCTCAGGACATTTGACAGCGGGGTTTCTGACTTAGGTGAGAATGTGGGGGAAATTCATGAATTTGATTTTTTTTTTTTTTTTCTGAAACCGGAAAAAATGATACCACATAAATTTATAATAGAGTTGTTGTAGTTGTGACGAGGAGGGGGAAGAGCCTCTCACCGACCCTTACAAGTGAATACTGGGGTTGAGTGCTGTCGGAGACAGTGATATTCTATCCTGAGCAACTGGAAGCTAACGGGCAGGATCCTGTCAGCAGATGTATTGATTTGGTCAAGAGGGACAGGATCCCTCAAAGCACTGAAGAGTGCCCAAAGAGCTTGGATGGGAGGGGGAGGGGGAGAAGGACCAACAGGGCCTTATTTGAAATTCATCTTTAATCTTTATGAATTATGAATTGAATTCTGATGTGAGAAAAAAGTCATTTACATAACCCCTCTGACCAGTGTTACAAGTTTTATGTGCTCTTTGTCTCTCTCTCTCTCTCTCTCTCTCTCTCTCTCTCTCTCTCTCTCTATCTATCTATCTATCTATCTCTCTCTGTCTCTTCAGCATTCCCTTTCTGTACATTTCTCTCCCTATGCGTACAGAATCAATACAAACAAAGTGTGGACAATATAATATAAAATAAAAAATGCCCCAAAAATGATCTTTAAAAATAAAAGACTGTGTTTGTCGCATGTCTGATTGATATGTAGGACTACATTTATAGATAAATATGTACTGTGCATGAAATATGCTCTAAATGATGTATGTAGGTTGTTATATATACAGAGTGTGTACACTTATAACCCTTTTTGAATCATGCAGTTCGGCAGGGGGAACTAAAGTCCTCCTCCCTCTGGGCAGTATTTATGTCAGATTGTGTAAAGGTATTTTTAGACGCTCAAAAAAGGTGCTTTAAATTTCAAACGGGATTCTCGAGTGGGGGCTGAAAAGGAGAAGAAGCAAATCTGCCCAACCCCCCTCTCTTCATCTCTTCTCTCACTCTCTCTTTCTCTCTTGTCAACCTTTTCAAAAAGCATCTATATTCTCACACCGGGCTGTAGGGGCATGTTGTCATGTTGCTATGCTACCTGAATGTCAAGCAGAATGTCAGAGTAATGGCAGCGTGCTTCTTCTGACCGGAGAGCCTGCAAGAGGAAATAAAAAAGTACATGGATGCAAAAAAAAGGCCATACTAATTAGATTTTAGTTTTTTCTTTTTATAAGCAACTGAAAACCAAATTGTGAAATCTAAGTACCACTGAATTAATAGCATGTACATATTTTACTTTCTTTATACTTGACTTATCATCGAACCATCTTAATGTATGTGGGTTTTCAAGTTTTCTTTTTTCATGTATTCAAAAATAATGTTCACAAATACAGGAATCTCCAGTGACGGAGGTTTCCATTCACTCATTTGATCTTTTTAATCTTTGATATTGTGACTGATAGGATGCATACCTGGTAGGAGAGATAGGTTGGTTCATTATTCTTCGTAGCCCAGATGTTTAAGTTAAAAAAAAAGTATCTTTAATGTAGTGTCTGAATGTAACAAAATCTCGTTTAATGCAGCCGGATTTACTTTTTTGCCTGATCACAACTTTTATTTATGGGAATTTGAGCTATTTAAGTTAAGTTCTTTAATATTGGACACTTCCTTATAACTTGATATCAAGTTTAAAAGTTGTGAAATTTGAAGATGTACAACTTCAAATTTCAAAGACAGGCATTTGAACCACATAAATGGATTTCAATGTAAAAATAAACTCACTGTCCATTTTATTAGGAGCACCTGTACAGTCTGATATAATTCTATACAAGTGTTGTGTGCCATAAAGTTGACGTTAACAATGCTTATAATGTTCAGTTTTTCCTGACACTGTTTTATCACGGGTGTCAGAGTTAGGGATGGTGTTATGCTGGACTTTATTATATTTATAGGTCTTTCTAATATTTTGCCCCCCTCATTTATGTGGATAGTCAGGACAAAACATTTTTTGGGGCATTTTAGGCCTTTATTTGATAGGACCGCTTAGACTTGAAAGGGGGGGTGGATGAATGAATGAATGAATGAATGCAGCAAAGGACCACAGGTTGGAATTGAACCTGCAGTTGTTGCGGCGAGGACTGAGCCTCTTCACATGGGGCACACAATCTACCAGGTGAGCTACCCAGGCGCCCCCTTCCTCGTGTAGGGGGGCTTTAAGGTAGAATTTATGACAACTGTTGTACTGGAACACAATAGATTTTTAAGATATTTTTTGTTGGGGGGGAATAGGTGATATGCGATAACGTTGAATATCACTATAACGATATTACTTGCATTAATAACAGATATTAAAGTGTATTCAGTTCTGCATTTCTGCTGCTTTCAGTGTTAGGCTAAAATACAACAACATGTTTGTTGAATTTAAAGCAAACAAAAGGAAATAATTTCCAACATTGAATGGAATATAGAAGGCACCCCAAAAAAATGTGACAGTTACATTTTAAAGTGCAATTTTCTCCCAATATTTTCATTCTGTTAACAAAAAATAGTGTCTTTCGCGATATGTGTATTGCAGCAGTTGATATTGTGATGATGATAAAAAAACTATATATTGTTTAGTAGAGCCCGACCGATATATCGGCGGGCCGATATTATTGGCCAATATTTGGCAGTGTTGGCGTTGCGTAGTTTGTCCACCAGAGGGCACTCTACAACGTCCCTGTTGGCAACACTGTTTTTTTTTTAATTGTGTTTCAAAGGACTTTAAGTTTTCATATCTTAATATCAGCCGATATATTGGAATATAAGATGTTTAAATAACCAAATACTTGTATTGGTATCGGCCTTAAAAATCCTTAATCAGTCGAGCTCTATTGTTCAGCCCCACTATTTAGTAGAGGTCGCCCCGGATCCCAATAGATTTTCACAGGCGTAGCTTATAAAGTGGCCACTGAGTGTATTTAAATTTCAAGTATTCAATAGTGGTTGAATTTCAAAATGAGGTATTCAGTTGCTCATAAAATGTAAATTATTATAGCATTTCTTTGCGTTCATTAAAGTCGAGGCATGGCAAACTGGACGTACTGCTGCTGCTCTGTTTATTTATAATTTATAATTTATAGATCCCCATTGGGGAAATCACAATTTACATTTAGAAATCACTGAACACAGGCCTGAAATACACACACACACACACAAACACACACAGGTCTTTTTACATGCACTAATGTAGAGATGTCAGAGTGAGTGGGCTGCCAGTGCAGGACCAGTGCTCTGAGTTCTGGTGGGTGAGGGTGCTTTGCTCAAGAGGATCTTGGCTGTGTCCAGGAGATGAACTGGCATCTCTCCAGCTATCAATCCACACTCCGTACTTTGGTCCGTACGGGGACTTGAACTAGCAACCCTCTGGTTCCTAACTCATCTCCCTTTGGCCTAAGCTACTGCCACCCTCCAAATTGCAAAAGTTGCATTTGATCTTTTAGATATATTATTTATATTGCACAATCAACAATATGTTGTAAAAAAAAAAAGATCAAACACCAACCACAAATCAATCCGATTTCACCAAAGAACAAAAAAACCATGAGATCAAGAAGGAGCAGGCAGAAGCATAGTGCTTACATAGTCCTGCCCCCTACTTCAGAGTATAGTATTATTACAGAAAAACAAAACAAATGGATAAGCATGTACAGCATTCATAATGTGAATAGTGCAATGAATAGTGGTTAAATGTAAAAATGACATCTACAGCTTTCCATCAAAATACCGTTGACATAATTTGATGGTGATGATGCTCATTAGGTGGACATTAATGCTGACGACTATTACCAGAGCTGTTATTTATGTCTTTGATTTAATTATCTTCCAGTCCAGTGTGCTCCTTGCCATACAAGCCTACACAGCTCCTTTAAAATTACCCACATTTCATTTGGATTAATTGAAAAATGACCATAACCCTGCAGCCATTATTGTTATTGCAGCTTGGTGAAATGGCCCTCAGAGAGATTTGGGGATTGAAAGCTCTCCTAAGCCCATCATGGACCACCCCGCTTCCTCTTTCACCCTTCTCCTTCCTAAAGGCTGATTATTGGTTGTATGTAGGCGCTACACCGTAGCCTACGTACCTGGATTTATACTTGTGCGTTGGTTTGTCTGTGTCATTCTAGCGCAAACACTCAAAGGTCAGCATCTGATTTTTTTTCTAGCTCAGAGATCGGAATGATTGGCAATTACAAAATAGCATTTAATCAACTCATTTTTAACTTTCAAGCAACATACATTCAAGTTGAGATCTTATTTTTCCTGCTCACCCTTTGGGCCCATTTGGGTACCGTTACAAGGAATTTACCTTGGTACCTTTTTTAAAATATTCTGAGCTTTATGCAGTAAAAGTATGTTTAGTTTATGTTTTTTTTTTTAGGATAGAAAATAGAAAACGGTCTTTGAATGTATTTTATTCATTACACTGGGTATGGGCTGGGTCCGGATTGATTTGCAGTTTGGTCCGGGTGCGGAATTTGAGGACTTTGAGGAGCTCTGTTGTATGTCTTTCAGAGAATAACAGCCAGGCGCGTGTGTGTTTGTCTGTGTGTGTGTGTGTCTGTGTGCGTTAGCGCAAGTGAGAGAGTGACGGGGATTAGCGCCGGAGCGAGTACCGACTCCGGAGGCCGAGAAACAACACATGTGCTTTCTGACCATTGTCGGAATGCTATAACAGTTAAAGTTAACCCCTTACTTGGTTTCATGTTGTCCACGGAAAAGGAGAACCCGGAAATGAGTAGAGGGAAATGTGACATACCCAGCCACAGCCAAGGGGACAAATCACAGTTGTTGTGGTCTGCGCCACCCCGACGTGTAGTACATTTTTTGAGAGGTGAATGTCAGGCTACGGGCGTAGGATCCATACCTACATGTTCCTATGTACGTAGATTCAATGCAGAATGATAACTCAGGCTTACCTCTCTCTCTCTCTCAACCTCCCCCACATCTTCCTTCAGCCTCCATCATCGACCAGAGCAAAGTGTAATTATTAATTAATTAAGTGTAGATAACTGACATGGGTTCTGAAGATGGCAAAATATAGTGCACAAACAGCCACTTGACATGATGGCTTGAAAGGGTTTACCAGTGGAGATACAGACTGATGGAGATAGGGGAGGGTTGGGTTGATGGAGAGAAGGATTGACAGTTAAAATGATAGAGTAGTATATGGAGGAGTTATTGGTTTTGCGGGGGGTGGGGGTGGGATGTGGAGTCAGTGATGGAGTAGTGAGATGAGATGGCTGTTGTTGATTTCTGTCAGCGTCTGGAGCGCCGTTGGTGGCCGACATTTGCGAAGACAGAGGGAGAAAAGCTATTAGAAACACATTTCATATGGCGAACATAGGCTTCCTCTCAAACACTCACAACATTTATAGAAAGACAGATTTATGACACCATTGTGGCGTTGATGGCCTATTTTGTCACACGTATCTGGAGGAACCGGTATAGACTTGGATCATCATGATCTACTACTCTTGAGGAGTGTCCTAAATCCCCAAAGCAAAGTGTAGAAACCTGCAAAATGGATTCATGACACTATTTTTCACACCCATGCTTCCTGGAGTTACATAAGTACATACACAGCACTATAGACTCCTGCAGCTGTGTTAAATTGGACGGCTGGAGGAGTGGATTGAAAACTGATTCTGCTGTGTGTCTGCAACATCTCCCTCTTATCCCAGACTAATTATCAACTCCTATTTCACTTCATGGACAAAATTAGAAATTTGTTTTTCAATCTTGTCTCGGCCCATCACAGTGTTGTGTTCTTTTGGGTGGGGATGTGTATTTCTGTAGCATCATGGATCCCAATCTCATTTTCTGCTCTGAATTACTGTCTAATGAATGTAAGGTTTTGGATTTGGAGACAGGCAGACTAGCTAATGGGTTTGTTAGTTTGTTGAGTAGCATGCCACACTCATTATTGCTTTCAGTGCTGTGATTAACTTGATTTGCAGGGCAAATCCATCAGAAAGAAGATGATGTGCTCACATATAGAAATACACGCATGCCCTTAATGTAATAATCCGATTTAATAAGTTATTATAATATAGTTTGGTGCTCAGTTGGAAGTTGAAAAGTGGACGGCCAAAAACACTATGGCAACTGATGATCATGTTGCGATTGATTTAATTTAATTTAGTAAAGGAACATGATGTTACAACAGTGACTAACAGGATAAGAAAGTCACTCAGGGGCACCTCTGGTAGAAGAAATAGTTACATTATTGCCTCACTCTTTTTTAAAAGCTTCCATATGATTTCCCATTATTTTTTAAAAGATTTTTACGGCATTTCTGCTTTACTAGACTGCTTATAAAAGAGGAAAACATAAAATGATGAAAAAGGACAAAATGATGAAGAAAGACAAAATGGTTTTGCGCAGGATTCCATCTCACAAGGACAATCACATACTGTATCATTGTTTTACACTAGGACACTATTTTTTTAATTTTTGAAAGTGAGAGTGACGCATAAGTAAACCTCTTGAGAGTCCTGTACTGTAAAGCATGCATCCATAGTTACATACTTTTTATGGGTGAAGAGAAACATCTGAAATAAGTAAGATGTGAGTAAAAGAAAGGATGAAGTCATTGAAGAATGTTCTGGCAAGAGAGAGATAGAACAATGTGACAGACACAAGTGTTAGTCAGTGTCTTGTCGGGGAAAGACAGTGATGCTACTGTAACCGTCCCACTGTCAGTGACCACGATGGAGGCAAGCTTTACAGTGACAGGTATCTGCCGAGATGAAACGACGATGTGGGTTTTCACTCATCTCTTTCATCTTCAGATACAGTATATGTCTGAGGGAGGTCCCTAAACGTCTCCTTAATGGTGTCACCGTGGCGATTATCAAGCGTCCCTGCTTCTTCTTCAAGCTTGAGGCTGTCACTAGAAATGTCAGATTCGTCCCGTGTTACTAGTCATCAGGAGACTTACGGCGGAGAGGACAGCTGTAGAGTGCTGTCTTTAAGGTTAGCCATCTGGACACCAAGTATCCTGCCATGTATTAATGTGTGTGTGTGAGACGTCTTACCAGCATAACCAGATGATCGTCAGCTGACAGATGAGCGTCATTCTTATATCAAATACAGTACGCCTAAACTTCCAAAAGCATCTGGATTGTCCATTTGAAAATGTAACTTTACTGTATCTACGTCTTGTTTATCTACGCAAAGGATTCATAAACATTTTCAGCTGGGAAGCCAAAGAAAAAAACATCTCACCCTGAGCATTACGTTTCTTCCACTGAGTTGTCTGCCGAGATGAACAACGTAGCATAAAGTAGGGTAATATAACATAGTTACATCCGTAACTTAACTTACCTAGGCCTAGATAAGTTAAAATAAGTCAACCTTGACGTTTGGTTTTGGCGACTTTTGTGATATTTCCCCAAAGATTGTGATTTCTACTATTTTATAATGAAAGAATAGTGATACATAGTGGATAGATTGTATAAAACATAAAGATATAAAGACAGTTTTTTACCTCAAAAAGAGATGACTACATGTAAGCTTGGTTGGCCTTCATTGAATTACTCAACAAAACACATGGCACATACTACCACTATGTACTAGAAACGCAGCCAGTGTGTGCTGCTGTGAGTTACCTGCAGCGAACAGAGTCATGTATGACGCCTAGACATGCTGATAAATAACACGGCATCATCTCCTGTTGGCCACTCAACTCAGCCCCTACAGCCTGAACACCTGCCTGCCAGGAAGTACATGAAGGTCACAGGGAGCGTGTGTGCGTACTGTGCATACAGTACCTTCCATGTAAGGATTTGGTTATGATTCACACACTCACACGCAAACACACAAATACACAAACACTCCTGAAAAAAGCAAGTTTAATGGATAATGTCTGGAGCGTGTCTTCTCACCTGTCACCTCTCATTAGACTGCGGCACGGCGACTGACCTTGTTCGTCTTTCCTTGTGCCGCTGTGCTGAACGATGTTTGTGTGTGTGCGTGTGTGTGTGTTCATTCAGGGGCCGAGGCTGCCTCACCCTAATGATGTGGCTGTGAAATCGGGCCAGAGCCCAGCGCCGTCTCTCATTACGCCCCTCTCCAAATTCATTTGCTACGTCGGTTCTGCCTGCTCATGCATGCGCCGCACACTACTCTGCCCATGTTGCTTTACTTGTACCTGCTGTTAGTCTGCATCTAATATGTAAGCCAAAATGGTTAGTCTGACACGGGAAGAACAGGAAATACTCATGTTAAATCACAATTGGATCTAATAACGTTATTTAAATCTGAAAGATTTCTTATGACCTGTTTGTACAGGTCATGTATATTACTCGCACACAGATATTTGGACAACAGAGGCGTAGCTTCGGGTATGGACGGTAGGGATATACAAATGACCCATTACATACTGCATTGTAGGGTTAACAGAGTTTCCAGGTCTATTCTATTCTATCTTTTATAAAGACTAACTATTTGCACCAGACTATTGACCAGTGTGTTAATTAGGGAGCATTAGAGGTGCTGGTAGATGGATTTTGTAACTCTGGTAGCTGTTTTCACCCAGTTGGTGGAAGAAGTATTCAGAGCCTTTACTTAAGTAAAAGTACAATACCAAAAAAAACTCTGTTACCAGTAAACGTCCTGCATTGACAATGTTACTTCAGTCAAAGTATGTAAGTATCATCAGGAAATTGTACTTAAAGTATTAAAAGTAAAAGTACTCAATGCAGAAAAGTCATTACATTTTAGAAAGTGGAAACAATCCACACAGTTTTGTCAATCAAATTTTTTAAATGTGTTTTGTGTGCAAAAATCTTAATTTGTGAAAGTTGTAAAATAACTTGTAGTCTATATATGATGTTCCACTTCCGGGTTTGTTCCAATGCCGCCGGATAATCTTTGTGTTGGCGAATTCTGAGGAGTATGGTTAACCTTTTGTCAGATCTCTGCAGGGTAAATCCAGACAGCTAGCTAGACTATCTGTCCAATCTGAGGACTATGGTTACCTGGTCCTCCGATCTCTGCAGGGTAAATCCAGACAGCTAGCTAGACTCTCTGTCCAAACGGAGTTTTCTGTTGCACGACTAAAACTACTTTTAAACGTACACGTTCCACCAAAACAAGTTTCTTCCGAGCCCGTTTTGCAGCAGCACCACGACTTTTCTCCGGTGTTTAGCACCTCCCAACACGATTGTGATTGGTTTAAAGAAATGTCAATGAACCAGAGCACGTTTACCTCCCATCCCCGAATGCTGTGTGCAGTAGACTCTCTGTCAAAGCAAGACTAAGTAACTAGTTACTAAAGCTGTCGGGTGAATGTAGTGGAGTAAAAAGTACAGTATTTCTCTCTGAAATGTAGCAGATTGGAAGTACAAAGTGCCATGAAAGAAGACTCAAGTAAAGTACAAGTACCTCAAATTTGTACTGAAGTATAGTACTTAAGTAAATGTACTTAGCTACATTCCACCACTGCTTTCACCTGTCTCCACTATTTGTTCTAAGCTAAGGCTGCTAGCGGTAGCTTCATATTAAGTGTAAAGGCATGACAGTTTGAGTATCAACCTCCTCATCTAACTCTCGTTAGGAAAGCACATTAAAACTCAGATCTTACGAAATGTTGAACTTTTTCTTTAAGCACAAATGAGAAAAAAGAAAGATAGGGGAGCAGGTCCTTTTTGAAAAAAATAAATAAAAGCACACGATTGGTCAAAACAGAGTAGCATAAAACACACATTTACAGTACAACAAAAATAAAATATCACTTTAAAATCTTCAAAAGACCCACATTACACAAGTCCTGTTTTGGGCAGATTTGCAGTGTATGAGTATTTGTGCAGAGAGAGAGAAGAGAGAGAGAAAGGGAGAGAGAAAGGGAGAGAGAGAGAGAGAGAGAGAGAGAACATACACACACCACTGTGCCTTGTATGAAACTATGGCAATCTACGTACAGACCATGTCAGTCTATGTTCCACTTCCGGGATTGATCCGGTGCCGCAAGGAATTCCGCCGGATGTATTTTCGCCAATGTCCGTTTCCTTGTTGGACTTTTAAACTTTGGCCGATTTCTGAGGACTATGGTTACCTGGTCCTCAGATCTCTGCAGGGTAAATCCAGACAGCTAGCCAGACTTTCGTCCAATCTGAGGACTATGGTTACCTGCTCCTCAGATCTCTGCAGGGTAAATCCAGACAGCTAGCTAGACTATCTGTCCAATCAGAGTTTTCTCTCGCTCAACTATATTACAGCGGCTCATAATGCCCAAGGCATTATCGGTAAGGTAATCTTACAGTACGTACCTTTCAGTAACAGTTCCACTTAAAATCCCAGGTCTTACTTTTCGCCATTGTTGTTCTTCCTTCAAATTATTGTCTGTATTTTCAACTTCTACATCCATGATTTTGTAACCGCAGAGTAACGTCAGACAATAGGCCTATGCTTCCTGTTTACACCTACATGCACATGCCCAATGTATGCGAATGCTATTATGTGATATGCATCGTTAGGTGTGTAGATATCGACGGAGGTAAGTCCCGCTCCTGGAGCTAAAACTCTTGTGTGGATGTTTCTGTCTCAAAACACCGCCTAAAATATGAAAATGTAGTACTGTGGATGTAGCCGTAGCTGACTGGTTGTAGCCTTCATTCTCCTCTGTCTTACATACAATTTTGGATCTAGCTCAACAGTGAATGACAAAGGTGTAAAAAATTGTAGTGGGGGGAAGGTAGTGTCCTTGTCTAGATGGGGGATGGGATTGACAGACATCCGCATCAAGCATCTCCCCTCATGACCTTGACAGGCATGGTGTTTTAGTACGGTATACAGCATGGAGTCTTTGGACAGCAAAGGAGACTGCTCTGTCCTCTCACTGCACACACAGAGACAGCAGGAGTCTGGACTAATTCTCCACTTGGATCTGATATTCCAAAGCTGCCTGTAGTGTGCCAACAGTCACCTTTACACTTTACAATAAGCCTGTATTTAACATGCAGATGGGTGTATGGCTTATATACAGTGCACTGTGCAAATGTCATAGGTTCTCTCCTTTTACGCTGTATCTGATCCACGTCTCTCTTGTGCGTTTGTGTGTGTGTGTACGTACGTTAAGTCTGCCTTTGCAGCAAACAGATGGTATCATAATGACATCATTGCACACTGGGGTTATGTTCTCCAAAGCTTAGAGCAGGAGGAAGAAATTAGGAGGAGGAATCAGATGAGTGTTTGTCAATTAATCTAAAAGAGACACACACACACAAATCACCCAGAGAGCTTTTTAGCTCATAAGATTTAGCTTCAGTTTGCCCTGCTAAACGCCACCCTGCTATCCACCTCGCCTGTTCAGCTGTTACGAATGTCAGTCTCCCAGTTAACTGGACTTGAAATGATCTCCCCCCCACACTTCTCTGTCTTTCTCTCTCTGTCATGTTCTCCTTCATTTGTTAAGGGTGCCCTGAGCACCTGAATTTCTTTTTAAGAGCATCTCTTTTCCTCTCCTTCCTCTGTTCTCAAGCTCTCTCATCTTACTGAGCAGTGAAAAACCTGTCACCACACAACATTAGTATGCTCTTTTCATATCTGTGCCTCTTGCCTCTTTTTTCCATTCCTCCTTTTCCTCTCCTCTCCTCCCCCTCCTTCTCTTTCCCTACACACATAAAAATAGTTTATGCCTCTGACAAGAAAATGCCTCTAATCCTGAGGTTTGTTGGAGAGCAAACAGACGCAATTGGCCACTTATTATTCTGTGTTGAATTTTCTATCTGGGGTGTTTGTGGTATCCATGGCAACAAAGTAGGGTGCACATATCCCCCCTGTCACTGAGCAGAATGGGAGGGGAGAGGATGAAAAGAGGCGATGCAATAACACTTACTCACTGAAATGCACGGGGCAAGCTATAACCTGTTAGTCCAGTAGAGGCTGGAGTGTGTGTGTGTGTGTGTGTGTGTGTGTGTGTGTGTGTGTGTGTGTCGAGAATATGGTGGTATTTGTGCACCTGCATATAGCTGGTAGCTGTCACACACTTTCAGATTTGCAATTCTCTGATTACATACTTTTGTGTGTGTGTGTGCGTGTGTATGTGTGCGAGTAATTACAGAAAGAGCTCAAGAAAAAGAGACACAGGTGTACATTTAGTGTCTTAATGCATGTGTATGCACATATGGATCCAGGTGCCGTTCTAGCAGCGGCTTCTCTTCAGCTGGGTTTCATGGCGTGTGTCCCAGGGAGATAATATCCGCCATAACGAGTCTTTCACATGTGCACCTTCTTTTCATTGGCCTACACAGGCCCTGCCACTTCATCTAACACCATGGAAATCAATGAGAGACAGTCATAGTGGTGTAAAGATTGAGCTGCTGTCAAAGTACTTTACATGCTGAAATCTAAAGTGAGCATGCGTGCGTGTGTGTGTGTGTGTGTGTGTGTGTGTGTGTGCGCAGATGTGAACACATTTAGATACATATTTAACTGACTTTTCTGGTCCAATTCCCTGCCACTGTTCTGCGCTTGATTTTTCTCTTTTCATTTCTTTGCCTCATTCTCTTCTTTTTTCTTCTCTTCTCTTCACATCTATTTTCTTCACTTCCCTTCTCCTTCCATCTTATTCTCCTCTCTAACTTTCTTTCATTGTCTTCTTTTTTCTAATCTCTTCACTTCTTCTTTTCACTACACTACACATCTCTTCTCCTTTCTTCTTTTCTTATCTCTTGTCTGACCTTATTTATTTATTTTGGCTTGCCTTCTTTTCACTTCACTTCTCTTTCCTTTTCTTTCCTTGTCTTCTTTTCTCTTCACTTCTCATTTCTTCTTTTCTCTTATGTTCTTTTCGCCTCTTCCCTTCTCCTCTCCTCTTTTCTTTGTGGTTGATTTGTTAATTTTCTTGTCCTTTGTTTTTTAATCACAGAGATTTGCTGTCAATGGGACTAAAACAACAATCATTTTAGGAACTGTGACAAACAAATACAATTCTTTCTACTATTGCTATTGTCTTCTCTTCCTGTTAATCTGTCTTTTCGGCACGTGCTTGATCAATAAACTGGTGACTGGTGAAGGGTTGGACCCTGGGGTGAGAGGTCCCAGGGTTCAGAGGTCATGGGGTGTGTGTGTGTGAGTGCTGAGTGTCCAAGCCGTGACCCTTCCCTGCTGGACGCTGACCTGGACGCACTACCTTCATTTAAAGCGTCCGCACACACACAGGCACAGCGTCTGTGTCAAGGGTTGGACGGTGTGTGTGGGGTCACCTAATCTAAGATTATACTACTAAGTAGGAACGATTCTCAATTTTTCTTGGATTTATTGTCATACATTTGTTCTCAGTCTAAACTAATAATTCTATAGCAGTGTTGTTTCTTTGTATGTGGAATACCATCAGCTACCTTTTTTTTTCTTTCCCCCCTCCCCCCTGTGTTTTTTTTAATATAAAAAGCCATGAAAAGAGACATAATCCTAACCATTTCAACTCATTAAAAAATGTTACATTGCACATCCTAAGGAGCAATGAACAAATGTAATTTGTATTTAAAATGCATGTCAGATAAAGTGCATCAAGTTTCAGATTTTCAGTTCCAAAAATAAATGGCACTAAGGGTAAAATATTCCTGGTTCCGGTTTGTTTTCCAAACTACTCATGCCAGATGGGAATAGACTGAATTCATTGAGGAGAGGCTGGTTCTTCTTTTGAGGGATGTTACTGTAATAACTTCATTTGTTCATTTTAACGGCAAACCACCAACACTCAGAAAACCTATACTGTAGGTAAAGTTGGATCAAATATGAGCCCCATATCAGAGAGTGGAGAGCTTTGGCTCCTTTCTGATCTCAGTGCTGCGATTAGAGAACACATCACATAGCCTTTGAATCGGGAGTGCGACATCAGGAAAGAAATCAGAAGACAGTGTTAGTTCGATGTTCCCAGGTGATTTCCCCAGCTGGGACTTTTATCCAGTAGCTGTGCAGCATGTTTCTTTCTGTTTCCTGCTCTTCTCTCTTATCGGCCATCCTCTCAGCATTGTAATTGAAGATAAAATACAACTACAATGTCTGCATTGAGTGAATAGTAAATATCTTGTAATATTCAGCGCTGGCTTTTGAGTCGAGCGCTTTAAATGTAAATGTAAATGTGCTGTATTTATATAGCGCTTTTCTAGTCTTAACGACTACTCAAAGCGCTTTTACATCATACAGGAAAACATTCACCATTCACACACATTCATACACTGTGACTGAGGCTGCTGTACAAGGTGCCACCTTGCGCAGCATCGGGGGCAACTCGGGGTTCAGTGTCTTGCCCAAGGACACTTTGACATGGGACTGCAGGGCCAGGGATTGAACCACCAACCTTCCAATTGGCAGGCAACCGCTCTACCGCTGAGCCTCAGCCGTGTCAGCAGACAGGATATGCCTGTGATATTCTACATTTTTGTTAACACTGATATATCTTCTTCCTATGTGTCATAGAGCTCAATTGTTTTCCACAAACTACCTCTGCTGTAAAAAACAACAACACATCAATTCAATTTAGAGCAATCATTTAGTGCAACAGTGGTGAGGAAAAACTTTTTTTTTTTTTTTCTGCAGAAACCTTGAGTGGTGAGGAAAACTTCCTTTATGGGAGAAACCTCGGACAGACCCGGGCTCTTTGTGGGCGGTGTCTGACCGGTTGGGGGTACAACGAACAGTGGCAAATATAATAACAATAAAGATAATGGAACTATGACTAGAAATAGTAGTAGGGCACTGCAGGGCGTAGCAGGGCACAGCAGGGTGTAGCGGGGCGTAGCCGGGCATAGCAGGGTGCCCAGCTGGTTTAGGTACCACCCTAATCCAAGGGGCAAGCAATCAATGATTCATCAATGAGCCACACTTTGAGCATGCTCCTTAAATGCCATGAACAAACACACTGATCAATCCCAAATAGTCCTTTTTCCCCAAGTACTCACTATTGGGTATTAGTCCGCAGTCGAAAATTGTCCCCAGCTCTGCTCCTGTTTGAGAAACATTTGTTAGAAACTACAGTGCCCAGAGGTTTTAGCCAATGACCCACCTTGT
This sequence comes from Etheostoma perlongum, assembly GCA_026937815.1. Taxonomy (NCBI): domain Eukaryota; kingdom Metazoa; phylum Chordata; class Actinopteri; order Perciformes; family Percidae; genus Etheostoma; species Etheostoma perlongum. Next base: position 27,920,722 of record CM049377.1, on the reverse strand, counting down.
ATAATGATATACAGTATTTGTGACTTTTAAAGATGTTTTCCTTTATAAGAGCAGCTGAAGAGAGACAGGACGTGGGGATTCGAACCCTGGTCGCTGTAAAGGACTCAGCTTTATGGGGTGCACGCTTTACCGTGTGAACTAGAGGTGGTCCCGCATTTGGGACTTTTAACGTTTTAAATCTTAACTACGGATGGGCTTGGAGCAGAGTGCCACAGACACAGTAGGGAATAGAGAAAGTATTGAGAGACGGATTAAGGGCCTGCTAGCACCACATTAATAATACATTTTTCTGTGAAATGTTGCCGTTTTAAATGCTGGTGTGACCGGGGCGTTATTGTTATTCAACAATTGTCAGGTTTGCTCTCTTCACCAATCACCCACGTACAGTATATCCTTGAACTTTTCCACCATCTTGAATTTTGTTACACCACTTGCACTGAGCTATCCCTTCCCTCTGTGAGAAGCATGAGAACAAAAACAAGAACATTTTGTTTCTGTTTTTCACCCACAAATAATCACTCCCTTTATCTCTTGACCTATGTCCAGCGGCGGAAAGAGTACAAAATTCTTCTCAAGTAAAAGTTACTTTGATGAACTTTTACTTAAGTGCAGATAAGATTACAGGTATAACAATGCACTCAAGTAAAAGTAAAAAGTATCTCATTTAAAAATGTTCAGAGTAAAAGTTACTTTTACTATGTTTTAACAGCAGGGGGACATATACTTTTTATGTGTATTCTTATTTAAAGCTATAGTGCATAGTTTCTGTCTCCCCCATGAGGAATTCTACGTAATGACAACAAAACTGTTGGCGTACGTGATCGCCCATGCACCCCCACCCCTCCCCCACGCAGTAACCACCATGGTAGCTACGCAGGACTCAAAAAACATGATGGACTCTTCAGATGAGATTATTATCTTGACTCGAGTTTCTGCGCGGGAAAGTCACCTGACAGCACAATCTTCTGGACATAGCCATACTGAGAAATCCAGAGAGAGTTGTGTGGAGCTGAGAGTCTTACTTAGTTTTGTAGCAAGTCATTTGGCGATGGCTTGGATGTAACGGATGTTCATTAATATCAAAAAGTTACGCACTAAAGCTTTAATATCTTATCTATGCTTATTTGATTAAATCGCAGGGTTGTGATTTGAAAAGGGCACATAACACGCCTTTTTTATTTAATTTTTATTTCACTCAGTAACGGATGTAATTTAAATGTAGCAAAGCAGCATACCTCAATTAGTTGCCAATTTTAAAAACTACTTAAAGTACTCATATACAAAAAGAAATACTCAATTACAGCAACGCGAGTAATTGTAATTCGTAATTTGCATTTAAAACACATAAACAGAAGTGTGAGTAAGTTTAACACAGCGCTCAAAGACAACAATGCAAACTCGTTTTGACCCACCTGCAAACACTGCATCTGGTGACCTCGTACCCTTATTTTCACCCCCCGCCTCAGCCCAAAGCCACCCACTGATTAAAGCTGTGAAGTTTCCTGCAACACAGGACAGGAATCAATAAGTGAATTAGACTCCACTTTCAGCTTCCTCTCCAGCCAGCCGGTCCCCTAAACAGCTGCCCGGGATAATGGGCCTGGACATGGGGGAGCGTGGGCGTAAGTGGAGGAGGCCCGGGGACAAAAGAGGCTTTAAGGTAGTGTGATATACTGCTGTGACACACTAGTACATCCCACAGTATGTAACACCACAGCACTGTAGTTCATACATGTTTTTTTTAAATTATTTTTTTTTAAATAGGGAAAGATACTATGGAGACACGCTTACCAGACTCAGCCAGGTGCTGAAAACCACTTTGAGTGGATGTGGTCATTATTTTTTTTATCTCTTTACTTTTGTTTATTGTGGTGACACATTTGTCGCAAAGCACTTAATACTGCAGATCTTCCGAGGAAGTGTTCGCCAAGCAGCGTCATATTCACTGTAGACTAAATACAACGTTCCACTTTTGGGTCCCTCATTTTCAAGCGGATGTCCCTTGTCTTCCGTCTTCTTTGTGATGTAATTCTAACCTCCGGTGGATTTCTGAGGACTATGGTTACCTGCTCCTCAGATCTCTGCAGGGTAAATCCAGACAGCTAGCTAGACTATCTGTCCAATCTGAGGACTATGGTTACCTGGTCCTCGGGTCTCTGCAGGGTAAATCCAGACAGCTAGCTAGACTATCTGTCCAATCTGAGTTTTCTGTTGCACAACTAAAACTACTTTTGAACGTACACATATTCCACCAAAACAAGTTCCTTCCCGAGGCTACTTTGCAGAGCCACCGTCATTGTGTCCGGCAGCTTAGCGCCACCCAAAACAATTGTGATTGATTTAAGGAAATGTCAATAAAACAGAGCGCACTTTTCTTCCATCCCGGAATGTTGTGTGGACTAGCCAGACCCTTCTCCACAGAGGTTCACTTTTCCTTTTTCTCTCGGTTCTCGCTCATGCTAACTCTCGCTTTCTGGCTTTTTTTTTAGAGCAGACTTTTTGGCTTGTCACAGTAGGAACAGCGCAGGTGTTTCTGTATTAATCAACAATGCCTCCGTTTTTCCTGAAACTAAAGCAGCTAGGGGAATTCTGGTCTCATTTATAGTCATATTTACACCTGTGCTTCTCCTACTACGACGTGTCAAACAACTGGTTACACACTTAGGGTGTTTAAAAGAGTTCCTTAAAGTGTTCATCCGGGAGATTCTATACAATTCTCTGCTAAGTTTAAATATCTACAGTATGTCACGTAATGATTAAATAAAATGATACTTGTCTAAACGCGACATTACAGATTAAAAAAACTAAACTAAGAAAAAAAAATGCAACTGATACAAAAATAGTTTCTGTTTCGAATTTGTTTATTAGAGATCTAGTGGACGTACAGCTATTTCCTTTGTCTTTCTACTTAATCTCACACTTTTGCACACATTTAAATATCAGGAAATTAAACATTTGTTGACACAATGATTCGTCTCGACAGAGAGATCCTGAATCCTGCCTTTTCTCGCCCCCTCTCATATCGCCAGGAATCATTACTCATTACACTCGTGTTTGTGTTGGTGCCATATTTCTCCCTCTGTTTGGCAGTGGACTGGTTGTGTTTGTGCCACACTCTTTGCGGGGGTGTGATGTCATATCACAGTGCCATGTTCTGCCGCCACAACGGTGCATCTGCTGTTGATCTTGGTTTAACTACAGAACGCCACGCCAAGGCAGGCTTGAATTAACGGGATCATCACCATCAGTAGTCATGGGAATAGTACATGTGCATGTCACTGTCTCATATCTCATATGTGTCATGTATTTGAGCATATGTGGTTCTGGATGTATAAATCCTGTTCATTATCTCCATAATGTTTTTTTATTATTAGATCTAATGTCTAAACTGTCTAAGGTAGAATAGCCAGAAGTCCCTATGAAATCAATCTTTTTTTTTTTTTTTGAGTCATACTACACTACCCACAATCTTAGGCGTAACAGCGATGTATCTGATTGGTGGAACTTGCTTTTACTAATCACCAGAGGCCTCACGATACGATATCATCACGATACGATATCATCGCGATACGATATCATCACGATACGATATCATCGCGATACAATATCATCACGATACGGTATCATCACGATACGGTATCATCACGATACGATATCATCGCGATGCGATATCATCACGATACGATATCATCACGATACGATATCATCGCGATACGATATCATCACGATACCATATCATCACGATACCATATCATCACGATACAATATCATCACAATACGCTATCATCGCGATACGATATCATCACGATACGGTATCATCACGATACGATATCATCGCGATGCGATATCATCACGATACGATATCATCACGATACGATATCATCGCGATACGATATCATCACGATACCATATCATCATGATACCATATCATCACGATACAATATCATCACAATACGAAATCATCATGATACGATATCATCACGATACTTATGTCATCACGATACAAAATTATTGCAATTCAAAACATATTGCAATATTCTGCGATATATTGCAATCTATTACCCTTTTTCCAACTTCAAATTTTTCCCAATTTCAAATGATGTCCCCAAAAGGAAACTTTGTCAACATCTGTTTTATCTGAAACGATACATTTCTCAGTTTGTTGATGTCACATCAATTTTATTGCTGTAAAATGGGATTGTCAAGCAGACAAACTGACAACCACAAATATTATAATAGATCCATACTTCACGTCTGTGTATCGATACAGTATTGCCACGAAAAATATTGCAATACTATGCTTTTTCCCCCACTCCTAGCTGTTACCATAGAAATGTTTAAAGAACCCGTGAACGGCTAATGCGAGCTTCTACCATTGAAGGATTCTATACACAGTCTTGTACTTTTGCCTTTTTTTGCCATCTTCCAAATTGTCTTTTGTGCCAAATCAAATGTTTTATGGTCACGACTTATCTCAGAGCTCATTTGCTTGTTTCCAGGCCTATAACTCTTTATATAAGCATTTGATGAAACGTCAGTGGAGATATTGAACTGTAAAAATCGCTTCCTGAACCAAGGCCGTTAAAAAAGAGGGCGGTCGCTGTTGAACTCTATTTAAGCTTTGTTTTGCGCTTGACCACATGCATATGTAAACCTTGTAAAAATGAAAAAGAATACTTTTTTTCACACTGTATGGGTAAATCGCTGACTTTATTTGAGGGTTTTCCACTGTGTGTGTATGGCAAACTTAACCCAAATTTGTTCTGTAGCTCAGGGCCGAGCAGAGCTCCGACACAGCCCTTTTGTTTTACTGTACACTTTGAATTTCAGAGTGCAGCAGGCTGTGGAGAATGCATAACACACTTTCACTTCTGTTGTCTTTCATCCTGTCAGTTCATTGAGTCAATTCCTCAATCAGTTTCGACTTGACAGTGATGAGATATAAAAGCTTCAGCGGGGCTGACATTTTGCAACATGCAAACTGCTGATGATATTCTTGTGATCTCTCAAGCAACAAATGCAAAACGCAAAGAGGAGGCTTGGAAGAATGTCAATCAGCCTGCAGCTAGTAAACAGGTTACTCTGCAGTGTGTGTGTGAGTTTTATCTGTATGCAATTATGTATGAAGACTAATTCCTGCAGGTGAACACTCAGTGTAAAATAATCTTACATCTCCACCATATTGCACCTCTCAGATTTCACTTTAAAGCTAAAGTGGGTAGTTTCTGTTGCCCCCATGAGGAATTCTCATTCTCATCTCACCCCTCCTCCATACAGTTACTAGTAGTCAAGGAGGACACAGAGGAATAGAAAATCATGATGGACTGTTCAGAAGAGTTCATTATCTTCACTTGAGTTTCTGCTCGGGAAAGTCACAGAAAGACACAATCCCAGATCGGTCCATCTGAGCTTTCATTTTCTCAAAGGCAGAGCAGGATACCCAGGGCTCGGTTTACACCTATCACCATTTCTAGCCACTGGGGGAACCATAGACAGGCTGTTAGCGTTAGAAAAAACTCATAAAGTGAAATTTCATGCCATGGGACCTTTAAGACTTTTTTGCTCATTTAAATGCACCTCTGTGTCATGGCAATGTGGGCAGTGTGTTTAAATGAATGGCGTTTGGCTTCCCTCTGTGGATCCACGGAGCTCCCAGCGGGGGTCTGCCAAGATCCGCCATATGACACAAAACTACGTGTTTTGCGTCGTTCCACCGATCAACGTTCATTTAAACACACAAAGATGACACAGAGCAGGTTTAAAATCGGCAAAATATCCCTTTACTGGTACTAAAGCTTACAGCAAATTAGCATCCTCATCCATCATCTAGACATGAAGCTAGCTTGCCCTGGTATTATACAGTAGTACAGAAAGATAAGGGGAAATTAATTTTGGGATGTTATTTATTTCTTACATAATGCTGAACTTCAGATCTTTACTATAGAATACATATTTACTTGACAACACAAAGCTTAGAAATACTTTGTTGCAGGTGGTGCAGTGAATGTGTTCAGTCATTTTTCTAACACAATATAGTTTGCTAATAACTCTTGGCCCTAAAGACCATACCTCAACGGAGGGCAGGGCCTTTAAAAACACATCGATGAGCCACACTGTGACACTGGAAGACCTGTTCCTTCATTACCATGAACACACACACTGTAGATATCTTGTCTCAATCCCACACACACCGTCCTGCTGCCCCAAGTACTCAGACGAGCACTAAATGTCTATCATTGCGCCTCAAAAAAAAAAGTCCCGAACAAATGGACTATTTCCTCCTATTTGAGCAACGTTTATAGCTACGGTGACCAGCTGTTTGAGGAAATCACTGAACCCTTTTCAAAGGGAAAAGATCTCTCTTTTTATTTTTAAGATTTAAGTCTTCAGTAAGAACCAATGTGCTTGGGCATGGTAGATACAGCGGCTTGCATAAGTTTACACACCCTTGCTAAAGTTGATTAAAAAGAAGAAAAAAAAACATTTTTTGGAAATTGCTTTAATTAAAAAAAAATTAGGAAAATCCAACCTTTTAAGGATACCAATTTTCTTTGGCCTTTAATAATAAAAATCTGCCTGCTTCTATGGGAATTTAACATAGGAGTGTCAATATATATAAAATACAGGGGGCATAACCCCCTGTATTTTAAGGAAGAACATTTATTTATTTCCAATACATTATTGATAAAAGATAATTGGTGTCCTTAAAAAGGTTGGATTTTCCAATTTTTTTTTTAATTAAGGCAAAAAGATCAATTTCCAAAATATGTTTTTTTATTCCTCTTTGAATTAACTTTAGCATGGGTGTGTAAACTTATGCAAGCTGCTGTAAGTCAGAAAGTATATAACAAGGAACTAATTCAATGTTGACTATAGGAAAAACATGTAATATTGATGTAGAATTAAGTTCTATAATGACAGTAGTAGGATCATCACAGAAAGTAACGTGACAGGTGTTTGACAAAACCAGACTGATGTTTACTGTGTTCTCTTCTGCTTGTAAATGACTCATTACAAGGAAGCCACAGATCGATTCCCAAAGGAACACACACGCACACACACACACACACACCTCTTTTTCTTGTTAAACTGATTTCTTTCTTTTTCCCTGCTGTGCCCTGTGTGTTTGTATAAATGTTGGCAAGCATCATATGCCTGGTCTTTATGTGTTTGCTTCGGATGCGTGCACACACAAGATTGTGAAAACATGTCAATTTAGTGTGCTCTTATTACGTAATTATTTCTCAATCATTGTCTCACATATCTGTATTTGAGCATGCTAGTACTGTATGTACATCTGTGTATGCTTTGTGCGTGAAAGCTGTTTCCAGTAACAAGTGCTCCGGGTGTGATATTATTTATTTGGAACTCCCAGGGGTGTGTCAGTTTGTGTGTTTGTTTGTGTGCACATTATGTAAAAGTGACGGTCTGCATCTGCAATTTGTATCTGTCCATGCAATTGAAATGCATGTGGGCCTGTTATCTCTAAGTATCGCCCCCTCCCCCCACTCTCCCCTGTGTGTTCTTGTGATGTGTGTGTGTGTTTGCATCAATGTGTATGACCTGTATATGTTTGTGGGTTTATATATGCACCAAACTCTTTATGCACACATGTTTTGTGAGCTGTGTAGGCGTGTCTAGATCCATATCTGTATTCTGTGTGGTTATTTATCTTGCCAGTCTGGTTGATGGTTCAGAGGAGGATCCAGTGCTGCTGGCTGTTTTTCTGTCAGTCCTTCCACATGCAGCCACCACCCCTATTAACACTTCCATTAATACTAGATCACAGATGGAAACCATCCTCTCACCCCGCAGATACTTTTAGATTTTGATGAGCGTTTTTATTCAGCTCCCAGGGAGCAGAGAGCAGCAGAACAACTCGTTTTATTGATGGAAGAGAGAAATCTGCGGCTGCTTTCTTTCCAGTATTCCTATTCTCACTTTTTCCTCAGCACATATTTTCAGTTTGCAGTAACACTTCACTTTAAAACCTGCTCGAGAGTAGAATAGGGTTGAAGAGAAAGAAAGAGGGCTGAAGAAAAGGTATATGATGATTGGGTTGACATTGAAGAAAAGCTGACGGGGGGGAGGGGTTAAGAAGGCGAAAACAAGTTTATTTTTGTCTCGTTTGCATGCAGACCTTTCAGCTCCTCAAACTTTCAATCTTTCCAGTTGCGATCCCCATGCGCGTACTTGACAGACAAGAGACAAGCCGCATGGAATACCAAGTGGCTCTGCATGTTCATTTTAGCACACAACGTATAACTGCATATATGCACACACACACACACACACACACACACACACACACACACACACACACACACACTATGCACACAAGCAAATCACCCACAAGCACTTACGTGCAATCACACACTTACATGCACATACACCCTGATTCCATTGCCCAACTGTTTGTCAATCACACACACACACATTAACATTCCAGCTCACACATACCTTCCCTCTCAGATAATCACTTGAATGCACAAACATACATAGATTCATACATAAACAGATGCAAATTCCCCTTCAATCTCACAAAGGCATACAGATATCACAAATGAGGGGGAAAAAAAGCATTCTTATAGATACACAGAAATGCACGTTTTTAAGCCCTTGCAATGAGGGACACAGAGCTGCTGACGTGTTACTGTACTGGATGTTCAAACACATCCACACAAACAGAGACACACATTGTGCTAAATGATTTGTTTCCTCCTCCTCTCTGATGCTTATGAATAATATAAGAATCTCAGGGGAACTTTTTGCTTCACATAAATAAGAATTTAGATAGAAATTGCATTATTAATCTGTGGCTTCTGGCTTGAATTTTCCTGTAATTCATACAGTGTTGCAAGTTTGCATCCTTGCATAAATTGAGACCTAAAGGGTCAATGCGTTATGAGGCAGTGGATCTCCGTGTTTGGGAGAGAAGCCAGAGGTGGGTTGCATTTACTCATTTTAGGGAAACTGGCCATTGCAGCTACAAAAAATGTTATGGTGTTAACTTCTTACTCTGACACAAGCTGAGGGGTTACTGGGTTACACTCGGTAGACTCGGGCTAAAAGGCACCGCAATCCGCCAGTCAAGGCGTAAAACTGTCACGGTCTTCCATTTAAAATGAGAACCCATCAATAATTTAGCAGATATATTTTTTAAACTGTAAAATGTCAGTTCATATCTTGGTCACAGCTCTTCAAAGGGTCCATGGCCAAACGCTAACCAAGGGGTTATATTATAAAACGGGTAGCTCAAATCAAGCAATCTGACTGGTCCATATAGCCATGATCTAATAGCCATAGTCTGATGGAGACTGAGTCTCTTGAAACCCACCAGACTCCTTTGACAAAAACAGTACTTTTACCTTGCAGAAAACAGGAGTTACTGGTCTGGTTGGCTTGTGTTATTCTCTATCTTTGGTGAATCTGAACTAACCATTTAACATTAGCAAAAGGAGTAGCTTATGCTTGCTGCTAGTGTAGGCTAACATTTAGAGCTTGACCAATATATTGCAGGAGCCAATTTTAGGCATTTCCCGATCTATCGGTATCGGCATTTGATAATGACAAATAAATGATCCTGATAAAGAAATATTAAAAAAATAAAAACGGACTGTCAACCATGTTGCATTGGTGTTGCATAGTTTGTCCACCAGAGGGCGCTCTACAACGTCCCTGTTGGCAACTCTCTGATTATTTTTTTTGTTAATGTGTTTTTGTTCAAAGGACTTTAAGTTTCATATCTTAATTTTGTATTTTTATACATTTTATGTATTAGAACTTTTTCAATTTTCATAAATAACGACAAATAACTAATGTCAGGGAAATCTGTTTATGTTTTGTAACGCGTTTCTGGATTTTATTGGTATATTGGCCTTAAAAATCCTTTATTGGTCGCTATTTTATGTGTATATATATACATATTTTTATTTTATTTTATTTTTTAAATCAAAATACTTAAATCAAATACTGATACCAGTACCCAGCCTTGCTATAAAAATCACTTAATTTCGTCCACTTACTCTCACATCTTCACTTTAGTTTAACATTTTCTCTCATTTAGGTTTACCGGTATGTTTTATTACAGGCAGCGTTCATATAACTAAACAGCCATTTCAGCCATATTTTAGTTTATTTGGATTTTGACATAAAATATGTAGTGCTCCCATTTATTTGGTTGATTTTGTCATTTCAACACTAGTAGCTGTTACAAAGTGTATCATTTAGTGAGCTCAGTGGCTCAGTTCAACTGCACTTCAGTGTAGTTCATTTTCTTTCTTTCTTATTTCCTCACACACTTTCCTTTACTGTGAATCCCATCTAATGTTTCACTTTGAATGAGATCAGATGAAAAGAGCCATTCCTTGTCTTGCTCTTCTCCAGGTACAGCACACGTCTGCATGGCCTTGGCCCTCAGAGAAGGAGACCATCTCCATTTATATGTCTCACGTGTGTGCTGCCACAATTTTACGACTGACTGTCCCATTCAACCATAAAACTATACTGCCTTCATATCTGTTGAAACACACACATACTCAAACACTGAAAGAGACGCACGCTGGCTACACATATCAACGTGGGACTTCCTATAGGTGCATCTGATGTACAATGAATGTAATAAAGTTCACAACACCATGAAGGAAAAGGAGCAGCACAAAAGCATTTTTCTTTCTTTGTTGCATGTCTTGAGCACTTTATACACGTTTGAGATTTTCACCCTTATTTTGATCCGTTTTTAGAAACAAAAGCCATGCCATTTTAGTGGAAAAGCTGGAATTTAAGACTGAAACCACTGGGAGATAAAACTTCATTTGTCTAACGTAGATGGCTGGAGTCTCATCCACTTTTGCCCAACTCTAAAATGCATTTGTAGTAGAGAAAGAGGACTGTGGATTTTGTAACCGTCACTTTCATTGAATTGTCTGTATCGTCACTGTGCTGCATTTTTATGAACTATGATATTCTGGCCATGGGTCACATCTCTGGCCCAGGTCCAGGTCCAGGCCCAGGTCCAGCAGCTCCGTCTCACACGCTATTACTCTACCAACGGAAGTTAGTTGCATTCAATAACTTCTTCTGTGTTCTTCGCCGTGGCGGCCGCGATAGCAGAGTTACCAGCGGAAAAACTGGTACAAATACAGGTTTGCCCCTCATATTTAACAATATACAGCTGTGTTAATAAAAAATGTCTGAATAACAACATAGACGGGACAAAATGTTGCGTTTACTGGTAATCCGGTAAACCTTGAGACCGACGTATAACCGACTGCCATCTGTTGAATTGTCCTCCCGTTACTCTGTCCTCTGTGATTGTCTACATCTAGAAACTAAGCTGTGTTATAAAGGGGACAACTCTGACTGGGTCATGAGCAGATAGGGGTTTACGGAGCGGTAGATGCACTATACGAAAAAACCCGGAGCGTTCTATGAAATGACGCATTTAAAAAAAAAAACGCTTGATCGCGCAAATTTGATCGTGGGAAGTTCTTTGCTGTTTTCTTGCTTTTTGCTCACAGGTTTCTCTATAGAGCTCCCTCTACAGCTTATACAGGAATAGATATTTAGATATACTTGTGTCTGACTCCTTGCTCGATCAATCTGCCGTTTCCCCTTTCTCTGTTCCTCCGACAATGCTTTCCTAAGTTTCTGTTTCTTTTTTGGCCGGCTCAGCCATGACCATAGTGTGAAAACTCGGAAAAAACTCCATCACTACCTTGTTAGCCAGTTCCCAAAGGGGCGTATGTGTGCAGTGTCGTGAAGCAATTCGTTACATCGCGAGACCTGATATCACGCGATACTTCCTGACTCTGAGTCCGGCAACTCGCTGGCCAAAAGTTGCAAGGCTGGTTTTTCCGCTAACAGGCGCTAGGAGGGAGTGAGACGACCACCATTCAACTCGACTAAAGTCATATAACCATTCCAATTACTCGGAAGCTGTTCAGTTAAGGTAAATTAAGCTAAAAACCCTGCATAGTTCCCCTTTAAAACTTCTTTATATGGGATTTTGAAGATTTATATATTTTCTTTTTATTAAACTTTAATGTAACAAGGAATATACTCTTACAAGAGTGTCCTGGCCAAGACAGGCAGCAGCACAGTTAACAGAGTTTCAGATGTAAAACATAAAACAATTCACAATGAAAATACATTATAAATTACAGGATCATAAAATATCAAAATATTTACTTTGTTTGTTAGAAGTTATCTACAGTACATCAGGGATCAAACAGATCAATCAGACAAAAACATTTACAGCCAGATGTGCCTGCCTCCATGTCTTTTAAACGACTTTATTAGCATCTAATGAACCCACCTCACGAAGGTTCAGGTACATTTGCAAGTTGCTCAACGCAGAGGGAGCAGCATATTTAAACTCACTTTTCCAAGTTCAATGCGGACTTTATGGACGGATAACAGGAATAATAGTGCGTTCCTTTTACCTCAGAACTCAGGAGCCAAAGCTGGGAAAGACAAAGAGCTTCAAAGAGCGTTACAACATTGTCAATGGATAGAATATGGACGGCGCTGCATGTACGACTGATTTGGTGATACACAAAAAAGACAGAAGTGCTTATAACTGTTTGTTACTACAGTTTTCACAACTGTTGATACACAGAGCAGCCATGTTTGACTGAGCTCTGAGCGCGGAAATCCAACTTTGCCCAATGGCCATGATGTCTCTCTGTCATGGGTGAGCCAAAGTCTCTGGGCGGGCAAAGCAGAGAAAAGGGGAAGTATACATGCCCCTTATATGGTCATAAGGTCATCTGAGCTTTCATCTTCTCAAAGGCAGAGCAGGATACCCAGGGCTCGGTTTACACCAATCACAATTCCTAGCCACTGGGGGACCATAGGCAGGCTGGGGGAACGCATATGATTATTAAAAAAACTATAAAATTAATAATATTATTATTAATAAAATTATATATATATATATATATATATGTACTGTATATACACACCTACTTTTAAGTATTTTTATATATATATAAAAGTATAAATGTATGTAAATGTACATGTATATATAAACATGTATGTAAATTAGTGTGTGTACTATATATGTAGATATATTTATATGTATATATATATGCAAATGTAGATATGTAAATGCATATTTAAGTGTGTTTAAATATCTACAATACCTCTCTCTCTGTGTGTGTCTGTGTCTGTGTGTGTGTGTGTGTGAGAGGGGGGGTGTCTGTGCGCTCACAGACAGTAGTGTGCCTTATTAAGAGACACAAAGCCCTTGGCAGGTGCTCCCTCCCTGGCTTTGTCGCTCGTGCACTCTGCTGTTTATTTGTTCAACTCATAGAGAAGTCCCCTCTCTCTTAACCCTCGGGGGAAACAAAGAGCAGACGCACAAAGACAAGACTGCCCCTGCATCCTGGCAGAAACAAAGCCACGCTACACATAGCAGGGATGGCATGGCATGGAATGGCAGGTGTTCCACGGATGGCAAAACTGGAAGCCAACTTTTCTGTCCTTTTTATCTTCCTCTCTAAGTCGAAGGACTGAGGCAGTCAGCACCGAGGTGTAACCATTAACTAGAACACAGGAAAGGCATCAAGAAAAGTGCAAGAGCGTACAGCTCTGGCTTTTGGCACTTGCCAGGGTGGGAGGAGAAACCTTTTTTTATGAACTGGTAACTGCACTTTAATTGTTAAATTGCTAAAACTGAAATTTTAGAGTTAAGTTAAAGATAGAATATTAAAGAGAAAGATAAAAAACTTACTTAAAAAACAACAACAACTTACAAACGTCCTTGTACTCAACATCAGAACATTAACAGCCATTAAGTTTTTAAGATATAGTGTTGTTGAGTAATGGAGCCCCGAGCAGAGAATGAAGTCACACTGCCTCTGTGTGTGATCTGAGCTTCTCTGTTCTTTGTTTTCCATCCATGCGTACATCTTAGTGCCTGTTTGTGCATGTTAGTGCATGCTAGTGCCAGTTAGTGCATGTAAGTTCATGTTAGTGAAGGTAAGTGCCTGTGGCCATTTTACATGTTGGGGAGCAGTCTGTGAGAACCGTGTGGTGGCAAGCATAGCCTGCTGTTTTTTTCAATATTTCTTGTACAGTCCCTTTTAAGAATACAATCTATTTATCAAATTTCTCATAATTAAAAATACTTTTGAATTTAAAAGAGCTCCAGAGATGGCTTTCGTTGGTGAAGAGTAAGGCTCCAGTACAGAGACAGCAGTTAGTGGTTGTACAAAATATCATTGTACTTCTACCATCTGTCTTTATTTCTTTCTTTCAAGAATAAACCTGGAATTTATTTTTCTTGCAATCAATTTCTATTTATTTTTATTATCTGCACTCATTGGTGTGTTACAAAATTTTCCTTTTAATATGATTTTCTTTTTCTGCCTCAGTTTGGTTTACTTTTTGGTTTCAATGTCCTCCGAATTCCCCCATCGAGTCCCTTGTTTGAGGATGTTTGTGCAGAATAATGTACAGTACAGAGTTTTGACACTAGATACTTTTCCCCCATTCCTCTACTGAAGCCTCTATATGTGGACGTGCCAGCTGGATTTTGTGACTTCACAACATTTTTTAACCTGACAATATTTCCATATTTCCATATTTCCATATTCATTGAACTAGCTGTAATTTTAGGCCTAATAAATAAAGCTGACTACAGCAAAACAGATAAAGTTTTTTTTGTTTTGTCTTTTTAAAGAATACAAAATGAGGTGGCTTATTTTTCACTTTGAGCAAATGACTTTTACAACTACTGCAGATTGCAGTTGTATTTAATCTTGTAACCATAACATAACCATACATTATCAGTTTTACTAGGTGACCAGCGCTTGTTTGACCTCGTTTGAACTGTAGAAGTTGTTTTGTTACGAATACAATTCAGCTAATTAGAGAGTTTGACCGCTCGTAATTTAACATGTGGACCAGAATGATATTCCTGGCATTAGTGCCTTGGCAATATGGACCAATACATCCAGGATCAATACTTTGTCAATATTTGTTTTTCTGGCCCTGTGTGTGTGTGTGTGTGTGTTTGTGTATGTGTGTGTCTGTTTGTATGTGGAGAGAGGGCTGTTTGCCAGCTGTGCAATCTGTTCAGTAATCTCAGGTCTGGTCTGTACACACACTCTACAATCTGCTCCGGTAAAACTGGCCCTACCCACCCGTACACACAAACACACACGCACACATGCACAAGATAGCCGTGGATCAGATACACACACATGTATTTGTATGAGAACCATTCATCCCTGTAGGGTTTCAACCTTTACCATAAATACCAGTCTAAGCCTTAAAGTTAACTAAAAAAAATGAAGATTGGACCAATTGACCTTCACTTTCCAAAATGTCAGCCCTAGGTTTTGAAAGTACAATCTTTGTTTTAGATTAGAGGTGAAAGAACATAAAAACACACGTTTTAAATTAAAGTTCACTGCAACTATGCAGTCTCTTCCCCACAAACCTGAAATCCATCAAACATTATTTCTTCGCGACTCCTCGTTGTGAGTGGGTCTCTCTCTAAGTATACCTCAAGAATATTAAAACCATTTCTTGCCACGCACTGCTACAGCTAACCCACTCTCTTTCTGATTCACAATAACCCTTATCAGCCCAATTTCCTTTCTCTCTTCCTTTGCCCATTTTAACACGACGCCCTGTTTGTTGTTTAAATGGAAGGGAGAGAAAATTGGCCACTTTTGCCGTTCAGAAACTCCCGCAGCTGTCGGTAATCGCTGTGTGTGTGTGGATGTGTGTGTGTGTGCCGTGGTAATGTGCAGTTACCACAGTAGGGGTGTGTGGGGCGGGGGCTTGGAGAAAGGGGTCATGGCGTTCGGCGGAGAAAGCGCTATTAAGAGAAAATGATAGGCCTGTCCCTGAAACTCCATTATACACCAAACACTTGAAAGACTGGACCGGCTTCATTACAGGGCAACATGAATCATGCAGCACTCTCTCTCCCACTCTCTCTCTCTCTCTCTCACTCTCTCTCTCTCTCTGTCTGTATCCCACTCTCTTTCCCAGCAGAGCCTTCTGTTTAAACTGGATGATCGCCAGGAAAGAGGGATGGAGCGAGGGAGGGAGCAGAGTAAAGAGGAGCATAAGAGGCTTCAACATTGCCTAGGGCTAAGCCTGTTTGCCTAAGGTCTGACAAACAGGTGGAGAGGAGAGGAAATGGAGGGAGGAGAGGAGTAGAGAAGAGAGGGAAAGACAGGAGAGGAGTAAAGAACAGATAAACTGAGCAGAGTAGAGAAGAGGGGAGAGGAGCAGAGAAGAGAGGATAAGAGCGGACAGGACGAGAAGAGAGGAGTGGGGGAGACAGGAGGAGAAGAGAGGGAAATAAGAGGAGAGAAAAGAGGAGTAGAAGGAAGGAAATAGGAGAGAGGAGGTAAATGGAGGGGAGAAGAGAGAGAAGAGGTTGGGGAGTGACTTACTGGGACATGCTGTAGTCTGTGGAAGTGTGACGTGTGTGCGTGCGTGCGTGTGTGTGCGTGCACGCGCGCCCCCCTACCTACCCTTACGCCTGCTTTTCTGTCTTTGTCCGTCTGTGTGACTGTACACACTTGTGTAAAGACAGCCTGTTAGCATTTGTGTACGTTGGTAATGAGCATTTGTGAAGTGCAAGCGTGTGTGTCTGTGAAGTGTGAAGTGTGCATGTGTCCCTAAAGGAGCATGTGTTTTTATTTTTGTGTGTGTGTGTGTGTGTGTGTGTGTGTGTGTGTGAGCGTGTCGCAGCATGCTGCCAGAGGGCCGGGGCAGCAAACCAGACCCAGGGCACAGCATGACACTGCTGCCCCGATCTGTGTTGTGAGTGCCTCAATTACCCATCAGCCTGACAAAGACAGGGACAGATGATTCCTTATTTCTTGTGTCTTTTATCACATGCCAACCAATGTTTCCCAAATCTTCACTTGTTTTTGAATGTGCACTTGTGTTATCTTATCTGCTATTTCACAGGCTCTTAAATCCAAACTACCTATTACCATCCTCCGTAAACCTTCTATCTCCAGTTCTCTTTTCATATTTCCTGTCACACTGATACAGAACAACATTCTGTGGATTCATTAAAGCTTTTCCACTTTGTCTCCAACTCAAAACAGACCAACCTGCCAACTCAAAACAGACCAACCCAGGAGGGATTGAATGTTAATATTTCCAGCAGTAGTAAAAAAATACTTTATTTGGAAGAAGTAGGGGAAGAACTGGGTAGTTTGCATGTGCAGTGATCTCCTGTAGCCTAACAGGAAGAAAAAAACAAATACAAAGAAATGGGTTTCCCCCCGCTTACAAACCACTGCACAGGCAGCAAAGGACAGAAAGTTCATCCCCACAATGTCAACACGCTCTTACTCCCAACTGGTCACATGCAGACGCTTGGTCAGGACCCTTTGGTGTCACTTTTCCGTATGCGGGGTAGGGTTTGGTTGGAAAAAAGATTGTGGGTTGGGTTCAAAGTACGTTTGTAACGTAACTTACGTACTAATTTAACTTAACTACGTTACTTAAGTAAGTTTGCTTACATAAGTTAAAACAAGTCAATAGAGCCTGATATTAGGCATTTTCCGATATATCGGTATTGGCATTTATAATGGACAATTTAAACTTCTTCTTTTTTTAAATATTCATTCATTAGAATAATTTATAATGACAAATAAATGATATTGATAAATGAATATTTAAAAAATAAAAACGGACTGTCATCCATGTTATGAGCGTTGGTGTTGCATAGTTTGTCCACCAGAGGGCGCTCTACAACGTCCCTGTTGCTAACACTGATTATTTTTTTTTTGATAATGTGTTTTTGTTCAAAGGACTTTAAGTTTCGTATCTTAAGTTTGTATTTTAATACATTTTATTTATCAGAACTTTAATATATTTTGATGTTCCTCTGATCTGTTGTGACAATAAAACAAATTATTATCATATTATTTTAGTAAGAACTCATAAATAACTACAAATAACTAATGTTAGGGAAATCTGTTTATTTTTTTGTAACGAGTTTCTGGATTTAAAAAGTTCACTACAGAACAGAAAGGTAAATACAGAAACGTGTCTAAAAGTACAGACGTCCCACTCAAGCAAAGTTAGCATTAAAGGTTCTCTGGCCTCTAGTAGCGCTATGGAACAGTGTTTTTATGAGATGGATTCTTGTTTTCTTTTTCCCGTGCACGGGGACACACACACGCACGCATGGGTGATTAGATACACCTTCCTACCAATGGTGTCACACTATTCCACTGGTCAACGGGTGGCAGTAATGCACCAAGAAACGCAGCAATGTGCCGGCAAAGGAAGGGAAGAACAAGACTGCAAGCTAGTATGCAAACAATGCTGGATTTAACATTCAAATTTGACTCATTTCCAAGTTTTTTTTAATATCAGAAATACGAGAGGTCGAAGATGTCGAACAAGGCGACAAAACATTAGGGAAAAACACGTAAAAAATCTTGGAAAAAGTGACAAAAACTGTGAAAAAAAACACTGGAAGTAAGCATCAAAGGCTTTGGAAAAAATGGCAAAAATGTTGAAAAAGTGACAAAACGTCAACAAAAGGGACAAAGACATTGAGGGGAAAAATGTTGATAAAAAAGAAGCAACAAATCATTGAGATAGCGACAACAACTCAAGGATACACACAGTGTGTTTTGGGGAGTAACACAACATAACATCTGGTTCCTGCTTCTCAAATGTAAGAATTTTATGAGATTTTATAGACAGAGTCATTTATTGATAATGAAACAAATTGTTAGTTGCAGCCCTAGCTGTGTGTGGTCAATCAAATCTGATCAAACAACACAGTCCTGACAGAGCGGATTAACGTTTTTGAGTCTTCGATTAGTCAAATGTTTAATACATTGGAGAATAATAGGAGTGTGAAGATAGAATAATTAAAAACTACCTTTCCTACTGTTGAAATAGTGACAAGATTAAACTTAACACTTTTTGTTTAAGTTTTAACACGTACTCAGTTCCACTTTGCAGAAGGCAGCCACATGTTCCATCATTGCTCCAGTTAGCGAGGCTCCTCACAAATCCACGACATGAGGCTGGAAAACTGTGACATGTGAAGTTATCGTTGGCTTAATTCTGTCTTACATGTTCCATGGCAAGTCTTCAAACTCTTATCCAAACAGTGCTGAGCTTCTCTCAGTCTAATGGGAAATGTTGTACCATAATATAGTGAACTATTTTTTGCCCTCTATTTTTTATTTTTTATTACTTTGACTGGACATGCACAGTAATTTAAAAATAAACTTTGAAGCTGTGGGAGTAACCAAGCATTATACTTTACACAAAAATACAATTATTTCAAAAAAGACAATAAATGTGTGTGTGTGTGTGACTTTCCATCAACAACAACAATGCATGGAGAAAACATTTTGAAAGCTCACACAACATAACTATTGAGTCTCAGGTATACTGTATGTGCACTCTGAAAATGGACATACTGTATGGCTTGCTATGTCCACAGTATGCCTGTTGTTTTTTTTGTCCCCATCACTTTATAGTCCCCTTTTTCCTCTTTCCCTCCCGTCACCATGGATGTATACGAGGCGCTGCCATTAGGACAAGATGGCTTCATGCAGAAGTGCCACATACATGCCTACATACCACACAGTCACTTAGAAACAACTGAGGAGACGGTGCATGCATCATTCACAAGAATGGAATGAGTTACATTTTTCAGATACTTGAGAGGGAATGGACGCAGCTCGCTGCACCTGGAGATTTTTCACCTTTTATTTATTTATGTTTTTAATCTCACCGTGGAACTGAAGTATCTCAATGAAGGATGTGCTGTTTTATGTGCTGTTTTATTACTCTTAAAACAGTGTGTGTGTGTGTGTGTGTGTGTGTGTGTGTGTGTGTGAGCGAGTAAAACACGTGCAATGCATGAGGCTGGAGAAAAAGATAAAAGATGACAGCATCAGTGAGCTATCTTTGAGTTTGAGTTTTGACTAATCTTTGAGATTAGTTGGTTTCTATGGATACCATCAATGTGATAACATACAGCTCTTGACACACACACTCCTTTAGATTCTGACCTTCTTCAGTCCCTCCTTCACTACCATAACATCACTCACCCTTGGCCCACTGCGAGCCTCCCCCCAGCAGCATAATGACATTTGCATACAGATGTCTCACTTGTGCTGAGAAGTGTGTGCGTGCGTGCGTGTGCGCGCTTGTGTGTGTGTAGGCTGCGACTGTAATCAGCTGACATCTGAGTACAGGTTAGGGCTTGAAGGCAAACCCGCACGCGCACCCGTGTGAAAAAGAAAATCCTCATTATGATCATTATCACCACCACCGTGATCAGAAGTACAACACATGCTTTGGCCTGGAAAAAATTACACACACAGGCAGTAATGTGAGCACTCTGGAAAGTGAAATGTCGGAGGAGGAAGAAAGGATGGAATTGAGAAGAAGAAAAAAGGCTCCATCTAGTTTGCTGGAACAACTGTGCCTGGCAGTAAAAAGGGGGTTGAGTTGAACTTGTCAGGGCCCTGTTCCAAATCTGTGGCCCTGCCCCCACCCTTCCTCTTTTCACTTCTTCTTCTTCTTCTTCTTCTTCTTCTTCTTCTTCTTCTTGTAGCGTTTTCTTCTCTTGCCTCATGAAACAAGCCACCTACACTTTAGGACATCTGCTAAGCTGATTTTCTGGAGCTTAGCAGCACCACAGTGGTATCAAAGAGATTAGGTGAAACAACATCCAACTCTGGCTTTGTGCTGTGTTTCAATAATGCAGCGCTGTGCGGCTGTGCGCATGTGTTTGTGCCTCCAGTGCGTGCTTGCCTGGGCACAGGGTTGCTGTGTATGTGCGTGGGTGTGTGTATTATGCTCAGTGTTACAGTGCCATAAGTCATAGAGCTGGTGTAATACAGTTGGATCTGGAGTGTGAGCGCTTCTTTGCGTGCAAGGATTTAGAAAGCGTAGCCAAAGAGCTGCTTCAGAGGATCTCTCAGTCTTTGTTTTCTGGCCAAGATCCGTTATCACTGGAGAAAAATAATTTCAAGAAAAATAAACTGTCGTTTGGCGCTGCTGGAAATCCACTTAATGTCGGAGTTGTGTTTGCCATGTGAGGCCTAACAGTCATATATTTGCACGTAATGTGCATTTATTCTGTTTTTCTCCACAGAGCACACGTTTGTTTTTATTCTGCCATACATTTGGTAATGAAAGGGTGCTTTATGAAGCGCAGTGTCTATATCTGAGTGCATTATGCATGCATGATGGCGAACGCTTAGTAACTATCCACACACTTAATTAAGTAGTGAAATGTAATAATGTCATTTATCCCTCTGGGTTTAGGGTTTGAATAATTGCTGCAGAGTCAGCCTAATGCATTATATATATATATATATATATATATATATATATATATATATATATATATATATATATATATATATATATATATATATATATATATATATATATATATATGTGTGTGTGTGTGCGTGTTTGTGTGTGTGTGTGACTGGGAATGCATGCTTGCTTTTTTCTGAGAGTGTGAGAAAGGGAGAGATCAAGAGAGGGAGTTCTAGTTTTTTTCTTTCTTTCCAACAGCTTTCACTTTTCTGTGCTCACTAACTAGAGAAGAGAGAGAGAGAAGAGGGAGGGAGGGATGGGTGGTTGAAAGAAGAAAAGAGAGCAAGCCAAAGAGCGTCGGGTGCTGTGTCAGTCTGATATTTTCCATAGTGACAGCTGGGCCCAGAAGCTCAGAACCTTTTCTTCTGGCACACAAAGCCCATTAAGTATGCCACTCGCTCAATGGCCCCCGCAGCCTCCAAATTGCTCCAAGCTCCTCCCTAAAGTGTGGCAGCCTTTGTCATTGTAATCAGGCCTTGTATGTGAAGTGCTGCCTGTATTTACCGCTGCTCAGGGTGCATATTTGCCCAGCCTGCTGCTGCCGGGTTAACGCAAAGAAGGAGAGAGGGGAGAGAGACCTACAGAGAGAGGGCGGAAAGACGGGAAAAGATAGAGTTGGAGAACTGAAAAAAGGAGGGGAGAGAGGAGATGGGAATAGTTGCATGAGCCGGCATGAGCAGCGAGAGACGATGAAAGGATGGGTCAGGTGTGAAGAGAAGGTGCAGCAACTCAGGATGGAGAAAAGGAAGTGAGGAAATCAGTAGGGAAGGGGGGCTCAAAGAATTTGACTCAGTGACTTTAGGGGGTGATGGAGGGTCAGCCTGTCGACCTCAGCAGGGGAGCAGAGTGTGGGACACGGGGAGGAGTGTGTGGGCTCTGTGATGCTAGTCTGGACCACGGGGTTAGACAAGGAGGGGTGTGACAGGACGGCTAATTTACAACTCCTTCAGATGCTGCATGGCTCGAGGCTTTGCCGAGCACATTTAGAGATTCACGCTTGACGATAAGTTAAGAGGAAAAAAACTCCCACAGTAAGTGTGGATTAGCGTAACTGACAAGCGAAGTGACAGAGAGTTACAGTGGGCAGACAGTGGAGCAGACGACACAGAGGAGTGGAGCGATGTGATGCCTTTTGGCAGAGCTGACCCCATTCCACGTGCGCCCCCCCTTCCCCTCTTTGGGAGGCCCAAGCTGTGTATCGGGCTGGGTAGTGTGGGGGGTGAGGGGGGGTCAGTCTCTGAGAGATGACGGTCATCCAAAGTGGCATCTAGACCAAACTTTGTTTGTCTCTTGGCCTTTTCCTTTCACTAAGAGAGAGAGAAATTGTGTGTGTGTGTGTGTGTGTGAGAGTGTGCACGCCTGTTACAAGTTCACAACTCCCACAAAAAGAGAGAGGAAGGAGAAGTGGCAGGGTAGAGGCAGGCGGTATCACAAAGTTGATTATATTAAGGAATAGGTTTAAGCTTTTTCAAGTGAAACATCAGTTCAAAAAACACACTCACAAGTTTCCCCTTAATATGAGGCCTCATCAGTTTGCCGGATTAAGTAGAAATCTTCCAGTCCTTTCCCTCTTTGTGTTTCGCTGCAGCTCAGCAAGAAAAAATAATCAGAAAGTGTCAGGGGAAAACAGAATCATGGGATTTTGGACAAAGAAATCTATAACTCTAGAAGTAGAGCTGAAACGATTAGTCGATTTGTCAATCAAAAGAAAAATAATCCCCTAACTATTTTGGTATTAATTCATTATTTAAGACAGTTTTTCAGGCAAAACTTGTGAAATAAATGCCAAACATTCACTGGTTCCAGCTTATCTTTATCCTATGTCTTTGTATACTACATATCTTTAGGCGTTGGACCTTTGCATGAACAAAACATTTTAAAATGTCACCTTGGAATTTTGAGGTTTTAGGGGTATTTTTTATGATTTCCTGACAGTATGGATTAAAACTGTATTATTGTGCATTAGAGCATGTGAGTGTTTTAGGACATACTTACCGATCCTTTAACAAATGATATGTTCGATGGATGTTCAAATGAACTACAAAGATTGATCTCTAAAAGCTCCCTTCCCTATAGAGATGTAGGTGGCGTGCTTACTGTAGCTGCGTCTAATAGGAGCTGACAGATATGGGTATGATCATGCTGCATGGATGTTAGAGAGAAAGAGAGAGCGAGGTTGGGGGGTGTGAAAGTGGGAGAGGAGGGGGGACGGAGGGCAATAAAGCCATCGTGTTATGAACCTGATTGTTATCACGAGACTGGGAGCAGGACTCTGATGTCAAATGTCCGTCTGTGTTTCAGCCTAGGATGTGCAAGTGTGTGTCCAATACCGAGCGCAGTTGCAAAAAAACCAAAGTTCTTCTCTTTTTCTTCACACACACATATCCCCAGATCAAGACTTTCTCCCCAGATTATACACATCCTCCTACTTTTTATGTTACTTCAAACACAAATCTGCACATTTATCAAAGGGAAAAACTTGTTCCCTTCCAGCGAGGCGGTGACCCTTTTGTCTCTCTACCAGCTTGGTTGAAAGTTGTTTCTATCCCAGATGCAGATGATGAATAATGATAATGAACGCGTAGGAGTGAACATTTAAGAGGACTTTAGCATAATGATGAAGATGAAGACGGAGTGAAATTTCCATTAATTAGCTCACATAGGTCATTTTCTCAACAAGGTCCTGTTTACTGCTCTTCAGTGTGTTTGTGTGTCTGTGTGAGTGTGTGTGTCTGTGTGTGTATATGTAAGTATGTGCGTGCGTGCGCGCGTGTTTGTGTGTGTATTTGTTTAAACTTTATTGTCACCATCGTCTCCAGGACAGCTGGAGGCTATGTCAGAGTTCAGCTGCTTGTTATACACAGCAGATAATAAGAGGAAAGGGGGGGGTATTTGTGTGCACACATTACTTTCTGTGCGTTTGCATGTGCCTGTGAACGTTCAGTGTGTGCATGTGTGTGTGGGGGTGCTTGGTCCTATCTGGTAGTGGAACAGAAGGGGGGTGAATAGTGGAGTTAATAGGCTAATGAGAGCACCGTGCTCAGTAGGAATACAAGAGGCTGTCTGGCACCCTCAGATAAAATACTCGCTGTGGCATTAGTGGAGACCCAGCAGTCCTCCTTAACACCAACACCTTCTTTGTCCACTAAATTTGGCCGATTAAATATGCAGTAGATTTATTGTGTGTGTGTGTGTATGTGTGAGATATTCCCTTTTCACTTTTTGGTGTGGTGATGGGTTTTTAAGGGATGGGGAGAGATTTGCTTACTTGGAAAACTTAGATATTCATATTCTTAAGAGCACTGTTTTAACAGCTTAATATTCAGAATAAGGTCAGCAGTGTTCACTAGATAATAAGAATATGTTATGTTTCAAATTAAAAGGTTTGTTGGATTTAGTTTAACTGGATTTAGCAGTACACTAACGCCGATGCAGTCTAGTTTAGTTACAGTATAGAGGCATACATCAGTTCTGGAGGGAGTAGGGTTGGGACCCAGGAGGGTCGCCGGTTCAAGTCCCCATACGGACCAAAGTATGGTGGTGGACTGGTAGCTGGAGAGGTGCCAGTTCACGTCCTGGGCACTGCCAAGGTGCTTTTGAGCAAGGCACCGAACCCCCAACTGCTCGGGATGCCTTTCCATGGGCAGCCCCCCCACTTCTACATTTAGTGCATGTATAGGTACTGAGCATGTGTGTGTAATTCAGGCCTGTGTGTAATGTGTGTAATAACAACAGAGTGAAAACATTGTAATTTCCCCTTGCAGGATTAATAAAGTATACATTATTATTATTATTATTATTATTGTTATTATTATTATCTTCCAGCCATTCAACTTGAGGAAGAAAGGGGCTCTTGGAAGTTTAGTTTATAGCAACAATTTGGTCATAGTGGGTCAGTTTTTTGTTTTTAGGGTCAGGGTTAGTTGTAACAATCAGGCTTAAATAAGTGGGTTAAGTTGATTTTGTTTATTTCCTTCCATTTAGTTTAATTGTCTGCAGATGCTCTTTGTTGCTGTTCAGGCTATTGTTGTTGAAAACTGAGACTGGGAGGCATGGGATTGGGTCCGAACTAAAGTTTGAGCAACTTTGTTCGGCAGAAGTTAACTTGCCAGCAGCACTTGGCGGTCAAATCATAATTTGGGCTCATGAAGTTACATTTGATTATGTTCATTTAGTTGAGTTTATTAGCACACAGCTATTGGAGCTTATAATAAAGGATCAAGGATGTTGTGTCGAGACAACTTAACCCTTGTGTTGACCTCCATAGTCAAAAACTGACAAAAATGTCCCTTTTTCAGACTTTTTCACTAACGCCACCTTACTACCACTAGTTTTACACTACTTTTTGGAATTCATGGGCAATAACCCTCATTTATATAGAATTATACCTAACATTTGAGTCAAAAAAAGCAGAAATTTTGAATTATTTTGACTAATAGTTAAGATCCGAGGAATGAAAGGGATCAATTGTATTTGCAAAGAGCGTTGTATGGAATCCAATCCATTGTTTTGTGGTAATTTGACTAAAAAGAAACCCATATTTCAGATAAAGACATTTTTAAAGGAGTCAAATTTGACCCGAGGACAACAGGAGGGTTAAATTGAGTTTAGAGAAATAAAGTGAGTTTAGTTTTGATTGTGTTCTTGAATAAGTTCTTGAATAAGTAAGTGGCTTTTGATTAGTTTCTTTCAGTTTGTTTAACTTGAGTTCAAATAATTTGTGTTTATGATTTTGGGTTAACTATTATTGTTACTATTTCAGATCAGTTGTATGTTGTCTAGTGATGAAAGAGTGAAAGTGGTTTATTTTGTTCTGATTGGTTCTATTTCTTTCCTTAGTTTAGTCAAATATTTATTCAAGCTTACAATAAGGAACGCAGTGAGTTTAGTTCGGTTGAACACAATTATTCCAATATTCACTCATACAAAGGGTCAAGGAGGTTAAGTTGTGTTTAACCTAGTTTAGTAGCTACAATTATGCTTCATAATACAGTTTAGTTGAGTTATCTTTATTTTAGTTCATAGTTCGGTTTAGTTTACTGTGACAATTCAGGCTTGAAAAGGTAGATTTAAAAAAAAAAATTGTGTTTCTTTAATGTAATTTAGTTATGTAGTTTAGTTTAGTTATGTTGTAGTCATGTTGTAATTTACTTTAGTAGCACACTAATTCATCTTTTCAAGCATACAATAAAGGATGGGAAAGTTGTGTTTTGTGTTGTTTAGTTCAGTTTAATAACTGAATTATTCTGAATTATTCCTATATAGGAAAGTTTAGTTTAGTAGCACCATGTATTCAGCTATGTAGGCCTGTAATAACGGATCATTGAAGTTTAGTTAAGTTTAATAGCAACAGTTTGGGCTTATAATATGTCAATGTGGAAAGTGAATTTTGTTTTATTTCTTTTAGTTTAGTAGCAAATGTGTTTTTCAAGCCTATAGTGAGGGTTAAGTGATTTTTAGATTAGTTATCTTTGGTTTCAATTAGTTTATTGTTATTTAATTTAGTTCATTTTAATAGCACACTATTAGTCAGTTATTTAAACATATAGTAAAGTTAAGGGTCAAGAAAGCCACATTGGTTTGAGTTGAGTTAGTTTCACTTTAATACCAGTTTTATAAATATACATTTATATCAATTATTTTAATTAATTATTATTTTACACCTTTGTTTTGGTGATATGCAACTCCATTGAACAGACAGTAGAAATGAAATGAAGAAAAGCAGTAGAATGTGTTGAGGTTGCTTTAACCCCTATTAGATGTTGGAGAGATTTTTTTTTTTTTTTTTGGGGGGGGATAAGGGAATAAGGGGTTCAAGCAATGGGAGAGCTCATTATGTGGCAGGCCATCTGCTATTGGGAGGGGGAACTGTCTGTCTGTCCCAGACACTGTGAATAGGCCCAGAGTTAGAGTTCCTCTAACTTACTTAGCTGTAGGCCTACATCTGCTGTATCTGCTCACCTGTGTTGAAAACCTACAGCGTAGACACACTGATCACACGAGAGAGCATGTTGTTAACATCAGCCCAGATTTAGACATCAAAAAATGTATAAATGAGTGTCGGGTGAAGAATAAGGTTGGACTGGAAGAATAAAACACTTAATAACAACAACAAAAAGTGTTGAAGAAGTATTACTGTGCCGAGTCTTCATAATGTCCACGTGGTCTTTCATCTGTGATTTTATGGACTTCAGTGTCATTTGTTTTGGTTTTTTTGTTGTTTCTTTCTCTGTAACCCTAAAATGTGTGCATTTGTGTCAATATAGGATATTCTTGCTATAATTCTTTTGGCGTTTGTCCTTGTATATCATGTTCAGGTTTGAGATGAACATGTCCAGATCCAAAAAATAGTGCACATACGAATAAGTTGTAGGCCTTTGAGGGAGTTGGGTGTTTGTATAGTTTAAATCAGATTGCCAGGGGGAGCTTAGTGTGAGAAGTTGCCGGGCGCAGCAGATGCTCTTTGTTGCTGTTCAGGCTATTGTTGTTGAAAACTGAGACTGGGAGGCATGGGATTGGGTCCAGCTCCCGGCAGCAGGAGGACACAGCGCCTTCCTATTGGCTCACCCGGAGTGCCAGTCAGCTGCTCGACCCGCCCAGCAGCCCTCCCCTCCCCGGGGAAGTTGAACTAAAGTTTGAGCAACTTTGTTCGGCAGAAGTTAACTTGCCAGCAGCACTTGGCGGTCACCGAGAGCGCGCGCGAGAGAGAGAGAGAGAGAGAGAGAGGAGGACCGCAAACATGAAGCTGTGTCGCACTTTTCTAGGTTCGTATCACTCACTTGTTTTGACTTTACAGCAGCAACTTAAAGAATGAGATCTCTGTTTTGGCATGTGCGCGTCTGTTCAGCCTGACATAGTAATACTGTATGTCTAATCGCGCATTAGTCTTACTCTGCCTCTACTATCTAAGTATTTGTATAACTGCATATGGTATAGCCTGGATAAACACAGTTATAACTAAGTTATAGGCTGCAAAGTGCCGTTTGCGGGAGTCGATATTCAAAATAAAAGTCTTTAAAGACAGTGTAGCCGTCGCTGTGTTGGATTAAAAGAGGCTTAGAGTTCTGTCTGATCACACCAGCTGTAACTTTTTAAACTTCCCAACCACTTATTACACACAAACATATAGAAATAAACTCTGAAACTTCTCCCCAGCTTATAATAACTGCAACTAAACTTCGATCCCCGTGGTAAAAAAAAAGAAAGAAAAGTGGCCAGACAAAGGACAGTTGGTCCCCTAGGGGACCGTGTGGCCCCGGTACCGTGGGGACAATGCCAAGCTGCGGGCTTATTAAAAACTTTTTTTTGTTGTGTTAGTCTGTCGGCTTGTTCCATCTGTCGAGGGACTAGAGGGGCCTCCCCCCGGTCCCAACCTCAGCGCTCAGTCAGCTGCTGCCCCATGTAATATTTATACCGGCTGCCTGCACGGCGACACAATATCGCCACCATACAATATAGTCTGGAGTGACGTGAGCATTTTAAGTGCTGGAGGCCCCTGTGCCATCTGCATCTGCAGACACACTTTGTTACAAAAGAGGAAAAAGTTTCCCCAGCTGATGTACCGGCTACTGCTGCTAATGAGTAGTCCTTCAAAATAAACTTCAAAAAAAGTATTCAGAAAGTTACTAAAGTAACTAAAAACTTACTAAAGCTCAAATTTAGAAGGATTTTCTTTTCTTTTTTAAGTTTACCACACATTTATACAAGTTTATCATGAGGGTTAGTTTATTCTTTTAGTTGGGTTTTTATTATCTTAACTTTCTCAGTTGTTCAAACTTAGAACAAAGGGTTAAGGGAGCAGAGTGGGTTTGATTGGACTTTAGTTTAGGAAAAGAAACTCCCAGCTGATCTAACTGCTGCTGGCTAACTACAATTTCAATTGTATCCTTCAAAATAAACGCTAAAAATATGATTTAATTAAGTATTTAGTCTAAATCAGGTTTTCATTTAAGTTTTTATTTAGTTTAGTTGTGGCGATTCAGGCCTATACAAGTACATGATTTCTTTATTTCAATTGAGTTTAGTAGCAATCATTTATTCAAGTGGGATAATTTGTGTTTATTTCAAATTTGTGTTATTCTTAAAAGCGTGAGTCTTGAAATAAAGCAATGATTATTGAGATAAGGGGAGAATATAGACAAGTACAGGAAATAAAATAACTTTTCAAAAAGTTTAGACAAAAGCCTTTGTGTCCTCAACAATAGCTTCTGTAAGGTGTATTGCGGAGGCCTGAAGGCCTCGGCCTCTGGAGCTGTCCAGAGTCCTGAACACACACACACACACACGCACGCACGCACATACACACACACACACACACACACACACAGGAGGAGCTGTCCGTAGTCCTGAAATCTCCCCACAGGAGAGTTATAGCGTGTTAAAGTATATTACGGTTTTGTGTCCAAACAGTTACTTTCTATCTTCTCTCTAATCTTCAAATATGTGTTCCACGCGGGCCTCCGTGCCCCACTGCGGGGCTCACACCCGCACCGACCTGTAGGCACCGCTCCCCGCATGGTCCCCTCTACTGGATCAGGGCCCGGGATTTTTCATATTTTCTATCTCTTTTGTTTATTCGGTTGTTGACGCTGTTGTTGAGTGAATCCTCGTCTCCGCTCCCACAGTCTGAAATCATACTGATGCGGCGTGCACGGCCGGTGATTGATTTCAGCTCCAATGCATAACAATGGGATTGCACAAAAAGAGCCTGCTGCAAAGAGATAAGAATTTAATAGAATTTCTGAAAGCTGAAGGTTGGGCTTTTTGAATATTCCCTGCGTGCGCGGCGTGGAGACAGCAGATAAAGGATGGCATTTGTGGCGACTATTCTCAAATGGCTTGTAATGAATGGTTGTCATTTCCACTAATGGTTTGAAAACAGCAAAGCAGAACCACGGTATGAGCAACATTTGGGAGTGACTCCAAGTTGCACTATTAAGACTGACTGTTTGTTGTTTAGAGCTGCACTGACAGTTGGCATTACTCTCAATGAGCCTAAAAAACTATCAAAAAATCTGTAGCTGACAGTGATCACTCTTAAAACTTCTGCAGGCGTCGAAACAATTTCTCTGCACCATATTATTTTCTTTCTTTTTTAGCGATTATCCAAATTGATATCACACTTCCATCCCCTCACCTCCCCAGAGCATGAATCATTTTTCCCTAAAGCCCCCTTGGAGACTTGCCTCTCTGCCTATATGTCGTTAAGACCCGAAGGAGTTATCAGATGCTGTCAGTGCAACGCGCATATATAACTCTGCTTACAACTACTACATCAATTCCCGGTCCGAGAGGAGGAAAAAAAAAAGCCCTTGAATGAATTATTGGACAGTACCATATTCCAGGATGTGTGTGGGGGTGGGATAATGCATCTGTGAAACATGAAGAACTTAGAGAACGGGTGAAATGTATACACATGAGCTAATTCGGGTGTGTAATATTGTCTCGGCTGCGTCCTGTGTGGCCAAGATGCGCAAAGACGCTTCCTTATGCTGACTGTTCATGATGTAAGTAATGTTCGGTGAGAGAAGCAGAATGGGCAACTTTATTGATCATATTTCGAAAACCAAGTGCACTGCATGCAGAGACGATGATAAAATATAATTTCTAGTTTGAAGTTGTCGGGCTGAGTGGTTCAGAAGATCTATGCGTTTGAGGGGGGGGAGAAAGTCAGAGAAAGTGTGTGCGTGTGTGTTGTGTGTTGTGTGTGTGTATATGCCCGTTGAGTTAGTGTGTAGTGAGAGGGACCTCAAGCCCTGCCCATCTGATGCTGGTGTTTTTACTACAGCTTCCGTGATGTCATGGCAAAGGGCGGAGGGAGGAGATTGGGGGGTGTGGAGAAGGGGATGGAGGGGGGTGGGAGGGGGGGTACAATGGCTCATGAGGGAAAGGTAAGTCAATATTACGTTTTTTTTTCTCGCTGACAAAGGCAAATGAAGCCATGTTTTTTGCTTACAAACAAGTAACATCTTAACGCCTTGATCCGGAGCTGTGCGCCGGTGCGCTGCGTAGAGGAGAGGAGAGAGGGCCGCTCGCTCTTATTTATTTATCACATCTGGACATTTGTAACGGGGATAGACGATCGTTTTTTAAGCCTTTACTCGGGATATCTTTTTAACTAAACTTGACAGCGACCAACAACTCTCAAAAACACTGCAAGGACGCAGCGCCAAAGCCCCAAAAGGAAATATTGTTGAATACAGGTAATCAGAAATCATACTTATGATGTTTTGATGATAAGCTAGACATAGATAAATAGGCTATATCATTATAAATCTCGACATCCATGCCTTCTTTCTTTCTTCTTTTTTTTGTTTGTTTCATAACTTATATACATATTTTCACCCTTGTAATATTTGATAGCAACACCGGCAGAGTGATTTTGTGGCGATTATTGTTGTTTTCATATTTTACGATTCCTCGAGTATGAAAACTTAGCCTACTCAAAGCTGCGGTCTAAAAACAGTTTAACCTTTTTTTTCTTCTTTTTTTAAAAAGTGTAAATTTGTGTACTCGATTTATGGATATTTTCATAACGCATCGTTGATGAATAGTAGCTGTGATACATAGAACATGCTCACATGTTAGTCATTTTATTGATAGCTCATAATAAGTGGATATTAACCAAGTATGGCGCTTTCTCAGAACCCTTGTGATGCGTGTTTGCCCACTTCTCTGTCACTCCGCGGCTCTGTTGGATAGTTCATCGGTGTGTGGGGCTGAGAAAACACACACACACTCTGTCTATACATGGACTTTATTATGTTCCTGTGAATATCCGCTCTCTCAGCGAACTGATTCATGCCTGAAGTGTATTCTCCACTCTGTCCTCTAGTTTCACCTTCTATATCTCCAGGAATATATGAGCCCGTTTACTGTGCTCGCCACACCGCGGATTACGCGCACATTAAACGAGCCGTTTCTCTCTTTCTGGGTTGTTACTGTAAAGTGTGAAATCTATCTTGAGTTCAGCACTAAATTGTGTTATTACGATATGACAGTAGGCGTTGAGCAGGACTCCCGTGTATGTGTGTGTATGTGTGTGGATGCATGGACAGATGGATGGATGGAAGGATGGGAGAGAGAGAGAGAGAGAAAGAGGGAGGGGTTTGCCATTTGATCCTCTGCAGCAAAAAAAAACAGAGATGCTCTCTTCAAATGTCAGCAGCCTTTAGTGTGCGCAGATTATAAAAGAAAAAAAAAGTCTTCAGAAGCCGCTAGAAATAAAAACCGGGCTGGTAGCGGGGAGGCAGGCTCGGAGCTGCGCATTTCGCCGGATGTTGAAGTGCTCATCTTGTCGGATTCACCCCGAGACTGTGCCGCGGTGCAGAATGTGAGCCTGTGCGTTGTGTTTTTCATTTCCTACCCCCCAACCCCCTGCTTTGCTTAGATGGCCACGTAATGTGCTGTGTGTGTGCGCCTCACGGTCTGTTAAAGCACCTGCGTCCTAAGATGGAGGAAAGAGATGAGGGCTGAGGATGCACAGAGGGTTATGTCACCCGCTCTCTAAGTTGCTCTCCATCCCCGTTGTAGTAGCCTATAAGTCTGTAAGTCTCCTCTCATGAGAAACTTCAGCTGTTAGGCTACTTTAGATGTTAGAACATCTTTCAGGGTTGGAAGCAGGGAGGAGGTTAAAAAAAAAGCTAAACTTTACTTCCCCGTGTTGCTATTTGAAAAGCACCCGTCTGTAAAACCTTCTCAACTGATGTAAGTTTTTTTTTTAAGGGGAATGATACATAATCCCTAACCCTGGCTTTTGTTAATTGTAGAATATGTGATGATGTTCCACTGACTTTTAAAATGTAAAGGACAGACTTCTGTTAGCATATAGGCTATTTAGTAAATGAAGACTATAAAAAATGCACAGGAGCCCTAACTCAGAATAAAGCTGCAAGTCTATTGTTAGGCTTAATGTAGAGTGTACACTGAGCTCAAGATTGAATGCATCATAGGCGGAAATGATAAAACACCTATTGTTTTTCTTCTGTTTACTTTTCCTGTGAAATGCAGCCTAGTTTCAGGGGATTACAGAATTAGGTTATTGGTGCCTTATGCTGTGAGTGGAGGCTATATCAGCAGAGTATGGCTCTGCATGGAGCACAGGCCCGGATATGAAGTTGCTTCTGTCTTTTTTTTTTTTTTAGTTACCGTGATAGGAGGAAACCTCTCTATTTATGAAGGGCTGAATAGCCCGTGGTGAGGACAGCAGGTGCCGGAGGAGGGAGCGCAATAAACATGTTGGAGGAGCAGCTGGGACCAAATTGCACCCTCGTCATTCAAAGCCTATCAGAAATCTAAGCAATACAAGCAAAGGTCAGGGATGGCCAGGCTTTCAATGGAGAGGAGGCATTTAAAATGAAAGTCTGGAAATAATGAATTTCATGCCCTGTGTTTAAAAAGGGGAATAAATACAAAACAAGGAGAATGAATTGAAAAGTGAGCCAAATGTGTGTAAATTCTCTGATGGGCAGAGAGAACACCACAGACCGCTGCCTCAGATCCCTACAGTTAGCGTGATGTTTTCTAAGAAGCAGTGATACGTTGGTGTGGTTTCTCAGATGCTGAGGTCAGGGTGGCCCCTGAGGGGAGCTCCTCCAAAAGCTGGTTACCATGGCGACGCCTTGCCTTCCACACCCCCGCCCCTAAACTGATAAAAAAAACACCTCACAGACACTCTGCTTTGCTTTAGGGCCTTTTGTGGTTAACTCTGTGATGTGAAAATTTAAATGAGTTTTTTTTTTTTAACAGAATGACTTAACTGAATTGTGTTTTTTGTTTTTTTGCTGTATATGCATAACGAAACAATTCAACATCCGCCGTGATGATCTGGTTACTCAGTTGTTGTTGTGTTTTAAGTCCTGTGACTCAAAGAAAGCAGCGAGTAATATGAGACCCGTCCCGCTCCACAACTTTTGATTTCTCTGTCTCTTCTGCCCGGCTCGCTGTAATCACACTAAGTTGTCTCTAAATCCTGCTTAACAGGACCAGGGGTGTACAGCTGGCCCCGGCCCTGTATGTACTCTAATACTGTTACAGACCGTTCACCCTGGTATTTAATCTAACTATGGATTTAGGCCTCTTTGGTCCATTGTCCCAGTACAGTAAGCCGCCTGCCTGTAATGGTATTACTCAAGCCTAAACTTTGTTTTCTGGTAAAAAGGTTTTTTTTTGTATCAATTTAAAAACTGTGTGTTGATTTATTGTGGGCCTTTTTCTTCAGAAAGTAGAAAATAATTTCTAAAAGCTTGAATAAAAACACTCCTGCCAGTTAAATATGATATTTTAACCCATTAATTCTGTATTCATTCATTCTGTATTCATCCCCCCCCCACACACACACACACTTCTGATTAACCAAACCTCCCCGGTGAACGGCTAATTGTCTCGTACTCCTCCAATTTTCACTGCAAAATAACAAGCTGCGAGTCTTTTAGGTGGGAATGAGCAGAATCTGATCAAAGCATCAGAGAGTACATATCCTGTGCAGACAAGGCTCAAATTAATTGGTATGTTGTTTTTTCATCTGCGAAGGATTCCAGATGTTCACACGAAACAGTGAAAGTAGAAAGGTCTATTTAGCCACCTTCTGTGATTAATTACCTGATTTTAGAAACCTGAGCGATGAAATATCTCACGCAGGGTCAACATGTCCAGATGTATTTCCTGTTTCTGTAGCAGGAACAGCGGCTCAGGACTGAGCAAAAAGTGAGCAGAGATGCTGACACATGGCCTGAGGCAGTGTGTCCTAATAGAGCGCTGTCATATATTTGGCATTTAGTAAGGGCTCTCAGCTCTTGGCCCCCAAATGGACAATACAGGACGGATGCTCACTTCCCTTCACTTTAAAAGAAGAAGGAAAAAAGACAGACGGAGAAAAGAAGCAAGTGAGTTTTAGTGCTTGTGTGCGTGGAGACAGAGATAGCAGAGACAGAGAGATAGAGGGATGCAGACGAGCAGTATTGCTGTAGTAATCACTTTTTCCTGAGGGCGGAGTGAAAGTTGATAAACCAGCATTTTGCAAAGAGTGCTGGCTGGGGCTTTGCCGATGTTTGCACGTAATAGGCAAAGTAGGGATGGGCGTGGAGGGTTGAGCGGGGAGTTTGATGGAGGGGGGTGGGGGGCTTGTCTGCGTTGGGACCCCTCAGATACGGGCATGCAGCCTTTTGTTGTCCCACCCACTGTTAGCTTTTAGTGTGCACTTTGCATGCTCTGTGGGTTCATATACAGGACAGCATGCGCAGAGAAAAGAACCGTCACTGTATCTTTAAAAGCAGCAGGAAGACGGATGAAAAGCTAGAGATAATAGGAGAAAATGAGATGGGCAGATCTCATCTTGCACTCTATAAAGGCCAGGGATTTTATACACTAAATTCAAATGTAAAGAGGTTTATGTTTTGTTGCCTCCCAAGAACGGTGCAGGTTATTTCAAAGAGCTATATCACCGCAAGTATTTTCAATTTGAAACCTTCATTCAGTTTTAAAATTCAAATTAGAGTAGAATATTTTGCCTTGAATTTCCACTGTGTTAATTGTGAGTTGTGAATGAGTACTCTTCCCCAATATTGCTGCTTCAATTTACATTTTCAATAGAGTGGATTCAGAGTGCGCTGACCCATAACCTTGGTCTTTTTGAGTGTTATTTCTTCTGTTGTTGTTGAAGACAGACAGATAGGCGGCTCAAACAGAAGAGGAAGTCACTATAAACTCAAGGGCACTTACTCTTTCACAACGTTCTGCTGCCTTCTGCAAAGACACACAGTCTATATAAAGGTGAAAGCTAAAGGGTATACAGTAGACGTGTGTATACAGTATATGCAAAGAAGAATCATATTTCACTGTACTAGCTCGGCAGGAGCGAGAGACAGGGCGACAGCTGCCTGTTTTGGAGTCTCGCAGCTGAAGTGTCTTACAACTACAGTAGTTGAAAAGTTCAGCCTTGGGCATTCATAGAAAAATACTCTGCACTCTCCCTGAACTTGAAATGAGAGGGAAAAAACCAGACTGTTAGGACAACACTCTGTGTTAACACCTCCACCATCAGCAGCTTCTCTGAGAGTAGGAAGAATGGCAAAGGGATTGGTGATAGTCTGATAGATTTAGTATGTTTCTCTTGGCTGCTCAGGAAGATGAAGGGATGAGCTATTACCTTGATGAAATAAAGGGAAGAGGGGGGAGAGAAAAGGGGGCTTGATTTATGAATGTTTCATTATTTACTGACCATTCTTCACCCCTCTCCCCAGACATTGCCCATCCCCCTATTTGCTTATATATGCACCCTGAAAAGCTCGATAAAAATGCGGAAATTTGATTGATTCTAATAGCAGACTGACAGGGACCCCAGCTGGGGCACTTAACCATGCCTGTGTGTGTGTGTGTGTGTGTGTGTGTGTGTGTGTGTGTGTGTGTGTGTGTGTGTGTGTGTGTGTGTGTGGAAAGCATACACTCTGTTTCTTTAGTTAATAAAGGAGTGTCTGCAGCATGCTCGAGTGCCCAGACCTTCCCTCAAAGTAGCACCCCCATGCTCCCCTCCTTTCCTTTATTCAAACTGCTGCCCCATCTATTGGTGCTAATGCTGTTGATTTCTTATGACAACTCTCTCTCATTTCTCATCCTTTTTCTTCCTTTCTTTTCCCCCAAAATCTTTCCCTCCCCTTGTCTTTTCCCTTCCACTTCCTCGTCTGTTCTCTTTCTAGAAAATGAGTTCCGGGGCGAGCTGGTGAACCAGCGGTGGACACGAGGCGAGAGGACCAGCAGCCGCTGCCAGGCCTCCCAGAGACTGCAGAGCCGTCGACCAATCATGGTGAGTGACAGGGCCCTGCGGCCCCTCCCTCTCACCATCCCTCTTCACCACTCAACACAGCACCACACCCCTTCCAACCTGATTCTGCTTCCTGGGCATTTCCCCAATCCCCTAACTCAGCGGGGAAAGTAAAAAAGGGTGGTGGCCGAGGTAGGGGAGGATGGAGGAAAAAAAGGCAGCCTCTGTGTGTGTGTTGGGGTGGGGGTGGGGGGTGATGGCCAAACTGGACAGATAAAAACATGAATCAAACAGCACATCAAACCTCCGCTTGGCCCTGCCCACTCTTTGCCTCAGCCCCGCTCAGCTTAGCTCAGTTTAGTTAAGCTCAGCATGGCACAGCTCAGCGTTTTCCCTCTGCTGAGTCCACTTCACAGGATTTTTTTTTTTTATATTGAACCACAATCAAAAAAGAAACTCAAAAGGATGTCCTTGAGCTGATATCACTTGTTTTGTCCATTATATTCCTCCTTATCAGCAGAGTATAAAAACCCTCTCTCTCTTTAACCCTCTCTGCCATCCTAAACCTGTCTCCCCGATTTCTTTTACTTCCATCTAAAACTTGTCACTATTTCAAGGTTATTTCTCCATTCTGAAACAATCTGGTCCCTCGTCTGTGCATCACAACTGAGAGTGTGACACTAAACAAAGAGATGGAAGGATTGAGGGGAGATTGAAAGAGAGAGGAGTGGGGGTTGGGGTTGTTTTCCCCGGGGCCCAGTAAAAGTAGTTTTGCTTCCCCGTGATGGCTCGGGTTCATCTTAAGAGATGACTTTTATTGATTAGGTTTGATTTCTGCTGCTGAGGGAGCCAAGCAGAGAGAGGCGTTGGTTTCAAACACTACATCCCGTAAAGCGGCCCCCGTCTGTATGGCCTGGCACTTAGGACTCCTGTCCCATAACCTTCTTATTCTCTTCTTAGATTAAACTGAGATGAGTGAAACTGATTTAGGATTAGAGATTTAAAAAAAAAAAAAAAACGGAAATCACATCAGGATGACTCAAACCTCTGTCAGCACACATCCTCTCCTCACATCGGACCCATTATGCAGTCACACATTCTCAGTTGTTTTTTTCGCATATGAAGTGAGAAACCATGCGGTCTCCCCTCCTCCCTCCTCACCGCTCCGCCCTGCCTTGTGTGAATTATTAAAGTAAAACTGTGAAAGGGCTCGCCGTGCGGTGATCCAACATGGAGGCTGCGCCGCGCGGTCCTCCTGTCGAGGGGACGACTGTGCAGCGCGCCTCTAATTGGCAGCTGCTGTCCGCAGGTAATTTTCGGAGATGTCAGTCTCCGTGGCCAGCGGTGAACGCTACTCTCCAACTCCTCGCTCTCCACCCTAACCCCCTCCTTTCCTCATCTACTCTTGTAAACCTGAAAATGAATAAAAGAGTCATTTATGTGCACCAGGGGACGAAGGGTGACCTTCTCTCTGAAGTCATTGCCCCTAGCTAGCCATTTACATAGAGCTGTCAGAATGCAGAGCAGAGCTGGGGCCCCCCTGCACACAAAAGAAGTACATAATTGATAATGTACAACACAGCCTGTAGGTATGAGCCACTTCTTCCTCCTCTTCTTCCTCTTCTTCCTCCCCCCCCTTCTTTTTTCTCCTTCTTCCGCTGCTGCTTCACACCACATTTCACACTAGTTAAACCCCAAGTTACACACACACACATATGCGCATGCTGCTGTGCACACACCCGGACACACAGCTTCTTTCTCTTTTATTTTTTCTCTCTTGGTTCTTTTCTTTCTCCCTTCTGCATTAGACATTGCTACCACCATGTAGGCCCACCGACATACACTGTTCAAGGAATCTAATTAAAAGACAACAAAGTAAAGGACAAGTTTTGAACTTACATTAAAGAAAGGCCCTTTGAAGGAGATTATGAAAATCAGGTGAACGCCTGCCTGGCTGCATCTAGATTCACTCGCTGTGACTTTGTGTTCATACAGATTTAATGAGCTGGAATTGAGAAAAGGGACAGGAAAGAGAGGGAGAACTCAGATGTGCTTACCTATTTAAATGTGCGTAGCTATGGTTACGCAAACATGAAAGCAATAGGGGCCCCTTTTCAGTCCAAATTTTGATTCATCTGATGACTATCAAGGAAGGAGGGTGGAAAAGTACAGGAGTATAGTAGAGAATGGTATATACTCTTTTCATGAAGGAGGCATGTGTGCTTTAGTCTCATCCTCACACACACACACACCCACACACACACACACACACACACACACACACACTTCTCTCTCACACACTTAATATATATATATATATATATATATATATATATATATATATATATATATATATATATATATATATATATACGTATATAGATAATATATTCATAACTCTCTTTTGCTCTCCTTTACCTATCTAGTTACATTCAGTCATATAAAGTGATTCACATATTTTGAATATTTTCCACAAATCCACCTATGTTAGCATTAGACTTCTAGCCTTCCCTACCTGTCTTTATCACATTAAAAGGCCAGGGTTCAATTTATGAGCATTCAGCATTGTGAGTGCAGTTTGCCAGCGCTAAGGTTTGTGCTTTGTACCCCAATTCAAATGTAAAGAGGTTTATGTTTTTGTTGTAACGCTGCCGGTTATTTCAAAGAGCTATATCACTGCAAGCATTTTCAATTTGAAACCTTCATTCAATTTTAAAAATTCAAATCAGAGTATAATGTTTTGCCTTGAATTTCCAGTGTGTTAATTGTGATCTGTAAATCGGGCAGCTATTTTGATGATGATTTCAGTCAATTTGTAAAGGTCCCATGACATGGTATTATGACCTCATAAGGAGCAAGATTCCAGATCGGCCCATCTCAGCTTTTATTTTCTCAAAGGCAGAGCAGGACACCCAGGGCTCGGTTTACACCTATCACCATTTCTAGCCACTGGGGGGCCATAGGCAGGCTGGGGGAACGCATATTAATGTTTAAAAAAAAATCATAAAGTGAAATTTTCATGCCATGGGACCTTTAAGCAAAAACTCCAAACATTTCCTGGTACCAGCTTATCAAAAGGGAGTATTTGCTTTTCTTTGTCAAACATGAAAACTACTAAACTGTAGTACTACTAAGTACTAGTAAACTGGGGGCTGAACTGTTGGTCAGATATAAATAAATAAATAAATCAATAATCCAATTTACATACGTCAACTTTGGAAACAGCTTTGGGAAATTGCGACAGGTTATTTTGTACCACTTTATGACATTTCACAGACAAAATAATGAATCCAGCAAATAATCTGCAGATTCGTCCGTAATGAAAATAATTGTAAGTTGCAGCTCTTGTAGCAATACCACAGCCCCTTCATCAACACCGCCATTTACTTCAACCATTTGTCTATTACCTTTAGCTTCAACTGCTTGTTTTCGCACATTCTCATCACATCAATGTGTGGGCTTTTGTTTATTCAGATCTTAATTTTCTGCTAGAGTACTTGTTATGCAGAAACACTGTCCTTTTAACTGTTATCATATATCATGTTATGTTCTTATTATTGTGCTAACCATAATGTCTGAGCAGCATTTAAATTGAGTTGAAGCTCATTTGTTACTATACTTCCTATGTTGGGTAGTGTAATCTTAGAAAACTGATTATACATTTGCGTGTTGAGTTATAATCTGTAATATAACTAGAAATTTTAGCTATCAAATAAATGTAGTTGAGGAAAATGTAGCATATTTCCCTCTGAAATGTAGTAAAGTACAAGAATGAAGTAGCATAAAGCTGGAAACACATACAAGTTATGTACAGGCACCTCAAACGTCACATACTTCATCACAGTATTTGGTTCAGACGTGCATATAAACAAGTACAAGTACAGACAGTGGAGTATAGGGAAATGGACTTTGAATTATATACAGGCACTTGTGTAAAGGGGAGGAAACACACACACACACACACTGACAGAAAACCCTTCACTGCACACTCATCTGGACCTCTTCCCTCATAGCACTGTGAGTGGAGCACGGAAGGAGTCAACTACTCCCTTCAGGCAGGGCACAACGCTGTGGCTTGTTGCGCGACTTCTACATTAACAGCGCTTGATTAAAAGAGTTGAAGCAGGAGCGGCGAGAGAAAGAGAGAGAGAGAAAGAGAAAGAGAGAGGGGGGAGAGAGGGAGGGAGTGGCTTGTGCCTGCACCTGTACCTCCGGCCAAACACTAGACACTAATGAATGAAGCGCACCCTCCTCAGGGAAAAAAAAAGCCCTTAACAACAACAACAACAGCGTGCTTCATCTTCCTCTCATCCCTCTTTCCCTCCTTCTTTTCATAAGTAGTCTATTAGCAGGAAAGGGGCATTGCCAAATAGAGAGAGGGAGATGAAAAAAAGAAAAGGAGAAGAGAAACAGGGCCCTTGTGTTTGAATCCTACTGTGGCGGTGCCAACTTGACTATGAAGAAGCAACAAAGCAGCTAAGTGCCTGGGCAAAGAGAGGGGAGGTGTCTGCAACTGGGAGGATGGGGGGGGGGGGTGTACAGGAGGGAGGATGTGTGAGACAGAAAGAGAGAAAGAGGGGTGACCTGCAATATAAAAAAAAACTGTCCAGTAATCAAAGCTAATGGCTCCATTGTGTCTAAAAAGCATCTGATAGCTTTAGAGTGCAGCGCCGAGCGCGGAGAGGTAGTGCTGAGGAGGTGTGGCCGAGGGTCCATATGTGTGTGTCTATATATGTGTGTGTGTGTGTGTGTGCGCGTGCGTGCTTGTGTGTGTTTGTGTGTTCGAGGCAGCGGGGTTAGCACCTGCTCCTTTGTGGCTTAAAAGCAGTGCCAGTAGTAAGCAGAGGGCATGACACACACACACACACACGCACACCAGCACTGTTCCTCTTCTTAAAAGGGTTATTACAGTGGCTTTTTAGCAGCCCGTGTGTTTTTGCTGTATTATTATATTCAGCTAGTTAGGATTGTTAGGGCCGTGGCCCCTGTAAACGGAGGCGCTGCCTGTTAGCTCTGCATAGCGCACAATCATGTGTACCATTTAGGTGCAGGAAATTACAGGGAGAGTGATGGGAGGTGTGTGTGGAGTGAAGGTAGGGAGGGGATTTGAAAAGCTTGAACAACAGGGTTTGTTATCCTTTCCATACCGCGAAGCCTTTATTTGTGTCTGTCTCCTAATGAAGTGAGCTTTAGTGTGTACCTTTTTTTGTTGGTGAGAGATAACGATGGGTAAGGAGGGCTGAGGGAGCGAAGTTTTGCGAGAATTAAAGATATGATCGTGTCTTTGTGTCAGTGTTACCTTTGGTGTGTTTCAGTGGGACCTGGCTGAGTGAGGCTTATTATAGCAGTTCTTTTGAAGCAAAGGGAGGACAATTACCTGTGGATGTATGCTGGAATATTGTGAGAAATTACCACTCATGGCCTCTTTTCTCTCGTCACTTCTTTTCTCCTCTACACTTTGTCTTTCTCTGTTTCCTCCTTTGCTCACGTCCCTCTCTCTTCCTCTCTCGCTTCCTCTGTTTCCTCTTCTCTCCATCCCAGATGAGTGTAGAAGGTGACAACAAGCGAACTCGCACTCGGTCCAAGGGAATCAGAGGTGA
Source organism: Etheostoma perlongum (assembly GCA_026937815.1). Lineage (NCBI taxonomy): Eukaryota > Metazoa > Chordata > Actinopteri > Perciformes > Percidae > Etheostoma > Etheostoma perlongum. The sequence goes on along the minus strand of CM049377.1, from coordinate 27,878,011 downwards.
GTGTTTCTGCTTTCTTTCAGTCAGGACACAAACACACACACACACACACACACACACACACACACACACACACACACACACACACACACACACACGTGAATGTGAATATACTGGGAGATTAACAGTCAACAGATATGTTGTTTGAATATGAACAGCTTATGTCGACTCCAGAGATGCTGTCACAGGATGGCCACATTTTGCCACAAACATCACAAAAACCCACTCCAGAGCGTAGCTCGTAATCATCACATTCAGGCTTTTTCTTCTGTATCAAAGTTATCCAGGTGATTGTTGTCTCTACAGTGTGGCTAGCAGCCACAGCAGCATGACTTCTCATGATTCAGGTTTACCCAAACATAAACAAATAGAAGATAAAGATAAAGATATTTTTTTAGTGAAATAAACATAGTAGGTCTATTTGTGTCTGTGAGCATGCTCATGTTGTGTACATATGGCCGTTTATAAGTGTGTGTACAGTTAAGTGTCTATCAGTGTGTGTTTATATGAACGTACATGTGTGAATGAATGAGGGAATTTTAGTGTGTTGTCTTCATAATATGTCTTTGTGTATATGTACATATTGAGTGTGTATTTCTCCATGTGTTTGGATGTGTACAAGAGTGTATTTGTGTGTTTGGAAATGAGAAAGCAGTGGAACAGTTCAGAGCACAGGAAGGCGTCCAGTCATTCCAACTGCATGATGAAAGACGGAGAAACTGAGATGACACACAAACACACACACACACACACACACACAGTGTGTGCATTTTCTATGCTTTTAGTGTATCTTGATACCCGCGGCCGTTCTGACATGTGATTAATGCATGTGATATCGGAGCCCAAACAGAAATCTCCAGGATCATATTGTTTTCTTGTTTGCTCCAAATGAAAATGATATTTCTCCAAACTCATTCTATTGCTCAACTCCCAATCGATGCCTATAGCCAGCTGAGAGCGATGCGTGTGTTGTTTGTGAGCAGAGCTTGATTTATGTTTTGAAGGCAATTACTATAAGTTGCTCTTGAAAGAAGGGCTGTTTTCTACTGATGAAGGCAGTTTTCCTTTTAATGTAATTTTGCCAATTATGATAACCAAAGTACAACAATGAATCATGTTTTATTGCTGAAGTGTGCATATAATTGTCACTTTTGGCTGATTTAGGGTTTTTTCCCATCCGTATGTATGCTTTTGTGTTGGCTTTTGTGTGTTATTCATACAGTATGTTTGCGCAGGCCATTGCTTACACTCCTGTTTGTTTTCTGCTCACCTTTGTGTAACATGTGTTTGTAAGTGTGTATGCTTGCATGTAGGTGTGTGTGTGTGTGTGTGTGTGTGTTTGTATGTGAGCCCAAGAGTGTGTGGGTGTATTTTTCCCGTGATCATGCAGTCAGCAGTGTGTAAGCCTTTATGAGGAAGCCTCATGGGAATCGTATGCATTTGTGATTTATTGATCTGAGTTTCTTTTAGCAGCGCAGCTTTCTGAGCAGTCGTTCACCTTTGTTCTCCCTCCCTGTGTCTTTCTTCTCCTCCCCCCTCTTTTTCTCCTCCTCTCCCTCAGTTCCTATTGAGCTCGTAGGACAAGAGCTGAGGTAAGGAAACACCTTCATCTTTTTGCAAATCCCTTTCATAAAGTTCTTTTATGTGCACTGTAGAGCACCCGCCGGCACTTGTAGACTCACTATCAGTGCTTCTTTAGATGATGTAGTATATATCTATTTATTTTGTATTTCTTATCATCAGCACTTCTCAGCTCATGGTCATTGCCTTCAACAGGCTGCTATTGATTTCTCAAAGCCGTTTGCTATTTCCTGCTATGAACACACGCAGTAGATTCAATGAAAGGGGGCGTATTATCTTTTTGCAGTCCGATCGAAGGATACAACATGAGAAGAGAGGATGGTTAAAGGCAACAATTTCACTTCCTAGTTCTTCTCTCTCCCTTTCCTATCCAAGTGGCAGCTTTCAGGGCCTCACCGGTCATGAAACCCATTGTCTGCCCCCCCTCTCCAAATGATTTTTTCATCCTCTCTCTCATTTTGTCACACTTCACCTCATCGCATCGAACAGAGCTCAGCACTCCAAAAAAAACCAAAAAGTAGGGAGGCCAGAGAGCACCTCATTTAAAATGCAAATGCAACATTTTTTAATAAGTGAAATTAATAATAAGGATAATTGGAGTAATAAAGGGTAATGCTGGAGGAAGTTAATGAGAATTGAAATGAGCTGTCCTGAGGGGTCATAGCAACCCGAGAGAGAGAGAGAGAAAAAGAGGAGAGAGAGCGAGACCTGATGATGACTGGTGAGGAGAGCAGAGCAGGGGAAATTACAGCAGGTCTCGCTGATCCTTATCGCTCATAGTAACAGGATATAGGTCAGGGTTGATGTACGACATACAATATTATGTTCTCCCCGACTTGATGCCACCTGCATTCATACATTATGTGTGTCTGCTTGACGGTTGGGGGGGGTATACATATCTTTGTGCATGTGCATTTGTGTGACATGTGTGCTCGGTTTGCATGTCTTTGCTTTGCTTGATTTACTATGTGTCTTGCTTGTGGGTATCATTGCTTCTGCATAGGGACTAAAATGCACAGAGTCTTAAACATATGTCTAACCTCCATCCATCCCATCCAGCTGCCCCACTCCTGGATGCAATGGCTCTGGCCATATCAGTGGGAGATACTCACGACACAGAAGGTAGGGCAGATTAAAACCCCACCCTCTGTCTGTCCTGCTCTGTCTATCTGTCCTCCTCGTCCTCCTCGTCCTCGCTGCCCCACAGCATCTGCTTTGTGGAAAATACCACGTGATATTTTTATAGGAATACTTTGACATTATGAAAGACAATTACTTGCTTTCCTGTCGAGCGTTGGATGATAAGATCAATACCACTTTTATGTCAGTACGCTAATTATAAAGCTACAGCCGGCAACCAGTTAGCATAGCTTAGCATAAAGACTGCTTAAGGCATGATATCTATTCCTCCTTACTTTTAGCTTGATTAAATATGAAAATATCACAGCTGCCATGTAAAACAAACTTATTAGATGAATTCAAGTCAAGACTGAGGCCAAAGTAAAACTGATTTAACAACAGAGTTATTTTTCCTTTGTTAAACTGCCAATTGACTTCCCAAATAAGAAAAACAAAAACAGTTATTTACAAGAAATAAAAAAGGGCAAAGATTGGCGGGGAAATCTTAAAAAAAATATTTTTTTTCTTCTTTACTTTATTCTTCTTTTAATCATCTTAAAGTTTATTGTGTACCCTGACCCCCAGCTTCGGGAATAGTGATTCAAATGAGCATTACAATCTCTTGATTGACATTCCTTAGTTTCTTGAGCAAAAAAAATAAACCAGACGTATAAAATCAACATTTTTATAGCTTGAGATTAGACTGTTAGATGACAGCGTTTTTTTTAGATGACTCAAAAAACTCCCAGAGTCTTTAAATCTAAACCTATGTAATAAAGTTTTCAGTGAACACCAGTGAAATGTGATTCCCCCCACCCCCTCCCCGTCTGTGTTGCTCGCCCTCTGGGACCTTGCGACACTCGGGGCAGCTCACTGGCTTGTGACTGCTCTTTATTGAAGGGGCAGAAATTAGCTATCTGTTTACATGTGTATTCGTTCAGCAGGCAATTTCAGATGCACTTTGTTTATAGATTGTCCCGCTATCTCCTTCGGCATCTCCCAGGTGAGAGTAAGAGGGAGTTTATTGGATTTTACCCTCCACTGCCTTGCCTGCCCGCCTACTCCCGCCCGCCTCTCCATACAAGTTGTTCATTAAACGTTCCAGTCAATTGGTTGTGATTTCTGAGTGAGCCGGCATGGCGCCCCCCCAGGCCACACGCGTTTACTCATACTCTCTGCCTGAAAGAACTACTCCATCCTTTTTCATGTCAAAACACATAAAAACACCCTCCATCATGCTGCCTAAAGTCACTCATGGTCATGAGGATGAGGTGCATGAAACTTTATTAGATGTGTTAGAGTGGTTGTGATTCCCGATTACAACCCTGCTTGGTATTCATGCTGTCTTTCTTTTCCCTCCGTTAGCATCCTGGGTTGCCCCATAGCCAGAAAGCGCCGTCTAGAGGAAGCTGAGGCCGAGCACGAGCAGGACGCAGAGCATCCTGCCTCCAAGAGGAGGTCGCACCCCCTGAAACTGGCCCTGGACGAGGGCTTCAGCGCGGAAAGCGACAGTGGCAGCGAGGCAGAGGGCGACAAGGATGAAGAGAAAGCAGTAGAGACCAGGGAGGAGGAGGAGGAAGAGAGGGAGGCAGCTGTAGAGGAGGAGAGACAGGAGATGACAGGAGACCTGACGCAGGATGGACAGACAAATGGACAGGAGGAGGAGACACAGATGGAGGAGGAAGTGGAAAGGGAAGAAGAAGAGACATATCAGAAGGAGGAAAACACATTCGCAGCTGATGAAGGTGAGATTTTTCTGCTTTAAAACAAACTCGCTAATATTAACCTTCACTGGTGAGTAAAAGTCTACTGCAACTTAGTCTTGCATTGCCAGACTTATCTCCACAGCTCTGCGGAGTAAGGTCTGCCTAGTCCACACAACATTTCAAGATGGGATATTTGCATATCTTTAAACCAATCACAATCGTCTTAGTGCAGGACGGAACATTGGTACCTTTGCAAAATAGCCTCAGGAAGTTGTGTACGTTCAAAAGTATTTTAATTGTGCAACAGAAAACTCAGATTGGACAGACAGTCTAGCTAGCTGTCTGGATTTACCCTGCAGAGATCTGAGGACCAGGTAACCATAGTCCTCAGATTGGACAGATAGTCTAGCTAGCTGTCTGTCTGGATTTACCCAGCAGAGATCTGAGGACCAGTTAACTATAGTCCTCAGAAATCCACTGGAGTTTTGTGCCAACACAAAGTGGAAAATGAGAAACATCCAGCAGAACTTGTGGCGGCAGCGGAACGATCCTGTAAATGAAACGTTGTTTTACATCCAATCCCAGTAATGATGTTAACACATACAATTAGACAACACAGAGGCAACTTAATATCTCTGCAGTTGTGGTCTTGACCCGTCTTGAAATAAAATCTAGAGTCCTCTTTATTCAAGACTGAGTAAATGTGCGGTCGATTCTGAGACAAGGCCTTCAAAAAGTGGTCTTGAGACCGGTCTTTAGCCCAAGACTGGTCCCGAATACTACAACACTGGCGCTAACCCCCAACAGCGGAGATAGCAAGCGGAAGAGACATGCGCCGGAGTCCCAGAAATGTGCACCTGTTGAGTCAGACTACTAATATTACAGGAGCTGAGTTTCCATTCCTTTTAATGACCACTAGGGGACTATGTGAGTGAGTTTCTTTTCGCTTCTTCTAGCTGCTTTACATCTAGACACTGTCCGAGCCGGTGTTTTTATATCACAGAGCATGACTTAGCAGGCAGGAAGGTGATGCCAGTGGTGATAAAGATATTGCTAACAATAGACTCACCTTTTCGTCCGTGTCACAGCTCTGACTTCTTCATCTCTGTTTCCACAGAGGAGTGTGTGATCATCGAGCCTGAGCTCGGTGCAGTGCAGCCCATGACCAAGAAGTGTCAGTCTCACTCCCAGTGCACCGAAGAGGTGGCCAACTTCTCTCCTCCACCTCGGCCGAGTCTCCGACAACTGTGCTACAACTGTGGAGACGGAAGAAGATGTCACCGTGGCAGCGGAACGCGGTGAAGAAGTAAATGACGAGCAGGAGGGCATCATGAATGAGGGGCAAGAGGAGGAGGAGGTGTTGGCACGCAGAGTTCAAGTACTGGAAGAGTCATCTGTTCTGCAAAAGGAGGAAGCTAAAGTTGAGGAAGAGGAGTTGGAGGAGGAGGAAGAGGTAGAAGAGGAGAAAGAGTGCCCAGAAAGGAGCAACCATGTGAGCCAGGAGAACCAACAATATCTGCCCAAAGATGTCCGCCATGAACAGAACAAGGAAGAAGAAGATGAGGAGGGGGAGGAGGAAGAGATAGGGGCGCCAGCACAGCAAAGGCAGGGCACTCCAGCAGAAGAAGAGGAGGATGAAGAGAGAGATGAAGATGACCATAGGGAGGGGAATGACATTCTGCCCATTTCTGATGCGCCAACTGCCATCCACACCATAACCAGCACCGCCGAAGCTCAGGGAACACACATCACGGCTGGAGACCACAGGGCCAGTCCTCTGGAGGACTACAACTCACACAGGGCGAGTCCACTCATCAAATATGACTCTCATAAACATAGCCCAATTCAAAACTACAAGACCAGCCCTCCTTTAAGCTACAGCTCTCACAGGGCCAGTCCTCTGGAGGAATACATCACCAGCCTTCGAGGCGAGAACTATAAAATCCACAAAGCCGTGTCCTCCGCCTCTCCTGACATTATCGAGGTGCGTTCAGACAGGTCCGACGAGGAGAGAGACTTTGACGACGTGGACGGGGACGACGAGCGTGACGACGAAGACAGCCTGTCGCAGCGCTCCACGGTGACGGACGAGTCAGAGATGTTTGACATAACCCGAGGGAACTTGGGCCTGCTGGAGCAAGCCATTGCCCTGAAGGCAGAGCAGGTGAAGCCAGCCGGGCCCAGAGAGCTGCTCCGCGCCCCAGATATCCACCACCAGCGATACTTCACAATGGAAGACAGGCCCAAGCACCTGGACGTCATCCGCAAGAGCTACTTCAGCAAAGGTAGGGCAGAGTGGAGCAACTAAGGCGGGGGGGGAGGGGGGGGGAGGGCAGAGCTACAACATGTACTGAGACATAAAAGTTGCTTATCTAGGCAATACATCAGGAAAATTTTGTCCATTTATTTATGTCTTTCTTTTCCAGCTATGTTAGCGTCATTTGATAGTGCTCTGCAAATCCAGGAGGACAAGCCAGGAAGCAATGCAAAAAAGAGTGAATTGTTTTTCATGCATCAAAGGCGGAAACTACTCTTTATTTTGGGAAAATTTACTTATTTGCTTTTATTTTTATTTATTTAAAAAATTTAAGATTGATCCCCATCTCGTCTCATGTGAAGCTAGAGATATGAGACCATTAGCTTAGCATAAAGACTGGAAGCAGAGGGAAACAGAGAAAGTTTCAATGTCATAGCAACAAGTAGAGCAAAGAGTATAGTCACATATTTCCCTGCTTGTTACTGCATTAGCATGTGATGACGATGTTGCACGGGCAAATTTGTGTAATGAAAGTGTGATGGATCACATATGTCAAGACGGTTTCACATTTTTGAAAGTTTATTTTTGTTCCATAATGACATGAAAACAATGGTTTCCTCAAAAGAAAATCCATGCAAAAGTATATTGTAAACTTTTAACAAATGGTGCGTCGTAAATTTTGCTGTATGGTCCGCAAAATGGATTGAGCCGTGCATTTAAGTGAACAGCAAATTATGTTCTAACCAGCACAAGGTGACATGTGCTGAAATTAATTTTGGGAGCAGAGCGAACAAATAAACCCAATGTACCAAATAAAGAACGATGACTCACAGAGCTTTGTTTTTGATCTGCCCTTCTCCATTGTGACATGGGTGAAGTGAGAGAGAGAGAGAGAGTGAGAGAGAGAGAGAGATGACAACATGTTAGAGCTAAAGAGAAAGCAGGAGTGCAGGTTGTTCCCCAGTCAGCGGTAGAGTGTTTGTTTACATGCTGCATGTGGGCCTTGCATTTCACAGTTGGCGCGGTGCCCACAGTATTGCAATAGTGTGATTACATGCCTGGTAGTGCTGCCCTCTCCTTGGCCTCCACTCCCTCCCGTGGTGACGTTCCTGTTCTACTCAACACTAATTAGGAGATGCATGTCGCGTTAACATTTAATTTGAAGGCCAATAGAGCGTCGCGGCGTCCTCTTTCTCCGTTTTCTCTCTCCAGTGCCACCGATACTGGCTTGCCTACCTCTAGTAGCAGTAGGGAGCAGTAGGCATCTTTAGTTATGTCTAAATTATAATGGCGTGTAGGGCTGGGCAATATATTATTATTATATTGACATATGAGGCTAGCTATCGTCTTAAATTTTGGATATCATAGTATGACACAGAGGCTGCATTATGGTAAAGTGATGTCATTTTCTGAACTTACCAGACTGTTCTAGCTACCACTCATTGTGTAAATATTTTGTGAAAGCACCAATATTCACCCTTACAATATTGCTGCAATATCGATGACTTGGGTCAGAAACATTGTGATATGTGATTGTCTTCAAATGGCCCAGCTCTAGTGGCGTGATTTTGTCCGGATGTATTTCCAGGTGTTGTTTTGTCTGGGATCGTCCATTTGTCAGAAAATGTCTGGGGGGGCTATTTGGGTTAACTTTCTTTTATTGGATTTCAGCCTAGGAAGCATTAAGAAAAAACACATAAATCACATTTAGACTAATGCACAAAACAAATTTTGCATTTACAGAGATACATAAGACATGAGGAGCAGATACAGATGGTGTCACTTTTGTACAGTTGTCTGAAATATGTCTGAAATTTTGTGCTTAGCCAAGCAGACTGTCTGATGGCATTTTGTCCTCCTTATTCATCCCACCTTCCCCTATCCTCTTTTCTCTCCTTTGCCTCTCCTTTCATTCTGTCTCTCTCCTCTCCTCTCCTCTCCTCTTCTCTCCTTATCCTATCTTACTCTATCTAGAGAGCAGTAGACCAGAGAAGAGGGAGATCAAGTGTCCCACCCCTGGGTGTGATGGGACGGGTCACGTCACTGGTCTTTACCCCCACCATCGCAGCCTGTCAGGCTGTCCGCACAAGGACAGGATCCCCCCGGAGAGTGAGTGTTCTTCAGCTGTTTGAAAAAAAAAAAGCACAGAGAGACGAAAAGTGACAGCTAAGGGCAGTCTGACAGTGATAGAAACACACCAGCTCTCCTTACTGTGGAGTTAAACATCAAGTACTGTAATACCAGTTTCATCGTGATGAATTCATGTTCTGATCAGAACTCAGTCACTGCTAAATATCTCACTTTGAGGCTTTTAGTATACCGAGCCATTCACTCTTTGCCATTTTACATTCTGCTGCTAGAGCATACAAACAAACAACCTTCTGGGGCGCCCCGAAGGTTTACTCAAAAGCCCCAAATGTTTTAGACTTTTTAAATACCTTCAAGTGTTTCAGTTTCAGTTCACTACTACTACTATTATGCTATTCCCTAATTAAATCCAATATAATTGAGTAAATGTTCTTGTTGCTCTAATATTCAAATCAGAGTGTTGAAATCCATATTTACTCGGCATTGTTGGGGATCCTTCAATTGCAACTAGATGAGCTCAGATTATTACGGGATTTCACTTCAACAAAACATAGTAGCACAGTAAAACAAAAATGGGTTTCAAGATGAGTAATGCTGTTTACACCAAATTCTTACCCTACGTACAGTATGTTATGTATATTAAAATTAGTAACATCAGACAATTCTTGCCTCTTTTTAGGTGGTAGGAGTGAAAATTCATTCTCATCATTTGTTGTGTTTGCTGTTTTCAGAATGATGAAGACAGTTGGAGAACAATTAGATACAAACATAGGATGTAGGCACTACAGGATCATGTCTTTCCCAAATGATGTAAGAAAGATTATTAGGCATTCTATTATCTAATAGCTTGAAAATTTGTGCATATATCTGCTGTAGATGGTAAAGCAATCTCCCCCGGAGCATGCCCCCCAGACCTCCTATAGGTTTGGGCTGAGCCCCGAAAGTCAACAACATCTGGATCCGCTTCTGGGTCTACAGAAATTCTACATAGATGAATGGATGCGGTTCACTGACTTGGTTCTCTAAAACTATGCAGATAGGGATCAAAGTAATAGTGTGTTTTCTGCTTGGCCCTATCGCTCCATGTGATTGTAAAGAGGCTGTCTGTAGCCATGACTACAGATCCATTAAATGCCCAGTTCCCTGCTTTTCTCTGATTAAGGTTCACTTCACATTCCTGTATTTACAGTATGTTTTAAAAGAGTCTTTTAAATAGTATGGATTAGATTGTGGTTTCTTTAATGACCCTGTGATTGTGTGTGTGTGTTCGTTGTCTTCTCCTCAGTTCTGGCCATGCATGAGAATGTGCTGAAGTGTCCAACCCCCGGCTGTACCGGTCAGGGCCATGTTAACAGCAACCGTAACACACATCGCAGGTATTCATACACACAGTACAGTATAGTATGTGTTTCAATCTGCATTTGTGTTTTGAGTGGGTTATATTTCTGCAGATGAGAGTGTTCTGTGCAGGGCATGCATTTCCCTCTGTGCGTTTGCAAGCTCACATATTCATATATGCAGGACAGCAGATGTGTCAGTCCACATCAATGTGATGCAGATTTACATGGTCAGCAGCATGCTCTCTTTTTGATATTCATCTTTTTGTCTTCTCTGCCATCCCTCCAGTCTTTCCGGATGCCCCATTGCAGCTGCAGAGAAGCTGTCCAAGGGCCACGATAAGCAGCTTCTCTCTCAGCCAGGCGGCGAGCACCTCAAAGGAAGTCCCAACGACAGAGTGTTAAGGTGGGTTATCACAGAAGGATCCAATCATACACGTAAGTCATTTCAAATAGGTCTTTTTACATTTCTGCCTCGTTATTAGATAAGTATGGCAAAAACCAGCAAAAGCTTATCAGACATATCAAAAATATAACAGAATACATGAATTCATAATACTGTTAATTAGATCATTAAAATGGAAAAAGAAATAATAACCTTTATACTTGCCTTTTAACTCCCCCCCCCATCAGAATAAAAAATACGTGGGGGGGGAGGGTATTTCTAAATCACATGAGGTCCCCTGGTAATACTCGTCCTGTGCAAATCAGCCTTTGGACTATATGATTTACATCATCTCTCATAATGTCAAATAAACTAAAAACTTCTTATTGTTCTATTGTTGGGTTTTTGACAGTGGTGGAAGAAGTATTCACATTCTTTACTTAAGTAAAAGTAATAATACCACACTGTAATAATACATCTGTAAGTAAAAGTCCTGTAATGGAAATGTTACTACATTAAAAGTATGTAAGTATCATCAGGAAAATGTACTTAAAGTATTAAAAGTAAAAGTTGTCAATGCAGAAAAATCCTCACATTTTATTAACTGGAAATGATCGAACGTCTAATCGGCTAATCATGTCAGCTGGACTTGTAGGTCTGTATATTGTTGGGTAGTTTAATTAAAATTAAACATAAACTTTTATAAACTATGTGTGTTTTGTTTGCACGAATCATCATTTGTAAAGTAACTAGTAACTACAGAGTAATGTAGTGGAGTAAAAAGTATAATATTTCTCTCTGAAATGCAGCGGAGTAGAAGTAGAAAGAGGCATGAAAAGTACTTCAAATCTGTACTGAAGTGCAGTACTGAGTAAATGTACGTAGTTACATTCCACCACTGGTTTTTGAGGCTCCATGGATCAAAGATCTTCACCACCCTAGGGGGTCCTCAGAGTCAATGCAGGGGGGGCCTCCAAATTATTGTTACATTTTTAAAGTTTTTTTTTCCAAAAGCTGAAATGTCTTAACATGAATCCCACATATTATTGACAAATATAAATCATACTTACTGGCCTATAGGAAAGATAGTCACTGAGGGAGACATCCACTGATACAGGATTTAGGATTTACTGTTCCACATGTATGTTTAACTTTAAAACACGATTTATAAAATCATGCCAATAATTATCATTTTATAGCTTAGTTTTCTATGCACAAAAAGCATTGTATAAAGGCTTTAGGCCACCTACACGTTATTGTAGGCCTAGTTTAATATGCAACTTAATTTTATACAATAGATGTAATAGGGTGTCCCTGCTCCATCTCTCTTTCCGTTAAGGGGTCCTTGGTTTAAAAAAACCTTGAAGACCCCTACCATAGATGACATGGGGAATGACAAAAATTATATCTAAGCCCAGACTGGGCAAAGTGGACCTTTCATAAACTTAAAAGCTGTCTCCTTCAATCCAAGCTTGGCACAGTTGGGTCCCTCTCAAGGTTAGCTAATTTAATACCGAGAGGCACAGAGAAAGACCTTGGTTGGTGTTGGTGCCCCTTGCACCCTTGAGAGGTGAAGCTGGTTTGTTAATGGCTCAGTAGTGAGAGGCATTCAGTGTGGTTCAGTCATTACTGTCACCTCAAACACTGAGCTGTCTTTATCTCCATTCATCTCCCCGAACCGGTCAGACACCGCGATCACGGCCAGAAGAATGATAATTAACACAAACCAGATACTGGTATTATGCTGCGTCCGCGCTCTTCCTCATTGGTATTTTAATTAATAATGCAGCCGATAAGCTAATTATGCAAGTTACAGGGGCCATGCGAGGGGATAGGAGAAAAATAATTGCTTTCCTTGAGGAAAACCTCATCAGTGGTCAGACAAAGCATTGAGTATTAAAACATAATAAGGCTTGCTTTGTTTTTCCTCCTCAGATTGTTATTAAAATGAGCTTGGTTGTCTGTTATGTACGGGGCTGAAGAATTTCCTCATGCAATCCATGTTCTAATGGAATCCATGTTGCATGAATAAAAAGGGGGGCTAAAAATCCCCTGTGATCAGTGGTAGGAAGTTTTTTTTTGCTGTCATGGAAATACTGCTTTGGATTGCCTCAAATTCTTTATTTATTGATTTATATACACATTAAAATCAAGACAACAGAAAACAAAAAGAAAAATAAAAATACAAGAAAGATTGTGTAGGTGAGATCAAGAAAAACCCCGTGGGTTATAAAAAAAGGAATCTCACCTAAGGAAGATAAGTATAAAGTATTATGAGCAATAACAAATGTCTGGAAATCTACAAATTAAACACAAGTAAGCATGGAATTAGTCTTTATCGACGACATTTCATTCACACATGTTCCACCAACACAAGTTCCTTCCCGAGGCTGTTTTGCAGAGGCACCGTCATTGCATCTGTCCCTTAGCGCCCCCCCAAAACGATTGTGATTGGTTTAAAGAAATGCCAATAAACCAGAGCACGTTCCACTCCCATCCCAGAATGCTGTGTTGACTAAACAGACTTGCAGCGCTGTTGAGGAAGGTCTGGCAAGGCGAGACTAGAACGGAATTAATTAAACACAAGTAAGCATGGAATTAAGATGCTAGCATGTATTATTAGTGTGCCACAGTGTGGCGGCCACCCCGACAGCAGTGTGACTACAGGCCAGGTCATGTACTGGAGCTTATTAATGGGCATATGGATGGAGACCAGAGACTGTGATACATCAGTGATACAGAAGGCAGAAGTGTGAAAAAAAAAACACTTGGCTAAAGGGGTGGGGGGCTTTGGACCCTCTCTCTTTCACCACTCCTTCTTCTTCTTTCTTTCCTCCTCCTCCTCTCTTCTTTCTCTTGTCCGCCGCTCTTCTGCCTTCTCCCCGGTCTATCAGTGGATTTATGCCAACAGGTCTGACAAAAGCCCAGGCTCTCCTGGAAAACGAGAGGACTTAAAGCTCATAAATTCCATGCTGTACAACATGCAAATGTGCCCTCTGCTGATAAGAGAGCTTTTAATCCTGCTGCACTCCTGCTAAGTACACTGTTGCCCCTATCTTTACTCTACTCTACCTTCCTCTCTCATTCTCTTTTTTATCCCTCTCTTTATTTGTTTTTTGTGCGTCGATTGTGGAACTCTTTACTGCGACGATCCTCTTTTATATCCCATCTTTCCTTGTCTTATTCTATTCTACTTTCTCTTTTATTTTGTCTTAATCCCCATCCTGCCTCCCTCTGAGCCCCCCCCCCCCCCCCACCGCCGAACCCAGCCCTACTCTGACATCCTCTCACTCTCCCTCTCCTCCTCACAGGCCCATGTGCTTCGTGAAGCAGCTGGAGGTGCCCCAGTATGGCAGCTACCGGCCCAACATGGCTCCCACCACGCCTCGCGCTAATCTGGCCAAGGAGCTGGAGAAGTACTCCAAGGTGTCCTTCGATTATGCAGCCTTCGACGCTCAAGTGTTTGGGAAGCGCATGCTTGCTCCAAAGATGCCCACCAGCGAAACGTCACCCAAAGCCTTCAAAAGTAAGAGAGGGCCGCTGGCTGCTTTTTATACCAATGTCAAAGGCAGGATAGATGTTCCCGCTGTTGCTTTATGCTAAGCTAATCAGCTGGCGGCTATAGCTTCATATTTACCGTACAGACATGAGTGTTCTCGACCTTCTTCTTCAGCAAAAAATCTGTTAAACTATTCCTTTAAAGCCTCGCCAAGATATGTGTAATACACATGCTCTCCCCCAGCAAACATTACTTCTCTCAAATCTTTTTTTCTTCCCCTTTTCCTTTATTATTTCTTACTTTTTTCTTATTTTATTAGTTTTAATTACCATACCCAGCATTTAAAGCGGTGATCCACTCAATAACATGTACAGTATACCTTTTTTTGTCTATGCATCCTGCTTTTATAATCATCTGATCTAAAGTTGACTTTGCGTCCACCTACAGCTAAGCCCTCGTTCCCCAAGTCTCCGTCACCCAGCCTCAGTCTCCATGGTTACGGGAAGAGCTCCTCCTTGGCCTACGACTACTCCCATGACGCCGAGGCCGCTCACATGGCTGCCACTGCCATCCTGAACCTGTCTACACGCTGCTGGGAGAAACCTGAGAACCTCAGCACTAAACCCCCAAACAAGGTAAGCCACATGCATGTGTTTATTTCAAGTTAATTAGCACCGATGAAGGATTTCAATAAAATCAAAAGAGACAGTATGGGGAAAAAAAACCTTCATCGCCTAGATAGATAGATTGAGACATAGATAGATAGATAGATAGATAGATAGATAGATAGATAGATAGATAGATAGATAGATAGATAGATAGATAGATAGATAGATAGAAATATATTAGAAATAATAAATAAGATAAACAATAAGATAAAATAAGATAGCAAAAGATAGATGAAGGAACTAGTGTGCAAGTAGCATAATAGTGCACTATTGTTATGTGTTAGGTAATGAGAGAGTTATCTCACACACAGCTGTGAATTGTACACTTTTTAATGGAATGGGTCTTAGGGGGATCCAAAAATAACTTAGAAATATGCGATGATTCAGTTGTTTATGGGTGACGTCCTTGTAACCAAGTGTTACCCCATTCTTCTCTTTTTAGCACAGTAGTGAGTAGCAAATAGATGTTCCTCTCCTCGCCTCTGCTGTCTTTTGCTCATTTTTTTTGTTCCCTCCTTCTGCCCATCAACTCTGCACGAATATATCATCAGGAGGCATTGGCTTTCAGGATGGTGTTGAGATGCAGTTGCATCACCACTTCGTCCTCTTCTATGCTTTCATCCCTCCATCCCACACACTTTTCATGTTGTTATTGAATTTGGCTGACTGCCAGTTCCCTGGATTACTTTGCCACCAGGTAGCCTTTTTTCATTATCTGCCGGACGGATCTTCCACCCTTTCTCCACCCCCGCCACTCTTTCTGTTGATTTCCTTTTTACATCTCCTTTTTTTGCTCTCTTCTCTCTCCCTCTTTTCCTCCCTATGCAAGTCTCTGTATTTCTCTGTCTGTCTATTTGCCCGATCTCGCACTCCCTTGTTCCCCACCCTGTGCACAGGAGGTGTAATTGGAGCACCACTTCCCCCATATTGTGATTTTTAAAAGCCTTTTTGCCTTCCAGAGGAGAGAAAGTGACTGCTTCATCTTTTTTTTTGATTTACTGATATGGTTTTAGAAAGATAAAAAGTGAAGATTAATGTCTCTGGCAGCACAGCAGAGGGATGTGTTGTTCATGCGAGGCGCTGATCCGAGAGCAGGCCTTAGCCTGCGCAGTGTTACGGCGCAGATCAACCTGGGACTGATCTGGAATCAGTGTCGGAGCCAGTTGAAATCCAATATTGAAACATTGGAAGACTGAGCTCATCAACCAGGGATATTTCTGGGAACTGTTCCCATTTTTCTCTCTTCTCGTAACCCCTTTGATTTTTCTGGCCCTTGACCAGCCCGTACGAGCGCCATTTTAGATGAATAGTGAAAACATGGCTCACTCACCCCTCAGTTTGTGTTCACCTGCCAGCACTATAATAGAGCATGGAGAGATGAACTGGGGTTGGTGCTGTTGGCAAAGTATTACCCGACTACATTAGATATCATTACTAACATGCTTAAGCGATCAAGCTCTCCAACATGTAGCGCTCTGAAAAAATGCATCACAATGAACAATTTGAGGGAAAGAATTAATTCGATTCATGTTGTTTTTTTATTTATTCATTTTTAAGTTTAGCTAAAGTTCAATAGTCATTGCGTATCAGATAAAACATATCATGGAGCATTATAACATGAGACACCATCAAAACCGCTCTATATTCTTATGCAAGGATGAGAACATAGATAAGTGTTTTTCTTTTAATAAGTGTGGCACATTGGACAGTCAAACTCTTTTCTTTATCTTTGGGTCCCCTAGCCAATAGGAGCGAGCTACCTAGCTAGCTAGCTGTTGCCATAATGAACCAAAAACTGGTTTCCTCTCCATAATACAAATTATTGGTCATTTATATATTTCACTTTATGTTTTCATATGATTTTTTATTTCATATTGTCTTATTTATTTATAAAAGAAAAAAGTGACAGGAGCGCTTTGGGTATCCTTTTAACTACCGGTGCTCATTGAAGGGAGTAAAGTACACGGAAAGGAGTAAGAATTATGACTAAATAAAAGTCATATGTCCAGGGACTCAAGGTTGGTTATAATACGAGACAAAAGGCCTTTAATTAACAGGGCAAGACACTCTTTGTGTCACCACACCCTGAGGAAGACTCTAGCCAATAGGCGTTTTTATTTTTAAATGTTTTACCATTTTAACTAAAAGCCTTTTATCACTTTTTGTAACCAACCTTGAGTGTACTTATATATAAAGCATGATTTATGCTTCTGTGTTAAATCTACGCCGTGGCTACGTACCTAGGTACGTGGAGACACAGACCTTACGCCGAATCCTACGCAAGAGCCTGCCGTTCACCTCTCGGAAAATGTAACTACACGTTGCTTGGCCGTGGCTTGGTAGCGTCGCATTTCCCCCCCCCGACTCATTTCCTGGTTCTCCTTCTCCATAAACAACATGAAATCAAGGAGAGGGTTAACTTTTCCTGCTACAGATTTCCCACCGTGGTCAGAAACACAGGGGAGACCCTTTGTTTCTTGCACCATGACTCTAGAGTCACTACTCGCTCAGAAGCTAATCACCGTCACTCTCTCCCTCGTTTTACCACACACTCCCCACGCACACACACACACACACACACACACACACACACACGCCGGCCCTGCTATTCTCTTAAAGTGATCGACACACACACCAATGCACAAGTGTAAACTTACACAGGCTACGATGTTAGCTCTGCGTGGAGCCTCTGCAGAACCTTAAATCACGGAGTATGGTTACGGAGTTATTTGATTATTGGTTGTATGAAAAGCTGCTGCTGATGTGGTGATGTGGCCTCAGACCCGAGTGTCTCCTGTGTTCTCCAGGAAATAAACATTGAGGTGGACGAGAACGGCACCCTGGACCTGAGTATGAAGAAGCCCATTAAACGAGAGGGCAGTCTGTCCGGCACCAGCCCCGGGGTTCGGTCCCCAGACCCGTCCTCCTCCTCTTCCTCACTCCATCACGGTGGAAGCAGCGGGATGACTTCACCAAACCTAAATGCCTACAAGCAGGAGGAGTGGGAGGGACCTCTGGATTACACCAAGCCCAACCGCCAAAGGGAGGAGGAAATGGACGAGGTCAGTGCAATTAGACTGAGCAAAATAAAGTACATACCTCCAAACATGCAGTGTTTCCTGTGATAATAGTCACAGAGGAAGCATTGCAACATAAATAACAACAGACAAAATTCCCCCCTAAGCTTTTTGAATGAGAAACTCTTACTTGTTTACATCACTTTGTCTCTTTTCCTGTCCCCTTTTCCGCTTTCTATTATTCATTTATTTCACTGAAATGCGAGAGTTACCGTACAGTTAAAACATTGCACTGTGTAACAGAGGTGGTGTGTCAGGTGCATTGCACCATCCTGACTTTGGCATATGCAAATTTTTTCACTCCTTTGAACTTTTTCAAAAGAAATATTAAGGGCTTTGAGTGTGAATTTTTTATGAGGACACTGCATTTGGAAACATCATTTTGTCGTGAAAAAAACCCAGAAATGGGATCAGAGTGAGACTTGTGTGCACATGGTGGTTGGAAAAGTTTTGTTGCGTGTATACAAACAACGTGTAAACTATTACAAGAAAACTGTCACTCAAAAATGGTCTAAAAAACACGTCAACACAAGACAATTTCAAGAATAAAAAGAATCACGGGGGAATTACCAAGGCGTTTGTGCTCATCTGTTTTTATTGTCCATTCAGATGGAGCACACAGGCCAGTCGTTTGTCTCGTCGGACGCAGAGGACTGTGACATGATGCAGGACTGTCTGGAAGACAGGAAGTACCCAGGAGAGGTTACAACTCCAAGCTTCAAAGTCAAGTTCCAGCCCAAGGATAGCAAGAAAGAGCTGCTCTCGTAAGTTACAAAGAGACTCTGTGAGGCTGTTCACTTTGAGCTAAATGCTAACATACTGATGTTTGCAGCAAGAAATTAGTTTTTTTAACCAAAACGTAGTAGTGTAGATGTAGCCTCAGGCTGATGGGAGTGTCATTAGTTTTGCAGGTTTAGATTAAAAGTAAAGGGATATTACAATTGATCTTAAATGGGACGTCTGTATCAAATTTAATGGCAGGCCATCCAATAGCCGTTGAGATATTTGAATGTCTGATTTTACATAGAATGGCTTAGTTTTTTCCAATTAATCATGCAATATAGCCAATTATAAATATCAATCTATTAATAATCCTGATAATAACAATAAGAAGTAAGGGTACTCATAAATCAGAGGTGCCGGTACGCAGTTTCAGGTGTTGCTAACATTTCTGTTCCTCTCTGTTTCTCATCCTCTCCAGCTGCCCTACACCGGGTTGTGATGGCAGTGGCCACATCACCGGAAACTATGCGTCCCATCGCAGGTATGCACCATTGCAGACTTATTTTGGGTGTTTATATACAGTATATAAAGTCTTATATGCAGTGGTGGAATGTAACTAAGTACATTTACTCAAGTACTGTACTTAAATGCAAATTTGAGGTACTTGCACTTTACTTGAGTCTTTTCTTTTCTTTTCATGCTACTTTAGGCTTTTACTCGGCTACATTAGTCTGACAGCTTTGGAGTTTTGTTACTTTACAAATTAAGATTTTGAAGATAAAACACATTTAGTTTATATAAAATAAAGGTTTTATTATAAATAAATTAAACTACCCAACAATATCCAAGCTGAAATGATAAGACGATTAAACACAGAACTGTTTGGATCGTTTCCAGTTTCTAAAATGGGAGGATCTTTCTACATTGACTACTTTTACTTTCAATAGTTTAATTTTCCTGATGATACTTGCATACTTTTACTCAAGTAACATTTTTAATGCAGGACTTTTACTTGTAACAGAGTATTTTTACAGTGTGGTATTAGTACTTTTGCTTAAGTAAAGGATCTGAGTACTTCTTCCACCACTGCTTATATGAAACGTTAGATCTGTTGAGACTCATTTGCCGCCCACTCTGCACCCCCAGTCCAAAGCGGGTTGCACCACGACTAATTCAAATATTTTATTTGATCCTGACATGCCAGAGGCAATAATGTAGCGTGAGCCTGGGAAAGCAAAGACGGTCATTGACTTTGATATCCATCAGTAATTTACTTCTTGCCGTCTGTCCTCTTCTTCCTAAATGACCTTGGTATGCCTTGCATTCTTGATTTCCCCTTCGCTCACGTCCTTCTCCTCTCTCCCTTTTCAATCCCCTCACACTCGCTTTCCCCCCTTTTTTTCCGTCCTTCTCTTCTTCTGCCTGTCCTTCGCTCTTTCTCCTTTCTCTCTCAGTCTGTCTGGGTGTCCTCTCGCTGATAAGAGCCTTCGATCCCTCATGGCGGCCCACACCCCTGAACTCAAGTATGTCTGCTCTACACCTTCACTGCCTTTTCACTGCCACTTCAATGCACTGCTACTGACACCGTCCAACGCCACAATGCTTCATTCTGCTGACGTTAACTTATCTTTTGTTGCTGGCTGCTGCCTCCGCTGCCTCTGCTGCGTCTGGCATGGCGGGGTTTTTTTACCTTCTGGCTTGGACTATGCTCGCTTTCAGTTCAATCAGTTCATGTAAATGTATAATGAAATTGTCATTTTGTAGTGTGCGTAGCTCTTTACTAGAAAGTAAGCTTTTCACAGCCCCAATACAAGAAGTATTTAAATGGCAAAGAAGCCTCAAAAGACTGACTTTAAAACAGACATTGCTCTCAAGACTGAATCAGAAATCGAGCAAAATGAATAAGCGAGAACCATTTCTCTCATCTGCATAATGCCGGTATCTTGAAGACATTTCACTCTGAAACATCAACGCTGTTGTTTTTTTTGTTTTTTTTCTTCTCTGCTGACCTTGTATTAAATGTGAAGCATGGCTCTGCCCTTTTCCAGATGCCCCACTCCAGGGTGTGACGGCTCAGGTCACATCACGGGAAACTACTCCTCACACAGAAGGTAACAAACAAAAAACACAAATGCACACACAAAAAGCATACACACACACACAGACACACAGACCCACACACACACACACAAACAGTCAGTCAGAGAGGCCTAGTGACAGTTCATGGTAGAATTAGACAGGGATCACATACTCACACATTTCCACACCTTTCAATGATCCTATTAGGCGCTTTGAGTTGATTTGGTTTGTAATTTGGTTGAACAACCTCTGTAAAATTATTCATCCTGATAATGTGCTCTCCCTTTACTAAGCAATCACTTCACCAGACCTTTTTTCAACCCTATGTTATGAACTCCATACTTTCTGTTTTCAGTCTCTCTGGGTGCCCGCGTGCCAAGAAAAGTGGAATTAAAACTCCTACCAAGGACAACCAGGAGGACTCCGAGCTTTTAAAGTTCGTACCGCTCAGAAAGCCATAATTTCTTCTTTTAGCGAGACTGACGGTAAAAGTAAAATGCAATAAAAAAAAGACAAAGAGAGAGAGAGAGAGAGGAAAGTCACTTTGAATCATATGCAGAGGTAGTGAGTGACCTGCCCCCAAAATTGAATCAAACAATCAGGCCCTCACTGATGGGAAAATACACTTACTGCAGATACTGATTCTGATTGTAGTTCATGGTAGAGTATCATAGATAGTCACTAGATTGTCAATACATAAGAAATACATAAGGCTTCATATTGCATTTGCACACAAAACAGTTAATTTAACGGCATATTGATACCAGCATGTGCTGAACATTATAAGCTCATGCATCAATAATATTATCCATTGCATAAAACACAGATGTATGAAATTAAATTTATCCCAGTAGACAAAGTATATAACTTATAATATATCTATATATATACAATATCTATTATAATATTCTCAACTTTCTCTACCGTTTATATGTTTGGATTCTCCTTGTCTAACCGTTGTACCTCTCTTTATTTCTTCCCCTGCTGCCTGGCTTCAACACTCTTCTTCTTCTTCTTCTTCTTCTTCTTCTTCTGCACCACTCTCCTTGTTTTGTTTTTTTCTTCTTGTTTGCCTTCTTTGCTCTGCTCCCAGCAGATGCCCAGTGCCGGGCTGCGACAGTTTGGGTCACATCAGTGGGAAGTACGCCACGCACCGTAGTGCGTACGGGGTGTCCGCTGGCGCGCAAGAGACAGAAGGAGGGTGTCCTGAATGGCACACCCTTCAACTGGAAGGCCTTCAAGACAGAGGGGCCTACCTGTCCCACCCCAGGTTGTGACGGCTCCGGACATGCTAACGGAAGCTTCCTCACACACCGCAGGTAAGATGCTCAAGTTTTTCTTTTTTCTTTTCTTTTTGTGATTAACATTTTTATTTATTTTCTTTTAACAAAATACAAAACATACATCTTGCAACATTATTCGGTTTATTGTCTTGAACGTTGAAGACCCCGGCTGTATGGTCTTGAATGGTCTTGAATATTGTAGTTACTGTGTCATCTTTTCATGATTTTTTTTTGGGTGGGAGGTGATGATGAAGGGGGGGGGATGATATGTTCATCCTAATTGTATATATTTTGCGTGTTGGTTAAAAAAAATGTTACCCCCCCCCCCCCCTTTTTGTGCCTCCAGCCTCTCAGGATGCCCCAGAGCCTTGTTTGCAAAGAAGAAGGCCAAGTACCCTTCAGAGGACTACCTGAACACCAAATTCAGGGCCAGTGATGGTAAGATGTGGTGAAGAGAAAAAATATATAAATAACTTTGTGTGCTGGCCTGTGTCTATACATGTGTGTCAGAAAGGAACAAATCCTTTTGATAAAGCAGGGAATGTTTAGTCGGTTATGGAACCAAGTCCGGGCACACATGGCAGGAGAAGTATTCAGATCCTTTACTTAAAGGTGCTGTAGGTATGATTGCGAAGATCCAGGAATTAACCAAAAAATTTGAGATCGACAACTTCTCAGTCCCTCAGCAGTGATTGACACTAACTAACCCCCCGGCCCTGCTTGGTGCATCTGAACAGGGAGCTGGGGATTTTTGCAAATCACACTACAGGCTGTAGGTGGTGCCAGAGGAGCCAGATTTCTTTTTTAAATGACCTGCTTCATGTAGTTCTACTCGGACATACGGTCAGTTTCAGCAAATACGACAGAAAGTCAGTTTTACAAGTCTTACCTACGGCATCTTTAAGCAAAAGTACTAGTACCACATTGTAAAAATACTCTGTTACAAGTGAATGTCCTGCATTGAAAATGTTACTTAAGTATGAAAGTAGCATCAGGAAAACATACCTTAAGTATTAAAAGTAAAAGTACTCAATGGAGAAAAATCCTTACCTTTAGAAACATTTGGAAACTAACTGTGTGCTAAGTTTCCAGTTTAATCGGCCAATCATTTCAGCCAGACATGTAGGCCTACAGTAAATATTGCTGGGTAGTTTAATATATAATAAAACATTTTTTATTTATAAAGTACATGTGTTTTGTGTGTAAAAATCTAAATTTGTAAAGCAACTAATACTGTCAGATTAATGTAGAGGCGTAAAAAGTATAATATTTCTCTCTGAAATGTAGCGTAGATGTAGAAAGTGACATGAAAAGACTCAAGTAAAGTACAAGTACATGAAATTCATACTTAAGTACTTGAGTAAATGAACTTCCACCACTGCATTATACAACATGATTTAGCCTAAGCTGATATACTCTTTATCCCAAAATAAAAAAGATATCAAATGAAACATGCATAGGTCAACTGAAACATAGACCAGACTAGACACTTAGACTTAGACACTAGTCTAATGTATCTACGTCTTTTCCTTTAGTTTTGGACAACGATGAGGACATCAAGCAGCTCAACAAAGAGATTAACGACCTCAATGAATCCAACAATGAAATGGAGGCCGACATGGTCAATCTGCAGACTCAGGTGTGTGTTTCTACTTTTGTTTTATTTTAGGCTATAAATCACTGAACATGTAGTCTATGCCGATTTATTTACAGTGTAGTTCTGGTGCCGCCGGGAGTTCCCTTCGGATGTCCTTCACATTCAGCTTTACTTGAAATTTTGGTCGGGTTGCGCAACATTAACCTGAACCACTTAACAACGTTACACGCTGAAAAGAACAGAAGTACTGAGTCATATGCTAGACTTAAAGTACTTTATTCAGTCATTTGAGCATGTTGAGGAACATTTGATATGGTATATACAAATAAACTACTATGTGTGTGTGTGTGTGTGTGTTCATGGTAATGGAGGAACATGTCAGCCAGTGCAACAATGTAGCTCATTGATGTGTTTTTAACAACAAAGGAGCTCTGGGACACAGAGGGAGAAGACATATCTGGCTTTAAAACACACATAACACTTAGAATCCAAATCAGAAAGGAATTTATTGCCATAGTAGTTACCCCACGTGGAATTAGCCTTGGTGATCGGTGCATACATACCAGAGATGTGGACTTGAGACTTGGACTCGAGTAGCCTCGAGTCACCATTGTGATGCCTTGGCTTTACAAAAAATAAATGACTTGAGACTCGACTTGGACTTGTATCTTAATGAATCAAGACTTGACTTGAGGCATGACGACTCGGATGATTTGCATTTTTTCTTGAGTTTGACTTTTAGCTGTTAAATATAAAATAATATAATTTAATGTTGTCAGGTTGTTGTCCAAGTAACAAGTATGCTACGCAGAGGCAGCAAACTGTGAATCCTGATTGGACGACTCAAAATGCTCCTTGGCAAGGTCATGATTGGATAACTGGCTGCCAGTCAAACTCCTTGACTTGACCTGCCCCCCCCAAAAATAACTCGAGACTTTGTTGTGACTTGGACCAAATGACTTGAGACTTACTTGGGACTCGAGCAAAGATGACTTAAGTTACAACACTGAGACATACATAAACAAACATATTAAACATGAATAAGAATAAGAATCCCACTTAGTTTGATCAATTGATTGTTGGTTTGGGGATTTTCATAGAAGTAGTTGACAATACAGTGACTTCAAATGTTATTTTCCAGTTTCAGATAAAAGACAACCTTGTGCCTAAAGTGGTACCATTGTAGACATTGTGTTGCTGTGTGTTGCAGATCTCGTCCATGGAGATGAACCTGAAGAGCATTGAGCACGAGAACAAGATGATCGAGGAACAGAACGAGGCTCTGTTCATGGAGTTGTCTGGTCTCAGCCGCGCTCTGATCCGCAGTCTGGCTAATGTACGCCTGCCACACATGGTGAGTTGTTGTCTGCATACACACACACACACACACACACACACACACACACACACACACACACACGCACGCACACAGGTTTTCTTCTTAAATGTACCTTTTTAAGGTATTTGCATATAACAGAGCCCCATGTAATTAATATCAAAATGTTCACAACAAACTCAGCTTTCTGTATAGTAATGTATAAAGAGATAATATGGTGCTGAAGCAAAAAAACTTTGATTGGCTTTTTGAAATTCCTCAAATATTAAACTCATGATGTGTTTTGTTGCTTGAAATGAGTTTACCATAGTATTAGGTCTAAAATGACAATTTGGAATATCGCTTTTTGGGTGGGAGTTTTGTCCACCAGGTTTGGACGTGCTGGTGCGTCTTTTGTCCTCAGAGGATTAATGCAGGGGTGTCAAACTCAACTTCACTAAGGGCCACACTGGAAAATGAGAATACCATCAAGGGCCAGACATGTAGAGTTTATTGACATGCTTTAATTTAATCAAAAAAAAGTCAAATATTATTGACTGTATTATTGCTTGTATCATATAATCTTCTCACTTACTGTTGGGAAAAGGTTCCTTAGCCATCATAGAGTTTAGCAAATCAAGCTAAACTGTTTCAAGGGCCTGAACATGCAAACTGACCAGTTGTGTCTGAATCTCAAAATGTCAAAGTCGGCAAATCTGCTAAGATTCTGGTTCGAGTGTCGCGTACAGTTTCCCGTATTTTTGTTTTTGTTTTTAGTTTGAATGTATTTGTTTGGAGGTGTGTTGACCACAAACTCATGGCTGTTGGTTTCCCTGCTTTTTCTCAGCTGAGATTGGTTGTTGTTTGTGTCACAGCAGGGGCCAATCACGGAGCAGAACTTCGACAGCTATGTGAGCACCCTGACCGACATGTACACCAACAAGGACTGCTTCCAGAGCCCCGAGAACAAAGCTCTGCTGGAGAGCATCAACAAAGCTGTGAAAGGCATCAAAGTCTGAGGCTCGACACACACTAACACACAGAATGCAAACTGTCCTGAAGTGCTGGAGCGTGGCGGTGGTGGATGTGGAGGGACGGGGAGATGAAGGAGAGAGATGTTGGAGTACTCTACAATATATCGAAGTATGATTCAAAAACAAAAAAAGGGAATTCAGGTTATTTAAATAAACGGTAACTTATAAAAAAAGATTTTTTTAAAAAGAAGATCAACCCAGGGAGCGCTCTGTTAGAAGAAAAGTGACGCGGACCAAAATCCACACCATGCTGCTGCTGGGATTAAGAGGAGGAAAACTGATCCTTCAGTCAGAATAGATGGAAAAGAAGAATAATGTTACTAGAAACAGTATCTGGGTTTTTTTTATTATTTTTTTTAATATGCTGTATTGTTTACCTGTTGTCTCTCTGTTGTATCCTTAACTGTTTTTGGAGAGGTGGTTCACTGTTGAGCGGTCAATCCGTTTTTCGCGCTTCATATCAACTGAAACACTGAAGGAACGCAAACACAGGATGGCTTACAGGAGCTCGGCGACGTGAAGAGGAGGACACGGATGAGCTGGAGACTCTCAGTGCTGTCCTGTAGCACACACAGGACAGTGTGTGTGTGTGTGAGTGTGTGTGTGCGTGTGTGTTTGTGCGTTCACAGACTCCAGAAGCTCTCTGATTTACGGCCACACACACACCTCTGCATTATGACGCAAGCGCTACACTGAATTTGTGTTTGTTTTGTGGTATGACTGATGTCAACAGCACAATGTTGACTCAGTTTGGGGGGGGGGAGACAGCTGAGATCATGATTTAAAAAGAAGCAAATTCATCCTTTTATTCCTTTTTTAACTGAAATGATGATAGTAATAGTGTACACACATTTCCAATTCAGTTTGTCATATCAATAGTATTTATCAACATAGGAATTGCACTTCATTTCAATGAATAGTTTTGTGGTACAATAATGATTGTTATATATGAATTATTTAAACTTATGAACTTTTAAATTGTAACTTATTGCCATTTATGTTATTGAGGTTTATTTATTTGGAGCAATCTATTTATTAACTTTGTTTTGTAAGACACACACACATAAAAGCATCCTTATTGATTATCATGGTCAAAGCGAATTGCAGATGTCGTATGTCAATATTTTAAGAATCTATATAGATAACTGACGAGGCATATTTTGTTTTGAGTACTTTTTAAAAACCTTTTTACGTGCAGATGTTTTTATAACTGACAAAATCTTTTGATAATTTTACAAAAAAATCTTATCTTTTGGGGTTGTTCTTGTTTTTCTCCTTCTTTGTTTATGTTCTTTCTGTTAACTGCTACATTCAGAAACCCACTGCTGAGGGGGAAAAAAGAAAGTATGTATTTATTATTTATTTAATATGAAAGAAATTGACTGATATGGCTGTATATTTATTTTGTTATTTATTTGCGTGACGTTGAGTCTGAGTAGTCTCAAAGATCCACTGCTAATATTTAAATAAAGAAACAAAATCCATACAAATACTGTTTGATTACTTAGGCTTTTACCTAGACGTACCAGCAGCTGATTGTAAAGACAAACAGTAACCCAACAAAAGCAATCACTGTTCTGTTGCTATCTGATCTCTGTGCGTTTGCTTTGGTCAGGTAAAAGAAAACCAGGAACAGTTGAAAATTCAAAATGTTACCTCTCCCGAGCGCTTTGTAGCAGCTAGCACTGGCTCACCCAAAACCTCTGTAATGTACCATAGATGCTTAAGTCTTATTTATTATTTTCATCAGCACAATGGTACATATATAGAGCTCTGTTGCAGCAGTGGTTCAGGCTGGATGTATGGGTCTAAAACACACACACACACACAATATAGGATGGCCTCCTTTGACAAACGTCTATTAGATAAACATACACACCCTTGTAGCCTTACTCTAGATTTTAATTTTTTGATGCACAAAGTGCCACTACAAAAGAAAAAAGAAAAAAAAGAACTCACTTTCTTTCCTGATTCTTCGCATTACTGCAATGTAACAATGTCTGGTCCTGGGAAGACCACGGCATCAAGAGAGCGGTGATTGTTTCAGATGCCTTTATTTCTCTGCCAAGATGGCCATTAGTACACTATATATACATTCTGTATAAATAGATTTTAAAGATGCTATATATATGAATATAAACATACATATATTTTTCCAGTGTAATTGTTGACTTGCTCTTCTTCTTCTCTTGTATTACCTTAACAAATGATCACTAGCTGTCTAGAAGAGATGTGAGGGGTGTTATCAATGGGAGGCAGTTACACCTTATTTAATATCACAAAGACCTGCTCAACTGTGGCTTTAAACATACCATTCACTCAAACTGAAGGCAAAGTAGGCATTATCGTGATACGGTATAATACTTTGGAAGTGTTTTCATTGTAGGTTACCTTTTTTTTTTTTTTTTAATCCCCATTTCCTGTATTTGTCTGTCCTTAATCCAGAAATGTCAAAAAAACATCAACTGTATGTTGTACTACTGAATCTGAGAAATAACTGTCAATTTGAAACTAGATGGTTGGCTCTTTGTTCTTAAGTGTCATGTGAGTTCATGTATAGTAAAAAAAACAATAATAAGAAATGATGATGCCTCTGAATAATGTTCTGCACATAGTGTTTGGCAACATTGTGCAGTTATTGTATTGTTACTAGTTAAGCCTGCTTGCTCTGCGCCCATTCTCTCTAATGTTGAGTCGAGCAAGCAGGAGACTTTAGTGTAACCTGCCTTTGAGTGATTTGTTGCAGCTACTGTGGTGTACAGTATGAAACCCTTGTGTAACTCTGATGTCAAAGGCATGTTGTAAATGTGCTCTTAGCCAATGTAGAATGAAACTCCTTTTGTGCACTTTCTGAATAACTGTTGAAAATGCCAGCATTTGAGTCTCGACTTGTAAGAAACCCCAATAGATCACGAGCAATAGCAAGTACTCACCTCCACTGGAGGGCCCGTTGCAAAGCGTTGCCACACCTGTTTGTTGCTTTTCCCGTAGAAAACAACCTGTACATTATGTCACATAGAGACATATCTGTGATTCAGGGGGTTTGGCTCGGAAATGTAGAAAAGGGAAGCGGTACTTTCTTTTCCAAAAAAAAAAAAAAAAACAACCAAAAGAGATTGACAGGATGCAGAGTTTGGTTCTCAGGTGACCGGGGAGAGCTGCTTAAGCAGAACAGAGCAATGCCATAGGTTGGCCAGTCAGCTGAGGCTAGAGGCGATGGCAGCTGCTGGATCAAGGCCTCCTGCGAAACGAGATGAGTGTGTGGGAGTGGGAAATTGATTTGCCAGGCTACACAATCTCCCCTTATTTTAGGAGGAGGCGTTTGTTGCATAAATATGTGTCCATCACTCAAAAGGAATGTCAAAGCTTTTTATGACTTTTAAACCCCAACCCCAACCCCACCCCACCCCACCTCCCGTCCTCATGTCTTGTGTAACCTTTCCTCAGGAAAGATCATTTTGATGCATTTGGTTAACAAAGTAGTATATTCTTCCTCTCTTGAAAATGCACGAGAATACTACCCAAGAGTGTTAAGACTGTGAATATTCTCCTAACTTGTTTATTATGTCATGATCCCTTTTAAACTGCTTGATGAAATTGTCTACCGAGATATGTAAATGAATAACACTGAGGCCATGAAAGTATAGCAGTTTCAAAAAAATGTCAGCTGAGAAAGCAAATGTAGCCTACGGTTGGTCCTGCGCCCACGCACACTCCTCCTTTTTACAGTAAAGTACGGCGAGTGACGACGTGAGGAGTTGTATTATTCTAAATAGCAAAGACATTGGAAAACAACCTGATCGGGGCCCAGTTTTCTCTAAAGCACCTGGAATGAAAACAAATTTAACATGATGACACTTTTCTGGGAAAAAAACCCCAGCCCAGCCCAGACCAAAATCCAGCTGTGTGTTTACGGGGGGGGGGGGGGGTGGCATGTTGGCATGTTGGCATCCTGGTTTCATGTTAGGTACAGATGTATGCTTGCCAAGAGCAGAATGGTTACACTTTGATGCACACACCATGTAGAAAACTACTCATAATACGATAGGACTGTCTAGTTGAGTGGCACTTTTCATCAAGCTGAGCAAAACCAAAAGCCCCCAAACCCCACCCCCGACCACCTCCACCACCCCACCCCCCGCCCCCCTGCTGTAGTTACAAGCCGTGTGGTCTTATCATGTGTGCCTTTCTCTCTTCACCCATTTCAAAATATGGTATGTTTACACTTAGCAAACCTGGTTCAAATAGTGTTGACAACATTTGGTCTGCATCTCTCACCCAATACTGTCGGGTAACCTGGGGGGGGGGTTACTATGTTTAGGGATATAAAATAAATGTGTCTTTTACATGCAAGTAGAGGCCATTTTGTGACAGATATACAAAACAACAAGCTTCTGTTAGGAAAACAAACTGTGATCTCATTCTGTCAATTCAGGTACCAAACTGCATCATGGCCAGTTTCTGGGAAGGAAATCTGAAGAGCATCATCATCATCATCATCATCATCATACCTAGATAATGCATCAGTGTGCAGGGCGTTATTTTGAAACATATGGAAGTCTCTGTACATATTTGTATTAAGAAGAACCAGTGTTATTGTTGTTGTATTGCAGACAAGTTTAAAAAATGGCAAAAAAAAGAGAAAAGTTTGTGACAAAGAAAAAAAAAATTCCACAGCCAAGGGTTGTCCCGCTAGCACATTTTTACAGAGATGAGCTATTTTTACTGGTGATTTTCTAGTCATTGATATTGATATCCTTTTAAAAAAAAAGTACAGACCTTCCAAAATTACAAGCACTTCCACAATGATAGATTGTATGGTAATTTTTGTTACTTTTGTAGATGTGGTCGTTCCTTTACTACTGCACCGTTTTGTAAAGTGGGACAGACCTTGGCTGTGTGTCCTCGGGGTCTCATGATGTTTTTGTTGGGTTTTTAGTTGTTGTTGTTTTTTTAATTGGGAAGTGAAACATTGTAGATGGGCCGAATTTGTGACTGTGTGTTTGTGTGTTTGTGTACTTGTGTACATGTTCCCCTGTTCCTGTGTCAGTGTTATAAACCAGAGAAGTGATGTCAGTTATTGTTGGGGTATGAACCATTTTAAATGTTCTCTATGAAATACACAAATAAAAAATCATAGACAAGTATGACTCTGTCCAATCTCTCTGTGTTTGTGTGCTCTTACGTCTTTCTTTGTCAGGACCTATTTGAGTTTTAGGTCTTTGGAGCAACGACATTTTTGCAAAGTGAGGACATATTGGCCAGGGCTTACTTTGGGAGAGCTGTTTTTGGGTTATGGTTAGGGTTAAGTTAAGGCAGTGGACCCCAAACCTTTTCATGTGAAGGACTCCTAAACTGACACAAATTAGACCACAGAGCCCCATTTGAGAATATTTCGTTCCAGGGTCCCTCCTCTGATTGGGTTTTTGCTTCTAAATGTTTGATTACAGCAAGTGTATAAAAAACCACCATCAAAATAGCCATTGTGTTACTTATGGATTGGAATTAGGATGAACAATTTAGTAGAAAAAAGATTCCCCTTTTGGCTGGGGACCCCATTTTGCGAGCAACTGGGTAAAGGGAGTACGAAATGCATTATGTCATTATGAAGGTCCTCCCAAGTATAACAAAACATCTGTTTTTGGGTAAGAGAGAGACTCTCAATCTTGCATTGTATTAACATCAGGGCTTGTGCATGTGTAAACTGAAGTAAATTGTATATTATGTATTGACACACACTCACACACACACACTCTCACACACACACACACACACACACACATACACAGCTTTCCTGAACAAAATGGGGGGCCTTCAGTGTGCAGTTACTATGCAGTTACATGTAGTTTGTATGTTGAACAGCGCTGACATCTGCTGGTATTATTAGTAAATGAACATGTTGAGCAGTGAGTATTTATTTTAGAACTTTGTCTCTTTTCAGTAATCCTCAAATGAAAATCATTTATAAATGTTTTTGTGTTGAGGGTTGTCAGTTTGATCTGGCCCTGGCTTTGGCACTGAGTGGTGTTATTACAACGTAATAATGATTATAGAAATGTACCATTTATGTGGTATAATATGAGGACAGGAATGCTTGTGATGCATTTATGAGTGATCAGTAAACCATATAGTTTGTAATATAATAAAATACTTTGTATAATAATTATAAGAAACATTTACAATATGTAATCCAACACAACCTTACAAACAGCCTCAAATTACCCTATAGCTGAACCTTACGGTATTTATTACAAGTGTTTCTATAGTTCTAGCAACCTATTCAATAGGTCCTTTTTTTTTACTGCAGTTTTGAACAGCTCAAGTGTTACTAATAACAATAACTCTATTTTATTCTAATCAAGTGTCCCAGAAAGCCATGAGTGTGACAGTGAGCCAGCAGGAGCCTGAAACTAAAGCAGCTATATGGAATTCATCATTCATTTTATCACTTCCACCTGTGAGTTTCCTACTGTGAAATATCAAAATGTCTACTATAAAGAAGACCATTAACTTAGGTCACTAGCCAAAGGCCATTACAACCACACAGTAACAACCACAGCTTATTTAATTAAATTGTTAATTAAAATCCAATGCTACAGTTAGTTCTTTCAATCTATTACAGCACACACAAGGCAGCCCTTGTCTGAGCTGTAATAGATTGAGGCTGATCTCAGATAAAAAGCAGATAACAGACTCACTTGTGATTGTCTGAGTCACGTGGTAAAAATAAAAAAAACTCCATAAAGGCCCTATATATAGACTAAGATAAGAGGCACAAAGAAATGACGAAAGACTACGATTGTGTTGCAAATACTCAGTTGTTAGTAAACTTTTTTTTAATCGTTCATATGTATGTCCTCTGTTCGCTTTTAATCGCGTCTGACCCTTAGCTGCTCCTGTTCCTGCAGCTGAGAGCAGAATGTAGGCCATGCTCCTCTGGCCGTTATTTTGCGTGTGTTACGTCTGACGTCAACGCGTCTGCTGGCCGAATGTTTACATCCAGCAGTGCTTCTGTTCTTCTGACTGGATCTTCACAACAACAAACGGCAGAACACAAGGAAACCCGCTAAGACAGAGCATATCAGTCGGC
This sequence comes from Etheostoma perlongum, assembly GCA_026937815.1. Lineage (NCBI taxonomy): Eukaryota > Metazoa > Chordata > Actinopteri > Perciformes > Percidae > Etheostoma > Etheostoma perlongum. The sequence continues at coordinate 27,845,176 of CM049377.1, read as the reverse complement.
ATTTTCACAAGGTATTAGCTTTACCGGGCTCCAGCATGGAGGCGCAGTGAGAGCCAGTGGTTGGTTTCTGCTCCAGCAGCAGTTAACGTCAGCTCTTCATTCTCTCACTCTTGTCTCGAGCTGTCTTCTCTCCCAGTGAAGACGGGAATGCGGTTATTTCTGTTTGTGTTGACCTTGCCCCTGCATGGCAGTCTGTAACATATGTAATATGTCCTTTTTGTTGTTTATTCCAGACGGTTGTTGGACTAAGAGGGCTTGAATATGAGTGTTTATTCGAATTCTTATCACCTGAGTGGCGCAAACAGCAACCGCAACAACGTGCACGGGCTGTGGACGTAAGCGCAGCGGTGCGATGAAAGCGGCTGCAGTTGCATGTCTGGGCGTGACTTTTGACTCTCCTTATACACGACGTAGAATGGCCGTGATAGCTAATTTATTGAATCAGGGAATGAATTTCGAAGCTCAAATGGCAGTGTTTTTATAGGAAGTGTGTACCCTACTAGCCTACTAAACCACTTAGTTTGTTACAGACTGGGCCACAGCGCCCTCTTGTGGCCATGCGTGTTAACGTCCTGAAGAAGAACTTCCATTATAAGGATTAGGCGCAGCACCCAAGCTGTTTTGGGGCACTACCTAAGCTAAATGAATGACGAATCAAAGGGATCATCAAAACTAACTAAATATGTTGACTTATTGTAAGTTTAGCATTTTTTTATTGCAACAAGTAGCATTTTCTTAAGGTCCGAACGCACACACACCAAAAATGTGCACCCAAGTCTTCCACAAACCTAGGAAAAGCACTGATATTCACAGGGGATAACATCTCATTGTGGATTTGCTTCCCTGAAAATATTTTTTCTGGTTTTGATGCAGCAACTGGTGTTTGTTGCTTTTATTGATTCTGTGCCCGGAAAAAATCCTCTTCATCTCAACTCAAGGGGCATCAAAGGCATGTGGGCCATTAATATGTAAATGCTCACACCCCTTTGTTCTTTTATAGCCTCATTGTGGCTATGGCTAGCATTTGGCAGCCAGTGTGCACCCTGTGATCTCCTGTCCTTTGGCATTGCCCTCTGGTGTTGTTTTTAACACCACCCTGAACCACTGCTGCAGCCGCTACAGTATTCATACCTACAGCTGTATCCTGCTGCCAAAAGCTTCATTTAGGCCTCTACATTTGGTTGGGTCAGGCTTATTTGTGCACAAAGTCTACAGAGCTTAATGGTGGATGCCTATACTACACTACACCACCACTTTGTACTTTGCGTTTTGTTTATCTAAGTTGTGCAGACTTTTGAAGGGATCCTTTCCATAATGTTGCCAGACACTTAGAATATTTAATCTGAGTCTGTCAGCAGCAAAACGAGCACTTTTGTGAAGGTAAATACATGCTGGACAATTATCCCATTAACTTACATTGTAGCTTGTTTAGCCGCTGCCGACTGAAGCGATCTTGTTTAATACTGGACCCATGTCCAAGCTTGTTGTTCCTATCAGTCACTTAGACACAAAAACATAGTAAAATATGGTCCAGGTTGAAAAGAAACACACCAAAAGACTTTAACAGGAGTTTCCCCATTTTTTTGTATCTAAGTGACAAAAGGGAAAGTGTTTTGAAATTGGTCCAGTATTGAGTGAGAGGCCTGTAACTGAAACAATTAAACAGGCTGTAATGTAATCCCATTTTGTGCAACGTGAATGTACCATGTGCTGTTTTTGCCACTGACAGGCTCAGGTTATTTTTCTTCTGTTTGACTTTAGGGAAAGATGGAGACGTTGTCGTAATCCTGCTATGCTCTTGTGCGTAACTTTCTGACGCCAGGTCAACACAGTAACTGAAATGAAATAACACAACATATACAGAAAGATTTACAGACTCCATTTTAAATTTTGTAAAGAGTAAGTTTGAGAGTTAACGAGTATAGAAGTCTGAAAAGAACGGATTTGTTCTTTTTGAACAAAAGGACATACATTTCTCTCTAATCAAGATGAAAGGGTTTGAAAATGTGTGCAGCAATGCTTACTTAGTGTAGACGATTTCTAACACATAATTCTTGTCTTCAGTCAACATGGGGGGAGCTGTAAGTGCTGGTGAGGACAATGACGACTTGATTGACAACCTGAAGGAGGCGTACTACATCCGCTCAGACCTGGTGGAGCGGGCTTTCCGGGCTATCGACCGGGCTGACTATTACCTGGATGAATACCGGGACAATGCTTACAAGGTGAGCAAAATAATAAGTCTGTGAAATCTCTCAACCAGGGTCCAAAGAAATCCACAGCATACATGATATACAGTACATACACATTTTGGATGAAAACACTGGTGGATGAAGAGATTTTAAGTTTTGTTTTTAAGGGCACTTTGTATGATAGGCGGAAAGATTTGTGGGTATAACAAAAGCTGGTTATGGTATACTATTGTTGTTGTTAGGACTTGGCATGGCGGCATGGAAACATCCACCTATCTGCTCCGTGTATCTACTCTGAGGTGATGGAGGCTTTGGATCTCCACCCTTGCCTCTCCTTCCTCAACCTCGGGAGTGGGACTGGCTACCTCAGCACCATGGTCGGCCTCATATTGGGTATGTGGTTAACTGCAGCAATTCAGCATGTAGTGTCTATATTGGTATTCTGGTAAACATGTGGCAGTGTGAAGGTTGCAGGCACACATGTGTGGACTGAAGAATATGGCTTCAATTTCTTCATGCTCTATTAACTTGCTTGGATACACATTGTGCTTTTCTTTTAGAGAAAAAAAAGTAAAACAAAGCCATGTTTCCACCAAGTAATTTCATATAGTACCTGTAGTAACCTGTACAGTACATGTACCTTAACTGTAAACACTAGATCTGTTTTACGTTTCCATTGCAGACAGTCCTTTTAAATCTAGACAGGGTTGTTACTCGGTGGTAATAGCCATGGGCAGCCATGCACGGAGAAAAAAACGTTTCATTTCTTATGTCCTCGTCGTTTATCCTCTTCCACGATGATGCAGGAAAACGTCTGCACCTTCTTGATTATTCACAGAATGGTGTTGCTCGCTGACGTTTTAGAAAATAATAACTTTGTCTCCCATTATTTGAAATTGAGCTCTGGGAACACCCAGTAGACACTTGTTACACGACCTGAAATACTCTAAGTTGCAATATGGACAAACTTCTCAAATGTACCCAGGGGCTTCACCACGATGACAATTAATAACTAGAATGGTATATTTCATTCTGAGGCACTTTGTCCATGTTAGAAAACAAGCTGATCTTCATTTTAAGAGTAGAATTAATTATAATATTGTAGTCGTGAAAGCACAACAGCATAGTGTTTTTTCTAGAACTTTTAAGAGTATGCGTATGCCCTTGCGATAGAGAGGGGAGAGCGAGAGCTGCACTACAGTACTTTAAATCCTGGTGTTTAGCTTTCTACCCATTGCAGCTTTAATAGGGGAAACCAAAATTGCACGTTTTTCTAAATATAAAATCAAGAAGGTGTATAACTACGCATGTAAGTGTGGGTCATTTTAAAGTGTGATCTGTGGTGTGCTCCCTGTTCCAGGCCCATTTGGAGTGAATCATGGAATAGAGTTACATGCAGATGTGATTGAGTATGCCTATCAGAAGCTTGACTCTTTCATCAAAACCAGCGACAGCTTTGACAAGTAAGTGGCCAAATGTGTCAGTGACAGTTCCTCGTGTGACTGCACAGTATTGGTATGCAATTCTTCTGTACGATTTTCAGTCGCCTACTACTTTTGCATACTTTTTAGCTACAAAAACCATTCAAATATCCAAATGTTCAGCTCTTTAAGGACATTTGTGCTTGTTTTCAACTTTTCTCCACCATTTATACTATGATCATTTTATTGACATATTATACTATGTTTTTATCGACATACTATACTATGATGTTTTTATCGACATACTATACTATGTTTTTATCGACACTATACTATGATGTTTTTATCGACATACTATACTATGATCATTTTATCGACATACTATACTATGTTTTTATCGACATACTATACTATGACTTTTTTTCATCACTTTTTATGACTTTTTTTGGGATACCCCAGACTATATTATGATTTTTTTATTCCTTTTTTTCCCCCGACATACTATACTATGACTTTTTTATCACTTTTTTTCGACATACTAAGACTTTTTCACTTTTCTGTGTAATTGGAAGACAGAAGGTTGCATGATTTTCTAATCTTGTATAATATTTTAGGTCCAATATACTATGAAAAATATAGCTTTAATAATAATAATCTTTAATGTTTCAGGAAGTCATGAGGTTCGATTTACCAAGCGAAAGAGACAAATGTGCCAAAAACATGAGTTTTGTATCAGGTCAGGTAGCCTAGCTTCATGAGTGACTGCTTTGAAGACTGAATGCTGAATGTTCAAATCTCATGGTGTAATTATTTATCATTTTTTACTTTATAGGAATGAGGAATACAAATAGATGAAGAGAAAAGTAGTACACTGTAGAATTAATTTATCACTTTCTTTCCAATATATTTTGACTATACCTTTTTCGATAAATCTTACTATAACTTTTCAACACTGTTATACTATGACTTTTCTTTTTGTAAAACCTTTAAATACGCCAATATTGCTAAATACATTTTTGGTAGTATTCAACATTTCAATTAAATTCATACCAATTAAAACCATTCCCACTTTTCCAACTAATCTCACTACTTCACCTTCTTTTAACGCAATTATGCCTGCAATCCAGTTTAGCTTTAACAATTTGGCTTTTCAGCATTGACAAGCTTTTTTCTGTAGTAAATGTAAATTTTCTAGTTGTTTCTCATGTATTCATTTTTTTACTCTTGTTTATACCGTTTCCATTGCTCCTGTGTTTCTGTTCAGATTTGAATTCTGTGAGCCATCCTTTGTTGTGGGTAACTGCCTGGAGATTCCTCTAGAGAGCCGCCAGTATGACAGGGTGTACTGCGGGGCCGGGGTGCAGAAGGAGCATGAGGATTACATGAAGAGTCTGCTCAAGGTGGGGGGCATCCTGGTGATGCCTCTTGAGGAAAAGGTTGGTGTATTTCAGAGAAACTCAGGATAGCACAGATCTGGATATTAGGCAAAACTAACTTAAAGTCCCTCTATTTAGCATTTAAAGGATGGAACTGAAATGTTCATTTTTAAGCAGATATACATGTTTATTTGTTAACTATAATTCCTAAGTTGAGGCTGCACTATAAACACACACATATATGCTACATCACACACACACACACCTCGTAGGAGAGGTTAAACTTATGTAAACACCATCCATCCATCTTCATCCGCTTATCCGGTATCGGGTCGCGGGGGCAGCAGCTCCAGCAGGGGACCCCAAACTTCCCTTTCCCGAGCCACATCACCCAGCTCTGACTGGGGGATCCCGAGGCGTTCCCAGGTCAGGTTGGAGATATAAGGCTCGTTCGAGATGAACTGCGCCTCGCCTGTAAAGTAGACGAGAGCAGGCGGCAGCAGCGGGGGCGGGAACAAAAAGCGGCGGTAAAGTCGGACAGTTTCCAGCCGATTCCAGCAGCTGTCAGACTGGACAGGAAGTGATGAAAACACTGTGGTGCGATTCTGATTTAATAAAATATAATCAGACCCACATATCAGCTGGTACACAGTCTCTAGTTGTTTGATTATGACAGAATAGCTGTCAAAGTGCTCTACATGCGATCTGTTGCTGATTTTAATTAACAACACACTGTAGATGATCAGTGATCTGATCAGATTTAGTCTCTCTGACTTCTAAACATCACTATCAGCCTCCCAACGTGTGTTCTGTACAGAATAAGTCTTTAAAGCAGACAAATACCAGCTATAATCCCTCCGATTAAAAAATAATAAAAGGTTTATGTAAAACGTCATCATGTTGAGTCTATCGTGAACCAATCAGCTGTTAAATCAGCTGAGAGGCCGGCGTTTCCCAGCATGCTCTGGGTCCGCCTGGGTCCGCCTGGCTCTTGCAGTCGGTGAAAACCAACTGCGCCGCCTGGGTCTCAGAACTGCGGCCGCCTTGCTCTCGTGAGATTATCGTTGCCCACGTGTGCATGACGTCAGAGCAAGTCGGGATCAAGTCGGACACAAATCTAACCAGCATGCAACGGGCGCCGATCGCCGGTGATCGATTCTGCGCAGAACTGGCTCATCTCGAACGAGCCTATAATCTCTCTACCTAGTCCTGGGTCTTCCCCGAGGCCTCCTCCCAGCTGGACGTGCCTGGAACACCTCCCTAGGGAGGCGCCCAGGAGGCATCCTTACCAGATGCCCGAACCACCTCAACTTATGTAAACACCTTGTCTTTATATCTAGGTATAACTATATTATAGCATTTAACAACCATTATTTAAATGTGTATATACTGCTAAATGGGGGCATATTCTTTTATATCACTGTCATTTCCCTGCCCATATTTCATGTGTGTCTGTATTTTTATTTAGTTTCTGGAAATGTTAGAACATGTTGTCTTGGTAATGATCTCAGCAGCTTTTCCAATGTTGAATATCTTCCTTTGAAACAAAAAGTACACTGAAAAGAAAAGTGTGATTTTATTAAGGGTGTGCAAAAAAAATTCATATTTGAATTGCAATTCAAGGTCTACCGATTCAAAATCGATTCATATTGTTTTTTTATTGTATGTCTACTGCAATCACATGATAGATAGATACTTTATTGATCCCTATTAGAAAGTCAAGGCTCCAGTAGCTTACAAACACACACTCTGTACATCATAACAGAATAACAAACAAATCCACATGAAAAATATGAATATATACATACATACATACAAGGGAAAAGTAACTACATGTACATAATGTGAATCATTTTTGAATTGAAAATCAATAATCGTGAGCCTAAAATTTGGAATAATGACATTTTCTGAATTGTACACCCCTCGATTTTATCCTGTTGTATTTTTTGCAGTTGACCAAGATCACGCGCACAGGGCTGAACAGCTGGGAGACCAAAAAGATCATTTCTGTGTCCTTTGCTCCTCTGGTGCTGCCTAAACACATCACGAATGGCAAACCCAAGACTGTCCCACTACGTGAGTCTCATTCTAACCTTTATTTAAAAAAAAAAAAAAAAACTATATATGAACCGCAATCAGAGGGGATTTACTCATGTTACTCTAGAGTGTTTTTTTTGTGTACTTTTACTTTTTTAAAGTAGTTTTTAAAATCTTTTACTAAACTGTGTTGTTTGAAGTATTGTTCTTTGCTACATCACATCCGTTCCTGAGGAAGAAGGTGCCTAACAAACTCAAATCAAAAAGCGGCTTTGTGCCCTCATCCAACCACAAAAGACTGATTTAATTAAATAAGTATTTAAAAAAGTATATAAGTACATTTCAAATGAGCTACTTACTTTTACTCTGAGTACATTTTTATACCGGTACTTGAATAAAAGTTCATCAGTCAATAGTACTTAAGTAGAATATTTTTGTACTCTTTCCACCTCTGATAGTGATACAAATGTTATGTGTCTAATTCTCACTTTTCTTCTTACTATTTTCCTTTCCATCCTGTTTTTCTTGTGGTTCTCACTTTTTGCAGCCAAGTATGAGGTACGGACGTTACAGGAGCTGGCCCGTATCTGCATCCGCCACACCCTCCGAGTGACCACTGACGGAGGAGACAGCCAATCGCGCGGCCGCGGTTCCTCGTTCAGCGTAGGCAGGGGTCTGGCGGTGGCCGGCCTCCATAAATACGGCCCTCGTTTCAAGCGCAGGCGCGTCCATCGGCGCCACTGCAACGCCCTGGTCCTGGCCACGCGTCAGGTGGTGGCCAGCAGCGGCTTCGGCCCCACTCCCCTGGACAGCAACAACAACCAGGGAGGAAGAGCGGAGGATGAGGAGGAGGATGCGGCGGCGGGAGAGAGGGAAACGAGGCGGCAGATGAGAGGGAGCAGGAGGGCGGGGAGAGGAGCAGGAGGGACGGCGGCGGTGGTGGAGGAGGATGAGACGGTGGAGGAAGAAGATGAAGAGGAAGAGCATGAGGAGGAAGAGGAGAAGGAGACCGGGGAGCTGCTCCGACCCCAGCCGGCCGTCAACGTCCTCAGAGAGAGGATACTGGGCCTGCCGCTGCCTGAGCCACTGAAGATGTACCTGCTGTACTACAGAGAGAAATGAGCCACGGCTGTGTTCTGAGTCAGAGCTTGGAGCTGAGTGCAATGACTCAGCAGAGGCTGAAGTCTCTGTTACAACCCCGCCACCACCTGTACAAGGCAGGACTAGGGCTGGGTACCGAATTCAATACTTTTTAGCCATGGACCGAATTGCCTCTGTAGTATCAAAAAATGCCTCGTCATTCAATACCAAATTTCAATACCTAAGGAATAAACCTCATCAGCATCAGTGAGCCAATAAGCATGCAGGATTCTTCCACTAAGATCTAATAATGCTGCTGATCGGCTGTGTAACGTTACACATCGTAGAGGCATGCAGGAAACTCTGCGTTACGCACAGAAACGGGGCTCACGTAGTAGGAGCTGAAAAATAAATAAAACGATTTGTGCTGTAATGTTACAATTTGTTTTTGTTAAAATGGATTTTTATGAAATTGGCATCAAAAAAGTTTCGCTCGGGAACCGGTATCGAAGTCACGGTATCGAAGTCACGGTATTGGTACCGATATCAAAGATTTTTGAACAATACCCAGCCCTAGGCAGGAAAACATGCCACCTACCGTACTGGGGGGAGGAGGGGGGGAGGGGGACCTCTTTCTCTCTCACCTGCTCTCGTCTTCTCCATCATCCATTCCCTTTCCAACTCCCTCTTTTTGCCTGGCTCCCACTGTTCTTTACTGACTCATTTCCTGACACTATAAAAGAGTCAGTTCAATTCATCCAGTGGAGGTGGAGGAGGAATTAGGGGTCCATTTTTCAGGCAACCAAACAGTCACTGATGTAAGCTCTGTGTCTCCATTGAGATGCAAAAAAATTGAATTAGATTTAAGTACGTAAAGCATACACAGATTATCAATTTGCTCTGCAGCTCTGTATATCCAACATGCCAATCAAGCCTTGCCTAACAACAGCTTAACAGTGGCCTGAGTATCTACAGCGGGTAAAAGGTGATTTTGCGGTGCTGAGAAAAGAGAACTGTCATTGTTTAGGCTACAGTACAGAGTTCAGACACTGTAGCAACAGGCAGAGAGGGCAGCTTACCCAGAGACCAGAAGACATAGGACTGTCCCAGCTCTTTTCTGTCCACCACTTGCAGCTGTGCTCCAAGTTAGAGATTATACATTGATTGTATGAGTGGTTCCGCCAATGGATCTAATAGGGATGGTCTACTTCTAGAAAGGAAGCCAGAGTGGGCCCAAAGGTCAGCTTTGTGAGGGAAGAAAATGCATTCAAAAAGAAATTTTTCTTTCACTATATCATATTCAATTATATTGTAGTTAGAGCTAGTGACCAAGATGGTGTGATGGTTGCCATTTATTACCACTGATTTTCAAATAAAAGGGGGAACTTTGTCTTGAACCCTCAGTCCATTAAATAATTTAACTTTTCCAAGGCCAAGGGTTGATTGTATGATTTAAAGTCAATCTTTGTTTAACTGTCCTAAATCCTTACATGTGTATCCAAAGGGCAGTCTGTGTTTTTTTTCTACATCTCATCAGATTCTAACAAAAAGAGAATGACCATAAAAGTTAACATACTTACTATTATTCCAATTTACATAAATAAACCAGCATGATTAAACACATAACTAATGTTTTAGATGAGTGACGGCGCGGGTGTTTCTTTCACTGTCATTGGTTGTTTTTGTTTTGGGTGCGTGCGGGTTCTTTTAAATTTTGAGACTTGAAGTGGTGTGTACATATGCAACTGTATGTTTTGTGAATCATTAACATGAAGATACTTTGAAAAGTAAAACGAGTATCTTTGATCACATCTTCTGTTGTAGTTTCTAGTTAGATGGAGCATTATTCCTTTGTACTTTTTGCTTTTGTACCAAACATTCTGCTCCCCTCTGTGCCAAACTTCCGTTGCATGGACTAAATTCTCGAGAGGAAACGGCCGATCATCCGCAAATCATTCATTCAAAGAAATTATTTGTTTTTTCCTTTCAAAAACTGCTCCACTAACACTGAAAGGACACTTGTGGTTATGTATGTAATATTTATCATGAAAAGCTTTGGATTTCTCCCAAAAGTTAGCATTTGCTACATACATTTTGGATGTGATCACAATAATTCGAGTAAATTGAATATGTGCAGCTTATATTTGTAATATATCCTACACTGAATGGGAGTTTTGTGTCCAAAAAGCAGGTCCTTATCAGGCCAGGTGAATATGCGTTTTATTTTTTCTTCACGAGTGTTTTACCTATCCCTATTGTGCTGTGACTGGCTAGTACATTGCCTCAAAGCGTCCTTGTGATTGGATGCTATATGAAATTATGAGTGGCAACGTGCTTTGTTTGGCTCATTTTAGCTAAGTTAGCCTAATACATACATGAAGTTAGCTAACTAGCTTCCGTGTTTCCATGCGACACTGGTTAAACGAAATGAGCCGAACAAAGTTGTCACTCATCTGGCAATAGCAAAGTGCTTTCCTACGCTGTGACAAGACATTAAAACATTAAAGTTGTTTACTAATTCAGATGCTAGTTAGCTAGCTAGCTTCCTGATTCCACCGTGCATTAACGACAATGCATTAGCCCACTGCTCATTTTCTGTAACCAGTGTAGACTTATGGTGGAATTAGCAAGCTAACTAACTAGCCAGCCGCTAAATTAGTCAAATCTATCAACTTAATGCTATTGTGTGCAACTATTCTATATTAATGAACTTCCGTTCCATTCAAGCCTTTGCCAAATAAGCTGATACAAATGCTCAGTATGGCTTGGTTTACAAAAGGCTGCCGTCTGGCAAATTGCGCTCGCAGAAGCTCGAGCGTTGCTTTTTTTACGCCAACGCTAAGAAAGGACATCGGCAGCATTCTTTGGAAACGAAGAGGGCATACAAATTACAAGATAATTAGCTCTTCTGAAGAGTCCATGCTTTTTAATCTTCTGTGTCCTTGATTTGACGGGACAAACTCTACTAGCCCCTGCTTGGAGGCGGGGTGGGGGTGGTGTGCGATTACAGAAGGCTTGTATCATGTGGACACCACCAGTGTTGTTGCTAGACAGAAACTACGCACTATAGCTTTAATGCTTCATCCACCAACTTTGGGAAGGCATAGGAAAGCATAGATCATGGATGTATTATATTAACAGATATATATATACGATAGAAAAGCTGATAATCTGATGATCAGTTGCCAGATTATCAGTCAACAACAGGACTCGTCAAAGCAACAAGTGCTAGCCAATCAAAGCACAGTAGAGGGGGGACTAAGTGGAAAATAAAGCGACTCACATCCAAAATAAAACATCCATCCCTTCTGAGTGTAATGTCATGCTTCACTGCCTTTCTACAATTTCTACTGCTGCTAGATCTGCCTTCGAATACTGTACATAGGCTACACCATTCCTTTATTCAACATGAGTACCATTTGTTTTGGTTGTTGTGCATTTGTGATTCTCTGCTGAATGTATATGATCATGATGGATTTATTTTGGGGGGGTTCTTTTGCACTCAATATTGAGTTTGGGTGAGAATGAATAGCTTGATTTTAAAACTGAGCTGTATTATTGACTGCTGTTAATAAAGTCCATTATAAAGAGTCCAGTTGCAAATGAAATCATTTGATAAGACAGTGGCTGCTGTTCACAGTAGGGCCTCGAGAAAAAGGTCAACCAATCTGATCTCGTTAGAGGCTTTATTTTTGTAAGTATTTTATTTGATTGACAAATTATCTGTCATGAGTTTTTGTTGCAGAATGGTTGGGTTCAGTTCACTTTCAAATTCCATATTTCTCTTTAATATAAAAAATATATATATATATATATATATATATAGATATAGATATAGATAGATAGATAGAGGCTCTAGAGACTGCCAAACAAAGACTCACCGCTCTGGCCACCCGCCTAAAGAGATACTAGGGAGAAGCAGAAGCCAGGAGAATAAACCGGATGTTCTCCACCGAACCATCCAAAGTGTACTCTCAGTGGCAGGGTAATATCATAAGAGCAGATCCACCCAGGGCTGAGACTGAACAGTACTGGAAGAACATATGGGAGAAAGAGGCATCCCACAACACAGATGCTCAGTGGCTAGTGGATCTAAGAACAGATCACAGCAATCTCCCAGAACAAGAACCAGTAACCATTACAACGGGAGACATCCAAGAAAGAGTGGCAGGTATGAAGAGCTGGACAGCACCAGGCCCTGACATGATCCACACCTACTGGCTGAAGAAACTAACTGCACTCCATGACCGCCTGGCAGTACAAATGAACCAACTGCTGATGGATGGGAACCACCCAGAATGGTTAACCCAAGGACGGACAATCCTAATCATGAAGGATCCCCAGAAGGGGACAATTCCATCCAACTACCGGCCAATAACCTGCCTCTGCACAACATGGAAGCTCCTGTCAGGCATCATAGCGGCTAAGATGAATAGGCACATGGCTCAACACATGCGCAGGGCCAGAAGGGAATAGGCAGTAACACCAGAGGAGCCAAGCACCAGCTACTGGTGGATAGAGCAGTCACTCGAGACTGCAAGACCAGGCAGACCAATCTGTGCACTGCCTGGATTGACTACAAGAAAGCCTACGACTTAATGCCACATACATGGATACAGGAATGCTTGGAGATGTACAAGGTCAACAGGACACTAATAGCCTTCATCAAGAACTCAATGGGGCTGTAGAAAACAAGTCTGGAAGCCAACTCAAAGCCAATTGCACAAGTCACCATCAAGTGCGGCATATACCAAGGCGATGCGCTATCCCCGCTGCTGTTCTGCATAGGCCTGAACTCCCTCAGCCAGATCATCGCAAAGACTGGCTATGGATACCGATTCCGAAGCGGAACAACCATCAGTCACCTCCTCTACAGGGATGACATCAAGCTGTATGCCAGAAATGAGCGAGACATCGACTCACTGATCCACACTACCAAGATCTACAGCAATGACATTGGAATGTCGTTCGGACTGGACAAGTGTGGTCGCATGGTATCAAAAAGAGGGAAGATGATCAGAACTGAGGGGATTGAACTACCAGAAGGCCACATTGCAGATGTTCAGGATAGTTACAAATACCTTGGGGTGCCACAGGCTAACGGAAACCATGAGGAGGTAGCAAGGAAGATCGCCACAACCAAATACCTACAAAGAGTGAGGCAGGTCCTGAAAAGTCAGCTGAACGGGAAAAACAAGATCGGAGCTATCAACACATACGCCCTGCCAGTCATCAGATACCCCGCTGGTATAATAAACTGGCCAAAGGAGGAGATAGAGGCTACCGACATCAAGACGAGAAAGCTCCTCACAATGCATAGAGGGTTTCACCCCAAGTCCAGCACCCTGAGACTGTACACCAAGCGTAGTGAGGGAGGCCGAGGGCTAGTGAGTGTCAAGACCACTGTCCAGGATGAAACGACAAAGATCCAGGAGTACATCAGAAAGATAGCCCCCAAAGATGAAGGGCTTAGTGAATACCTCAGGCAGCAGAAACCCGAAGGTGAGGACAAGGAAGATGAAGAACCGTCATGGAGGGACAAGCCGCTGCACGGCGTGTACCACAGACAAATAGAAGAAGTGGCTGATGTCAAGAAATCCTACCAGTGGCTGGAAAAGGCTGGACTGAAGGACAGCACAGAGGCACTAATCATGGCAGCACAAGAACAGGCACTTAGTACAAGATCAATAGAGGCCGGGGGCTACCACACCAGGCAGGACCCCAGGTGCAGACTGTGCAAGGATGCCCCTGAGACAGTACAGCACATAACAGCAAGGTGTAAGATACAGGCAGGAAGTGCGTACATGGAACGCCATAACCAGGTAGCTGTCACAGTGTACAGGAACATCTGCCACGAGTATGGGCTGGAAGTCCCAAAGTCAAAATGGAAGACACCTCCTAAGGTAGTCCAGAATGACCGAGCTAAGATCCTGTGGGACTTCAAGATCCAGACTGACAAACTGGTGATGGCTAACCAACCAGACATCGTGTTGATCGACAAACAGCAGAAGAAGGCAGTAGTGATAGATGTGGCAATCCCAAGCGATCGCAACATCAAGAAGAAGGAACACAAGAAGCTCGAGAAATACCAAGGGCTGAAAGAGGAGCTGGAAAAGATGTGGAAAGTAAGAGCAACAGTGGTGCCAGTGGTAATCGGAGCACTGGGGGCTGTGACCCCCAAACTGGGAGATTGGCTCCAGCAGATTCCAGGTAACATCAAGGGTCTCTATCCAGAAGAGTGCAGTCCTAGGAATAGCTAAGATACTGCGCAGAACCCTCAAACTCCCAGGCCTCTGGTAGAGGACCCGAGCTTGAGGATGACACATACCACCCCACAAGGGGTGAGAGGGGAATTTTCTTTATATATATATATATACACACATACATACATATATATACATACATACACACACACACACACATATATAAACACAGATGACAGATAAGCATGTGAAGGTTGTGCTATAATTACTGATAATTGATGCTCAGGCTTTATCCCAGCAATTTACATCTGTTGAGCCAGACTAATAAAATATATTATCCCCAATAAAAACGGCATCATACACAGGCCACAGGTCATGGGACAGTTTTCTAACTAACATCCTAGAAGAATACAACTTGAAAAGATCTGGCTTTGAAATCTGCAGGGCACCCTGGGAATTGTTCTGGGGCTATCATGCTTCAAAGGGCTAAAGATGGCTCAGTCTTAGTAAGGTAATTAAGTTCTTATTTCTCAACAAAATGTCAGAAGTCAAGATCAAAGACTGTATAAAACACGCTGGATTGCTGGATCTAATTGCTACAACAAGAAACAGGCAAAAGGAAGACGCCGGCTTAGTGTGGATCGTAGGCCTAAACGGAGTTTTAAAAACAGCGAGTGTAACACACTGATGTGTGCTGTCATCATAAAATACAACAATCGCCATTTTCTATTGAACATCTCAAATGACCACGGCAAACATCAATGTTCATTCTATTTCTATTGGTGAATCATTACACATCATACTTACATCTTTATTGTAACTGTTATTACCACTGCTCATTACACCCCCAACCGGCATCATCAGAGCCCGGATCTGTCCCAGGTTTTCATCGCCACTGTCACACTAAATGCTTGCTCTTGGGTCTTTGTATATTACAGCGTGGTCTAGACCTACTCTATCTGTAAAATGTCGTGAGATAACTGATGTTAGGATTTGATACTATAAATAAAATTGAAATACCCCCAAAGAGACATGACATACTACAATGTTGTCATCATTGAAATGTCTTTATTCATTAAAAGAAACTAAACAAGTTGAAGACATGGCCAGCCACAGACAGAGGTGCATCTGCATCGTTGTTTGGCTTTAAAAAACCACCAGCACATAGAAGTTGGTCACAAGAGTCTTAGATATGGAGTTTGGATCCAGTGACGTAGCTATGGGCATTCACATTTTCACCAAATTCCTATGAATGATGATTACTCACACCACCAACAGGTATTACTGAAGCCTGCTAAAATCATGCATCAGGTATACAGCATTGCAATGTTAGTTACAACAATTAGGCCTTATTCTAAAGATTGCTTGTGTTTATGAAGCTAAATCTACAGTGAACATGTAAATACTCAACTGTGACGTGAATCTCCGCTTTCTATAAGCAGTCCCCACACTTCCCCAGATCAACAGTTGACCTGCACTTTTATCTCCCGTATGGAAAACATACACTACAAAATGTTAAATGTATGCGCAAACATCTAAAGCCTGTTCCTTGATGAATACAAACGAAGACACACAGTACACGTATGACGCAAAAAATAAAATTTCAACATTAAATTACAAAGATCAAAAAATAAAACAATAAATCTATTTTAAAGAAGAAACAAAACTGAATAGAAAATTATATCTACATCTGTGTATAAAAAAGAAAGATTATAAGTTAGATTTTTTTTCAATATGGAAACCCATTTTTGTATTTTTTTGTATTTAGCTGCAAAAGTGACTGAGGATTGCCAAAGGTCTATATTCATTATTACATATATAAGGTATGCAGGCATGGGTCAAACAGCGAGAGAGACTCTTTAGTTTGAAGTAACTGAAATGGGCTTGATGGATGATGCTAGACACAACCAACTGCACACATATTTGACACCACTTAATTTGCCATTTGACCCAGGCCTGTTGAAATGTCACAGTGGGTTGTAAGACCCTACACAGTAGCAGCAAGCGGACAGCACACCCCCCCCCACAGTATACAGAGTATGGGGAACAGAGAGCAGCAGAAAGGCTGGCCGCACCACAGAGGTTAAAACTGCATATTCATCTGTAGGCATACAAAGAGAATGATTTGTGTGTTCAGATAAAGACGTCTGTAGTGTTTCGACTGAGTTTTGTAGCACCACTACTGTCAAAAGCTCAGCACTCCCCTGGGGGTTTTAGACTTCTGCTAGACCAACCAGTTTGGTAAATGAGGTATAAAAAAAATGGAGGGGGAATACATCACCCTCTGTGTGCCTTGACTTCCTGTGGCCCTTACCCAGAAACCTGGTGTTGAATGCTGTGTCCAAATACTCTCCATATCACGAGTGCACCCCATTCCGACAGAAATATCTGGACCGTAGTAACAATTCCCTGAAGCTGCAATGAATAAGCAGATGAGAGTGATGAAAAAAACACAAGCCGAGAAGAATGTGTGTGCACACTTCAAATAAAAGGAAGCAGAGATTCAAGACACAGGTTAAGGCACCTTGGAACCCTGATGAATCAAGAGGCCACATCCCAGGACAGTAACTTTGAAGTGACCGAGGTAACGCTTGGCATTGGTCTGCTAGGATGTCTGGTGGCCGACTGCAATGTCCTGCAACCTAGAATGTGTCCACAGCGGGTGTGTGAATGTGTTGAGCTCTCTCCCATTGTTCCCCACCTCCATCTCGTGTGCCCCAGGAAGAACAGCATCTACTAATTACAGCAACTTATGACACACAACACGTCTGTAGTGTGCTTCACTTTCTGGCCTGCGCATTTCAGTCTAAATGAATAGTTCGACATTTTAGGAAATACACTTATTTGTGATGAGCTTAGCATTAAGACTAGAAGCAGAAGGCTAGCAGTTAGAGTTTTTTTGGCTGGCTACATTGACTTTCTGGTGTCTTAAGCTAATTACCTCTAGCTTCATATTAAGCAAAACCACACACGTGTTATTTATGTTCTTGTCTTATTAGCTAAAAAATTGCAAATAAGCTTATTTCCCAAAATGTTGAAGAATTCCTTTGAGATGCAACACAAACAGGTCTTAAAGCTCTGTTCTAACATTATCAGCGCTCCAACAATGGAAATGAACTGCGCTGTTCGACATCAACTGAATTGTTTGACGTAAAGACATGTGGACACATATGTGGACACACACGCACTTAGTGACAGTGGATTAGTGAGCTGCCAAGTCCATGTGTCTTCACGTCAACCCCACCACCCCTCCCACCTATGTCCACAGTAAGAGGACTACACCTAACAGATTTGTGAAGATAGGAAGAAGAAGTTCATGGGAATACTGCAGTCCATCATTTCTTTCTATACATTAAGAACATTGTGACATATATATACTTAAGACATCAGTGGCATTAAGCCAAATGTAGGGAAAGGTGACAGTGTTGAGTGATAATACGCTTCATGCGTGGCTGCTGTCCTGGTGTCGTACTGACTCAGGTGGAAGGGTTTCAAAAGCTATTGACAGCAGTTATAAGTGGTGTGGTTACAGTTAAAACCTACAAAGCAGCATTAGGCTTAATCCCATATTCTGTCATCTTGACATAAAACCCTCTCTCTTAAAGTTGAGTCCCAAAGTGGAAAGGTGCAAAAGAGAGATTGGTGGTGATATTAGTTGTAGAAGCTGTCACTTGGGCACCAGGCCGCGGGATTGTGGGTAAAGTGGGGATCCTGGACTTGAGGGGCTGAATGGAGAGGTCGGGGTGCTCGACTTCTTGCCTGTTCTTGGTCGACTGAGTGACAGAGAGCAAACACAGAGGGATAAACAGTTTGTGGGAGTAACAGAAAAAGGTTAAGAGCCTGTATATGTTGAGGTTTCATGTATATTTCTTTGCTTCACATAAAGCAAGCACCAGCCTAACCACAGTATCTGCCACTTGAAAATGGGTTTTACTCGTAGCCTAGACAGCTGAAGGTGACAGGTTGCCTTACCCAGACTTTGTTTTCTTGAGGCTGGCGCTGACGGGCGGGGTTGATCCCAAGCTGCTGTGAAAGCCTGAGGCATCTACCTGGATCTCATCCTCATCCCTAAGAGCGTCCTCCAGAGCCCGCGCCACCGTGGGGGCGATAACCGGCTCCTGATACTCTTTAGTGGTCCGAGTGGGCAGATCCATGTCAAGCATCATGATGTTTTCAGCCTGGGAGGAACAGAGCAAACTCGTATGAGACAAGTCAATCGAGGCACAGTTTTATGTGTTGCCAATGAAGATGAACATATATTGTCAAAAGGCTAAAGAAGAGCATATATAATATCCATATATTGCATTTTAGAATTGCATTCATATTTGCACTGTATGTATTGGCTCTGGACTCCTGTGCATTTCATTCACTTCTACCTACACTGTTTATGCTGCATTGCATGGTTTGCATCATTTGGTGTAATCCGTGAAACTGGATGAGGAAATGCAAGACCACTGTGTATGTGGTGTTCATCTATATAGACTTTTGTCTGGAGGTTTTTGTGGGAATACATTCATCAATGCAAAAGGAGTGGAGCTTACTTTGTATCTCATTTCAGGCCTCATCATCATGGCCATGCGAGCATGCTGACTCAGAGGTCTTCTGTAGCCAACCGCTGACAAAGGCCTGGTCATCATCTGATGGTCACTGAAGCAGACACACAGGGAATGAGACAGTGTATACAGGATTGTGTGGAAAACTAAGTATTAATGTGTCATGCAATGAAGCAATCAACTGTTCTGTCATATAGAGGAAAAAACCCTGTACTGAGTATTCTGCAACTATTGCTTAATACTCAAATTGGATTCCTTCTTGTGGTTAGGAAATGTAAGCGCTGCCACAAAACACAGCCCACCCTGTTTGTTTTTTAGGAAACTTGGAATGGTTAAGCATGGGCTAAGGAAGAAGGTTTTACATTTTGGAGCAGATACGAATCAACGGGAAGATACACTAATTCTTTTTCTTCTTATTTAACATTGCAAGATAGAGCATTTGTACTGCATTCATGAGGTGTCGGAATAATCAGAAAAATGAGTTCCTGATCGTATTTCATGGCTCACTTGCTCCGTTGCCTTTGCTCTTGTCAGGCAAACACAGGAAACGGCTATCAACGGGTTTGAACGCTGTGAGCAATAAAAGCACGTTGTTTCCACATCACCACTTATTGCTCATCAACACATCGAATGTTAGTCCTTATTTTCTAAGCTGTTCTCCTTTATCAAGCTTTAATCAACAATTCATTCTTAGGATTTTATGTTAAGCCAAGAAATATGGTCAATATCTGTGTCAATGATAAACAGATCAGATCAGATCGGGGCATCTCTGCAAAAATGTGTATGTAATGTGCATTGCCCCCTATCGACACTAGGGGCTCATGATATATCAACTTAATATTGTTATCGCAACATCACATTGCACAATATTATATTGAAAGTATCACAATAAGTATGCAATATGTTGTTTATTTTGTGGAGCGGTGTGTGCCTTCCATTGACTGTGTGGCAGAGTGACAGTGTACATGAAGAAATAGATAGAGACAACAAAACGGAACGAATCATGAGTGCATGATACTACCCCAAAAAAAAACAACGTGGCACAACGTATGACAAGAACCCGTAAGACATACCGAAATCACTAATGCTAAAATGTATTACTTGGCCAAAGATATGATGCCCATCCACAGAGTGGATAAAAAAAGCTTCGAGAAGCTTCTAAAAGCTACCAAGCTACCAAATTCCATCCTGTACCTCAACTTAAAAAAACAAACTGTTTTTGTTATGAATCTATGAATATTTTGACAATACATTTTTTCACCTGTAAATTTTGTAATTTTACATATGTTTAATATAAAAATTAATATTGATATCTTAATGTTCATAATCAATATTGCAATATCACATTTTGTCAATATCGTGCAACCTTAATCACATACACACAACTTTGCCCTGCACCTTCCCTTCCCTGCCCAATGGTGTCCTTTTTAACGGATGAAGCAAAGGACAAATGGTGCAGGTTTGACTCCTCCCCGTTGGCCCTCACCTATTACGTGTGATTCTAGGTTCAACATTACAGCTATGCCGTGGTTACGTACAATTTTTCATAAAATTTAACTACACGTTGTGGCGACGCACGCCGCTCGGCCTCGGCTTGGTAGCCCGACTCATTTCCTGGTTCTCCTTCTCCATAAACAACATGAAATCAAGGAGAGGGCTAACTTTTCCTGCTACAAATTTCCCACCGTGGTCAGAAACACAGGGGAGACTCTACTCGCTCCGAAGCTAATCACGTCACTCGCTCTACCACACACCACACACACACACGCCGGCCATGCTATTCAAGAGATTGACGCACACACCAACGCACAAGTATACACTTGAGGCCACTTACGTAGGCTACGGCAAAATCTCTGAACCATAAATAACACTTGAAACTTAACATCTGTGACAATACTGTTTCAAAACATACTACACTCCACCTGTAAACATTTGATTTAAATACATTTCATATTTAATTGATAATACAAGCTGTTCATTCTCTTTTTAAAAGCTTTTACGTAACACATATAATCAAGTTAGAGCACCTCTAACCAGATGAAGAATGTACAAAAAAGCATGTTGATTATTGGGATTATTCTGTATCTTACTCCTCTATACGGGTGATGGGCTTCGTTTTCCAGTATTCATCCTCGTCATCAAAGTAAGCCCTGTGGACTATTTTGTTCTTCTCCTCTAACGGAATGAAATTCTCGATGATCAGATGCCTGAAAGACAAACAAGCAAGCAATTAGACAGAGGCAGTAACAGACAGACAGGAAGACAGACTGACAGGCAGGAAGACAGACATGTCATGGGACCTTAAGGGCATTTCTACGTCCATTTATGGCTAACTGTGGCAGTGGAAATTAAGCTCATGCTTGTGCGCCCAGATCCACAATGATTAATAAAACAGAACTAGTATGTGTGGCTTTATAAATCTGTCAAAAGAATGCATATTTCTTTCTATGTGTGTAGCCTACACAGGTTTAGTCATTAATCTACAGAGATTCATGCAAATGCATGAATGGCCGGCCGACTGGCTCGTTTGGCCGGTGCTAGATTAGATATGTGTCAAACTATCGTCATAAATAGCCTGTTTTTTGTTTTTTTACAGCGGTTTATACCAGATGCCAATCGGTAAAAAATCTGAATTCCAGATTTGTAAGTTTGGTGTTCATGAGAAGAAAACTAATTTTAAAATGCTTGTTTTCTGAATGGAGTTTAGATCCATCAGGGCTACGTTATGCAGGTGAATCTCAAAGCTGATAAGCGACACATCATCATGCGACCTGAAAAGATGTTGGTGCGTTTTTGCATCGACTCTAATCACGTTGTTTTGAAAAAGTTTGCTTTGCATTTGGTGTGAACACACCATTAAATTGCAACATTACAACTTGAAAACCCTTTTCTCCATCTGTTTTATTATGCATTATGTTTGCATGGAAAATCTGTAAGTGAAGCACACATAGATTGCCAATCCCTTTGCAAAAAAATTGGCAAAAATCTTAATTATGTCAGTGTTTAAGTCTGACAGCATGAAATCAGATGCCGGTTGGACATTGTTACAGTATATGTTCCCTTCTCTGGCAGAGCAGATGGTGTTCCTAATAGATATAATATTGATTAATGTCTTTCTGCCAGGCCAACAGTATGACATGCAGGCTCCATACTTGAGTTTGAGGTCCCTGGTGAGCTCGTTCTGGGTCTGTTCCAGCTCCTGGCGCTCATTGATGTGCGCCTCCTGGATGTCATGGATTTCTGCCTTCACTGCCTGCAGCTTGGCAAACAGCTAGAGGACAAAGAAGGAGAGAGGAAACCAGGGTTACCATAATGGAAATGACTTTCAGAAAAAAAAAGTTAGAAATTTGGCTTAGACACCTGCCTGACTGTCATGAGGAATAATGAACATACAAATTCACAAAGACAATATTGTAGTATAGAAAAAAGGAAATCCAAGGCACTCTTCTTCAAAATTATTTAAAAAGTCTTTATTTTATTGTCTATTTCATAATAGTAGATTTAAAAGATATAGAAAGAAGCAATCCACGCGTAGTGGCACAGACGGGAACCTTTTTTAGTAAACTCTGTGTACACAAACAATGTTCTCAATGCTAGAGTTCCTGTGTAGAGCCCCTGGTGATACTTCGATAAAGGTCTCGTGTTGTGTCGAGCCTTCTTAGTGTTTTAAAAATAACTATTTTGTACCTAAAAGTGTCCCTAGCACTCCCATTCAAAAGGCCATTTGACCGAAAGACGAGAAAACGCTAAATCTTACAAGTGGTGCTTCTGTCCTAAATATGCTTTTATACGAAAGTTTGACTCGGGTACATTCACAAGAAGACCCTGGGTTGCATTTTGGCGAGAGTTACGCTAATTTCCTATCCTGGGCTGGGACACACATTCATACAGTTTGATAAAGGACTTATTGGACTTTAACTTATCATTGCACTTACAACAACGAGCGTAGTTTTCCTCAATTTAGGTCATTCTGTACATCACATCTCTGGTTTTTCCTGCATCCACCGTGTGTGTGTGTGTGTGTGTGTGTGTATATCAGTCAGTGGGGGGAACTGAGCATAAAACCGCATAAGTACTGAACATCAGGCTTTCAAAATATAATAATATAATAAAAACTCAAAATTAAAACAGGACTGCAAGCGCATGCAGAAATCAGTTTCTTGTGCCAGTGTGGATGGAGGGAAGGAGAGTCAGCCATTAGATAGACCGCCTGGAGTTGCAGCTGCTACCTTTTTCAGCTTCTTGGTTTTGATGTCGACCTCCTGCTGCAGAGAACTGTAGGTCTCCTTCAGCTCCAGAGTCTCCTCGTACGACTCTCCATCTGCTGCTGCATCTCTCGCTCTCGCCGTTTCTGGAAACACAGAAGAGCACATTCTGAAATTCAAACCTCGGTTTTCATTTAAAGCTGTGATTCAAATTAAGGTTGTCATGTTGGTATACAGTCAAGATAGAAAACAACGCGACGACAGTGTTGTCATAACTTTGAATGAATTGGATGAGAAATAAAATGATTATTTGAGCTTGAAAACAATATGTTAGTCTAGAATGGTTTAACCCCGGTTGAAGACCAGGACCCAGGTGTACTGGTTACAAGTTTCTTCCACTTGGAGGAATCCAAAACTGGAGGAAACGGACGTGAAATTTTACATGTCATTTATCTAAAGCAACTTACAAATGCTATACATGTCAGAAACGCACAAGCAACTAGGGCGTAAGTGTCTTGCTCAGGGACATCGCAGTGGGAATACTCAACATCAGCAAAACAAGGGAGGCAAAGACACACACACACACGTGCCCTGTCTACATCAATGGAGCTGAGGTGGAGCAAGTGGATAGTTTAAAGTTCACGGGAATCGGGATAGGATCCAAACTGTGACCGTGTGATTTGTGACCTTCAAACCATAAGCTCTAATTGAGAGTATAGTTACATTTTCCAGATGTTTGGGATACCTGTTCAGCGATTTCCTGCCTCTTTAGCTCCAGCATTTTCTGTTGCTCATTGGTGTGGTCCACAATGTTCTTCCCCCCTACTAGAAGCTTACTCTCCATTGCCTGGATTGAGAAAGGGAAAAAAAAGAAAAAATATGAAACCACTTCAAGTCGCATTGTGGAGAAACTGACTAATACATTTCACATGAAAATGAAAAAAACTTTGTCTTTTGACTTATGAGAAGATCTGACTTGTGCATTTGTTGAATCAAATGAAACATCTGAACATCTGAAATCAAATTAATCGGATATATACTGGATGTACAGGAACACACCAAGTGTGAAAAAATGTGCTTACTTTCACTTTGGCGGCAAGCATTTCTCCTGCGTCCTTCTCCCTCTTCAAATCTTCCATTTTCTTCTCTTTTTCTTTAAGCAGCCGAGCTTTCTCCTCAGCCACCAGACTATGATCCTCCATGATGGCCTCTCTTTCTCTCTCCAGCTTCTCCTGCTGCTCCCGCCAGTAATCCCCTTTGTCGTCCCCGTCTTCATCGTCATCCTCCGTCTCGCCTTCCTCCAGATCCTCACCGTCGCTCCCATCCCCGGCCCTCCTCCTCTGCCTCCTCCTTTTCTTTTTTCCCGAGCGCTTTTGCAGCTGTTCCTTCAGCCGTGCGATCTCCTCCTGAAACTCCCTGAGCAGGGCATCCTTGGGGTCCTCGTTGATACGTGGTTTATTCTTGATGTTCTTCGCCCTGTTGGAATAGCGCAACGTTGTCAAGGTCTCCTCCACGTTGTAGGATGCCGGGCCAATGTTGGCGACCATGACAGTGCGGGCGTTGCCACCCAGAGAGTCTTGCAGCAGACGGGTGAGTTTTGAATCTCGGTAGGGGATGTGGCTGCTCCTGCCGTCCACCAGAGCTGATATGACGTTCCCCAGAGCCGAAAGCGACAGATTGATCTTTGTGGCTTCTTTAAGTCTCTCCCCCTGAGCGCCGGTCTTGGTCTGCCTTTCACTGCCGGCTAAATCCACCAGGTTCAGTTTGCCGACTCTGATATGGTTCTCCCCGTCGACACCCAACTCACTGCACTCAACAGTGATGACAAAGATGGCGTGAGAACGGGAGCTGTGTTCATTCATGTTAGTGGCGCCCACTGAACGATTCTGGTTTCCCACGTTCATGACATGTTCAATCTCCCGCACACTCTTGGTGACGAATGACGAAAGGTCTTTAACGTACGTACACACCCGTGTCAGGCCTCTCCCTGAGCTCGAGACGACGCGACTGGTCTTTAGAGAGCAAGTCTTTGATCTCCTCTTGGTAAATTTCTAGATATGATGCTCTCACCAGGTACTGTTGATTCTGGGACCGTGAAATGTGAGTGAAAACATGCTCAAAGGAGTTAGGGATCACCCCTCTCCTCTCTGGATCGTTTCTCACCCCCTCCATTGTGTATGTCTTCCCTGTACCGGTCTGCCCATAGGCAAAAATGGTCCCGTTGAACCCAAGTAGAACTGAATCCACCAGGGGCCTGAAGGTTTCATCATACAAATCTATTTGTTTGGAGTTTGAGTCGTAGACTGAATCATAAGTGAAGATTTTGGGGAGTTCGCCGGCTGAAGCCTCCCTGGGGTTCCTGACAATAATTTGGCCCAATTTGACATCAACAGAGACCACCCTTTCAAACTTAGCTGCCCGCTCTTTTTCATTCATAGGGCGACAACGGACCACCACCTTGACCGACTCAGAGCTCTTGCTCTTGGACATGTTGGAGAAGGAACACCAACCCACACGGCTTGGCACTTTGTAGGCTCTGTCTTCCAAGTGCAGCTTCAGGAACAGTTCACCAATACACATCCAAGTGTCCACATCTGAAACTGGTGGAGAAGACACATTCAATGATTAGTACCAACATGCAATGGCAATTGTGATGGTGACTCACAACCTTGATGGTTAATGAATCACACACATTTTTACTTGGCGTTACAAACTGGAAGACTCATAAAGCTCGATGTAATACAAAGCTATTGACAGTCTTGGGCAAAGATATAACGTTAGCTAGCTAGCTATACCTGACACTGACACCTATACTGTAGCTCTATGTTCCGTGGATTTGACAACGTCTTGTACGTGGAAACACTAGCTAACGTTGGCGGAATATGATTTTTCCAGATGTCACAAAACACAGCACGCCAACTATAAGTGGTCCAAATGAATAACGTCTTTATAATGTTACTTGCCAAAGATGAAGAGCAGAATTTAACGTTACACAGTAACTTACTTTTCTGTTAGCTAGAAAATAACCGAAGTACCACTACAACTATTTAGCTAGCGTTAACTTAGCTAACGTTACGTTAGGTAGTTAACCGGCAACTATAGCTAAAGTTATATGTTAACTACGGTAGCTAGGTTAGTCAACGTTGGAATTCCAGGTTATCAAGTGACAGCCGTTGTGAGCACTCTGTCAGCCATAGCATGTTGATAAACCGTGGTTTAATAGCTGCTTAGTTGATTAATTAGCTGACCAACATTAGCTTAGCGGTGTAAAATGCAGCCCATAACGACAACTCAAGACCGGTCTAGCAACGACAAACACACTGGTAACCTAAGCTACAAGTCTGGTAACGTTAGCATTACCTGGCTAAAGCTAACAGCAACGGCATATCGCCGTCCAGAAATATAAAAAAAACACATTACATACATTCACCCATGCAATACAAACACAGCTTTCCACCGGGCACACATACATGTCGTTAAAGATTTACCAGTTGGCCAACGTTAGCTAGCTAATCCAGAACTCCCAGTCAGCCATTAGCCGTTGCTCATACCCACAACGGTCCCGGTTACAAAGTTGCCAGATTCAAGCACTGTATCCTCCCCAAAAGGGACGCGGTGAAAACAGTCACCCATATAAATGGTGTAATTTTGAGCGAGAATATGTAACGTTTTAACTGTTAAGTATACAGTCGCAAAAACTTTAACTGTGAATAAATAAGTGGCAAGCCAAATACATGCATTATGATTTAAGAATACAAATGCAAAGTATCGTAGCATATCTGGCAACCATCTCAACAAGCTTGTCCAACATAGCTTAGTATATCAGCTGATTCAACTGTACTCACAGCTAAACTTCCAGTCAGGGAGGTAAACAGACCGAGGCTGCTGGTTTTAAAACATTAGTGTGCATCACTTTATTGGTGAAAAACATTCTAGAAAACATTCGACTTCCAAAACATTACATTCACACAGAGGAACACAATTAGCTTGCCACACACCCCCACTTGCATTTAATCAATTCAACCAGAGCAAATCAACTCTTTGTTTCCCCAAAACATTCCTGAAACATGTGTTCACATTCACCGAATAACAATACTGCCACCACAACATTCACTACAGGGTTCCACACATTACATCAGTTTTTGGTCCTGGTAATTTGAGAGGTGGAAAGTGTCCTTTTTCCTCCCTATAATTAGTATGTACAGGCGGATCAGTTACTGTGCTCTCCTTGGAATGGAGGGCAGAGAGGAAAGGAAAGAGCAAGCTGGAAAAGACACGGAGAGATGAAAAGGTGGCCAGAGAAAGAGAGAGAGAGAACATGATCACTGGCACTGCAGTCTTTCCCAGGGTTCACTAAGGTCACCTGCTAACATGTCTAGATTGTAAAACATGGTTGCAGCTACAGACTGTGGCCGTAGCTAAAGCAGGTAGAAGCCTAATCTTGAGCAAAACACATTCAAATCCTGGACTTTTAAGTAGGAAAAAGACAAAACTAAAGTGTTTCTTGGTAAACGTAGCTGCTGCATCATCATATTTTAAAAGCCCTTCCCCCTTTCTCACAGATTAAAACCCACTCTAAAAGAACCTGCCTTTAAGAACCATCACGTCATATGTAAATATTTACTGCCTTCCACATGCTCCCTCGCCTCCTCATGACAGTCCTCCAGCATCAACATCCAGGACACGACCGTGTGGCTCTTGTGCTCAGAGTTCTTCTTTGTGATTTAATTTCCCAGGCTTGTCCATGCCAAAAAAGGAGGATGAAAGGCCATGGACGTCCCGCTCTCTCTTCACAAAGGCGGAAAAGGAGGAGACACAGTTGCCAATAAAGTGGTCAGCCCGGCCTAAGATGTACAGGTCCATTTGAGCTGAGTCTGGCTGAAGACTCACCACTTTCACCTGAAAAGCCGGAATGAAATACACAAATAAACAAGTAGGTGGGGAAATGCAATATAAACATCAACTTTTTTTTCATTGATTACATCCCACTTTGCAACTCAGTAATACAGAGACCTTATTTATTGGTATTGATTGATTTCAATATTGATCGATCCAACACCAAAGATTCTTTCGTACCTTCAAATAATGTTTCCAAATTCATTTTTGTTTTTTTCGAATGAGACATAATAATGGTAATGATGATTTTTTGTGAGAAATCGTGAGAAAGCTTTTTACTAAATGTATTTTGTAGGTTTTCCTCTTAAATATTTATTGACCTTGATCTTTTTATCTTTTAATTACTGACTTTTTTTGATTAATTACATTATTATATGCTCTGTAGCACTTTGAGATTGCTGAAATGTAAAGTGCAATACAAATAAAATGTATTATTATTATTATTATTAATGTAACAGTAATGGAAAATTCTGCTCCCAACCTGTAGGGGGACCGAAGAGGGAAAGTGTGCCTACTGTCCTACTGTAAAGGTGCTGGTTGACAATCAAGTACCTAATGCTAATGCTAGGTCATTGTTGGTGGGTAACATAAGGTTATGACATTGTTTATCACGCTCAGTTAGTTTTAGTATGACTGTTTTGACCACGGTTATCAATGTTGGGCTACCACAAATTCATCAGTAATGTTAACTGTATAGACAGACAACTAATCTAACGGTAATTTAATTTGCTAGCTAGCACAGCACTGTCTGACTGCCTCAGTCTCCCGGTGCCGCAAGGCTTCAGTCAGGATGAGAGCTGACAACAACCCAGGCCCGGGACACATCCACAGTCACCCCCCCAAACAGCTAGCAACCATCCACTATTATTACAGCCCCAGCCGGGGGACACATCCACAGTCATCTCCCCAGCCAGCTAGCAGCTTAGCCGTCTGTACAGTAAGTTACATTTTTCCAGACAAAACGGGGATACGGTACCAAAAGGACTAATAACAATTATAATTTAAAGATGCGGTAACATTGGATCTGGACTAGAAGGATAACTCTGGGAGTTGGACGGGGTGTGTTGCGATTCTGCCTTCTCACTCCGCGACACAGGTTTGTGGATCTGAGTGTCGCGATTTCGGTTTTATAATGCATATGGTTACAGCCCTAGTGCAGATTGTAAAGCAGTAGTGAGTCATGGCATACTTGTGAAGGCATCACAGAGGCTTTACAAACACACCTTGCCCTTGAGGAGGTTTTCAATTTCCCTACTGTGGGACTCTGAGTCAGTGGCGATGTAGACAGAGCGGGCGAAGGTCTTCTTCGTCCACAGCTTGACGGCCCTGCCGATCTCTTCCAGGTCAGGAAGGCACATGGTCATGGTGAGAGGCAAGGCTGTCTGGCGGTTGTAGCCAACACACTGAGGGGAGGCCATGAAGTGAGGCCCTGCATCGCCAGTCTTCAGCATTTTGCAGGCATTTTGCTGTAAGGGTGGATTAACAAAAAGATTTAGATGCAAACAGATGAACAGGAATAAAAGACGGTGGTTGGCAGCCTCAGCGTTGTGCTCCCTAGTACTTTTTCTGTTTTTCTTTGTTCAGTTTTCAGCTTTCTCTCTCCAAATACATTTACCAGGGACAACCTTTAACACAAAGTTCTACGGAGCTTTTAGTTAGAGGAGCAGCAGCTCTTTATGGAATTTGCCGCAGACCACGACAGGGGAAGCAAACTGGAGCGCTGCGACAGTGGGTATTTCACACTATGCAATGCCTTTTTTTCAAGATCCGCTAACCTGGCTTTGTGAGCACATCCTGGTCGTAAACTACAACTGCCGGGCTCCCCACGCCTCCGAGTGGATCACGTAACTACTGCCTCTACATAAACAAAGGCTGGTGTACAGATGTCGCGGTGCTAAAAACATTATGTAGTCATTTTCATTGACTGTAAACCGTTCTCTTCACTGCTGGAGTTTTCCTCCTTTTTTCTGGTCAGTGTTTAAATAATCCCACTTCAGGCTGTGTGTACAACACCTGGCTGACCAGTTAACTTAAAATCCAGACTCTTTGCTCATTGTTCTTTGGGACTTTAACAGAGCAAAAGCCACAAACTGTCAAAACACAGACAGCACAATAAATGTCCTACCAAGGATAAAAACACACTGGACCATCGTTACACCACATTACAGTTACATATTACAACAGGTACTTGGGCATTTTGTTTTACAAACGTGGCGGTTTCTATCAATTTGGCCTTTCATCCACACACAAATGGCGTTTTAGGTCACTAAAAACTGAGCTTTTAGATTAGTGAGGAGGCGACATTTCTTGCAATGCCGGAAGTGGCCAAGATAATGCTAGAAATAGGCCTGCTAGCAGGACGTTTTACATGTTTACACATAAATGTACATTTACTCTTCCATTATTATTCGTAATGCAGAATGGAGGCGTCAGACTGCGCTGTGGACAAAGAACCCGCTGCCAACGTTGCCGGTCTTGGATGAGATTGTCGGACTTCCAGTTGGTGGGTAGCCTTGCGGCAGAGCCCCTCTACGGAGAGCCTGTTCACTGCCTATTAAGCCCCATTGTACCAAATTTGGTTGCCGTATCACCAAAGATCCACAGGGGGTGATCTCAGGCGAGTGCAAAATTAACGGGAGTCTACGGAGCGAGACGGCTAAATTTGTCTCTTTCGCCTGATTGTTGTTGAGAAGTCTCAGATTTGATTGTAGTCTTTGCAAGTTCAACATGGATTATAGGTTGAACGTTGAATGAACGAGTACTTTTCATGTGGATGAAGATTTTTGTCAACTGTGCATGTGGGGACAAGATGTATTTTGGGAAAGAAGCTAGAAAAAAAAACATGTTAAAAAAAACAACAACAAAAAAAACAGAAATGCAATGTCTGAGATATCTGTGTGTGAAGAGATGTGTGGTTGCCTGTTTGTGAGCATACGAGTAAATGTGAAAATGGAAAAGAGAGAGAATACAACCCTAATGTGTCCAAACCGCAGCACTTAAGTTGTGAAGAACATCTCACCCAGTCACTGCCAATCCTCAAGTGAATGGCAACGTACGGCCTGGTCAGCAGGGTAGCAATGTGCTCCTCTCCCTCCTTTACCATCTTGTCTGACCACACCACGTACCGCTGCAGGCCCACGTGCTCCTCTATCACTGGGAACTGGGCAGGAGCCCCCGGCAGCGCCAGCACAGGGTGCTCAGAGGGAGGAAACCTTTTCAAACAGGGGAAGCATGAGGAGATGCCGCCTGTTAACCACTTCCCAGGAGGCTCTACCTTTGTCATTAGAAATCAATGGAAAATGAAAACCTCAGATACCCGTCATACCGTCAGTCATACCCGTTTTCCACAAAGACAGTTTGTAGGGCCGGTTTGGAGTCGGCGCCTAATCTCTAACCAGTTCTTTGAACCAGCTTTCGGGCAGGAAAACTGGTTCCAGAGCGGCACCAACTCTTTGCTGGTTTAGAACCAAAAACGAATGACGTCAGGGGTGGGGACGGGATTAGTATCAGGACCAACAAGACCAACTAAAAACCAGAGCTTTGGTATAGACTTAAAATCAAAGCAGCAGTGGTCTGTATATGTCGTTTAATTAAAAACCCGGGCCGTCTGGAAACCCACACATAAAAAAAAACTTTGTGGTGGTGTAACTTTTTCGAAAACCGTGCCAAAAACTTGAAAAAGTATTGAAAAAAAATAAGTTAGACTTTTGAGAATTTGGAAGCGGGAATGGAAAGCGGAGACATATTTACATGTATATACATATAGATTTATACAGCAACGTTAATGTTCTTAGGTTGGTCAGTTAAACCAACTTCCAGCCCAGAACTAGAAATAGGTTTGTGTTGGTGGAGAGGGGTATCAGTCAATTATAATGTTAAGGCTAGCAATGTTGCTCATGAAGACGTGGTTTTCTTTATGTTTTGTCTCATCTCTGATAATACTAAATGTGTCTACAGTAGAGTGGGGCTACTGAACATGTACTCACTTCTTCATCCACTGAGGTTGGTGGTAGGAACTAAAAGAAACCCCACCAAACAAGACAGACTCGTCAAATTCCACGCCGACGTAGTCCCAGAAAGGACCAAATGGGTTCCCATCCTAAAAAATGAATCAGAACTGTCAATCTGTCCATATCAAGAGCCATTAAACTGTAACAGTTTATCATATCATAGTTATGAGTGTAGGTCTATGGGCCACCAGAGGGCAGCGGTCGCCCTCACCCGGTTCACTTGCTATCACCATCATTTATTGATGAAGACGCTGAGTCTCTATCTGCTTTCAAAGAAAGCTCATTTATGCTTTGTTGAAAGTGACAAAGCATACAGGGCTTCTGCAGGTTTTACCAAGTAAAAGTTAAGACTTTAAGACTTTTTTGAGACCATTATGAATGAAATTTAAGATATCAAGCAAAACAAAAACAATCGAAAGTGCCGCAAGTGCTGTTCAATGAACATTAGAGGCAGCGTTACATGGAAGTAGGAAAATAAAGACCGGACTGAAATCATTTATGACCAACAACACAATACTTAAAGCAAATGAAAGACATTTTAAGTCGTAACATATTTAAATTTTAAAATGTTGACTGTTTTAGACCCCCGCGGAAACACTGTTACTATTTCAAATCTTTCAGAAGAGAGATTTGATATATAAGTAGACAATCTGAAAGCAGCAATCAATATCATCAGATAATCATACTTTATTGTAGCTGCCTGACACTAAACATTTAAATAATCTACTCCACTGGACTCACACCTTCATGGGGCAGGATTTCTTGTCTGCACTCCGCTGTGCAGCAGTCTCAAAGCAGTAGGCTGTCCTTTTTTTGGAGGGCCAGTATTTGGGAGCCAGCTTCTCCATGAAGTCCTCCAGACTGACCACGCGGTGGTAGGCAGACAAGGCCTCCAGTTGGAATAACTCACTGTAGGGAACATGGACCTGAAAAGAAAAGAACGGAATAAAACAGCACGGTCCAATTCAGGTTTAAAGGACAAGGCTGGTGAAGAGATTCATTTTTTTGTTATTGTCAACCTATCCCAAACAGGGCTGAGCAATATATCAATAATAATACCGATATATGTGGCTGGATATTGTCTCATATTTTGGATAAAGTAATATGACACAAGTTTTGTCCGTTTTCTCCATATCACCCAGCTCTAATCCCAAAGCATACTGAATGTAAAGCGTCCCTTGTATGTTGGGTAGAGGGGGCTCCTATGTTTTCCTGGAAGCATATGTTGCTTTATGTTCACTCATGACATCTATTATCACAATCTTTCCAAAACGGTCTGTTCTTCTTTTGCACTTTTCAGTAAGGATGCACCGATCCGATACTGATATCATGCCGATACAGACAATGGGACCGTCTAGTCAATACACTTCTTTATTTATATACTATAAACAATTTATATATATACACTGTTGAAGTTTTGACCAATCTGTTGCTACAATTAAAAGGTTTACACTTGAATTATGATTCCTGTTCATTTTGAAGATTTTACCAAGTTGCTGGTGTATGATTTATTATAAACAATTCAGTTAATGTGAATCAATGTATTTAGAAAGTTAGGAAAGCAATGTTTAAGTCAGACTTGATGTTACCCAACACATAAAAGAAAGATCCCCAATACCAATACCCAAAGCCTGAAAAAGTAGTTAGATTGGTGGATCCCTACTACTATATATAATTCATACAATATACATATAATCTTGCATCTTACTGTACAACTTTAATGTGCCCATGCGCAGTACATTAGTACTAGCAGTAGTAACAGTACTAGGGCTGGGCGACAGGGAGAAAATCAGATATCACAATGTTCTTGACCAAATACTATAATTTTCTGTGTTTATTCAATACACAGGGCTATTATAGTGTAATGTTATGGTTTTACCTTTAGTCTACCTACCTCATTTCTTTCACAACACTTGCCTTATTAATTCATTAAGTATTAATCAAGTACATATGTGTGGTTGCAGTCAGGGACAGGTTGTATCTCTGTTACTCACATTGGTGTAAGGGTGTGTGTGGTGTCGGTACACTATCCAGGGAGGGACTGCCAGGGTTCGGTTCAACATCTTTGCAAAGGCCAGAGATCCCAGGAAGTGATCTGCCTGGTTCCCAAAGCGACCTGAACAATAACATTAGGCGCTTTATACTCTCATTTTCAACAGTACACTTTATATTGCTTCTCATGACAAGAAAATGGAAACTTAAGAGGCTGGAGGGGGTGTTTACCTCCGTATACCATGCGCTTTATGATCTCTAATAGCATCTGAGTGACTTGCTAACAGAATAGCTGCAGTAATTATCCTACACCTACGGTTACACCCCAGTAGCAGTTAGCTGCTAACTAGCCATTGGTGCATCTTCTCTGGCGGTTAAATAACACCAAGTCCTGCCTACTGAACAGCTAGCAGAATCTGACATAGGTGTGGGTTCATATTTAGGCGATATGAGCTTTAGCCGACAGAAAACACCTCTCTCATCTTAGGAATGAGTGACGTTGAGTTTTGGCTTCGCTAGCTTTGCTCAAACTCTTCTCAAACTACAGAATGCAGCTCCACAGAGCTAATTACCCATGCACGGGCAGTACAGAATGTAGCCATTCGGATCCCACTTCAGTTCTTCGGCAAAAGTCCAACAAGTTTGGAGTAGAAGTGATAACAGCAACCACGTCAATGTAAGAGAATAACAATCTTCTTGTTTAACCGCCATTGTGGTTCATTTTTTGTCCCAGAATGCACTGGCTTTTAAGTCGGCTTCTTCTTTAGATTGTTTTGAGCAATTCAAACGCGCATCAAATACCTCTGCTGCCACCTAGTGGACAGGAAGTGGTAGAGCCGCGTGATGGTGACGTCGCTCTGGTTAACCCTGCTGTTGTCCTGGGGTCAAATTTGACCCGTTTTTAACCCCTGTGTTGTCCTCCCGGCTAAAGAAATGTTAGCACATTTTTCTACAATAACTATTTTTTTTACAGCTGGCACTGTTTGTTGAATTTGTTTTAGTTTTGTTGCTTTTTCAACGTTTCTGACGTTTTGTTTTTTTATACCTTTGTTGCTTCTTTTGTGGTTTTCTTCTTTCAACATTTTTTAAACGTAATTTAGGAGTTTAGGAAGCAGAAATATGCTGTAAAATTGAATAAAACACCCACAATTCACAATGAAAGTAGTGAACTGATCCTTCATTTTACTTGAGAAGAGCGTTTTATAGAACCATCCTCGTTCATTTTAGGAAATTTGGTTGAGACAAATTTCTGATCTACAAACTCTTTGAAAATGGGTCAAATTTGACCTGAAGACAACAGGAAGGTAAAAAGTTTCTATATCTGAAATTTGGATTCTTTAATCCAAATTGTCCAAATATTACACGGATGGTTCCATTTAACGATAGGATCAGTTCACTACTTTATTGAATTTTGGGTGTTTTATTTCCCCAAAAAAACTTTGACAAAAGACAAAAAATGATTTAATTTCATATAAATGAGGTTTCTTAACCATGAATTCGAAAAAGAAAATAGTGTAAAACTAGTGGTGATATATTGGTGTTAGTGATGTGTACAGTAGTGTTACAAAAATGAAGAAAATGTTGAAAAAAAAGAATCAAAAAGTGTCTCAAACGTGTCAAAAAAGTGTTAAAAAGCGTCAAAAAATTGTTCATTTTCAGTTTTGACCTGGGAGGACAACACAAGGGTTAAAAGAACCACGAACACTAAAATGTAGCTCTTATTATTATTACTTCAGCTCGTGCTATTATTATTTATATATCTGCTGCTTTCCACTCCCTCTTCATGTCACAGGTTTCACAGAGTTTGTCATTCAGCACATACAAACTACGCAACTACAACTACAACTTTATTCATATAGCACTTTTCATACAAAACATGCAGCCCAAAGTGCTTCGCATAGCAACATTAGGAACAGCAAAGACAAAAATAAACATTAAAACAACAATAAACAACAATAAATACAATTTTTTGCAAGACTACAAATGACAAAAATAACTAAAGAACTGAAGAATTAAAAGAATAATTTCCTTTGTGACCAGAATTGCCAAGTTGTTTTTAAAGTCTCTGAAAACCTGGTTTCAAGTCTTAGATATTTAACAATGAAAGTTAAAATTCTGGGATATTATTTACTAGGCGGTCTCAAAAACTGAACTGTGGCCAGCATGGCCACAGACTGCATTGCCATTTTCTTTCATCCATTTAGCCTGACATTGTTTTCATGTTATTACCTTGTTGATCACATTCACCGAACCACCGAACAAATCTGAGATGTGGGCGGCGACTCAGAGGTCTGGAAACCAAGCTATAAGCCCCACAGCTGTCATCTGATTTAAATATTGTTAAATTCTGATTTGCACCAATAAAGAAAAGTGTGACATCTTCTATTTCCTACGGAGTCCTGCCCATTTTAACCGTAAGAGCAGGGACAAAAACACAAATACAGAATTCAGAAAATTGTACCCAAAAAAAAGTATCCAACACTTTGGCTAAACAATTGTGTTCATGTACAGTAGGTCACTGTAAGAAGCTAATTAAAGCTTTCCCTTGCTCTGTCAACAACCATAAATAAAATAACTTTAATAATTTGACAGTAGGGATACGATGCAAGCATTGCAGCAAACATAGAGATATTGTATGTACGAAATGATGAGGTCAATAGAAAGACACTATCGATTACTAAAGACAACCTTGTACAATCCTAAGAGCGTCATGTGAGTAATTTGTGAAGTTTCAATCCAAACTGAGACAGGAAGCATTGTAAACCTGACACAGTTCTTGCAAAATGAGGATGTGAGATCACAAGTCATTGTTTCCCCCCTCTGTGACACAAGGTGTTCATTTATTTTCTGCAACCTGACAGAAAACAAGACTTTATCTGTCCAGTTGATTCCTGACAAGTGAGACATGTGAAAGCATTTAATTAAAGCATTGAAAGCATTTCATATACATTAAAGCGCCCATATTAGGCTCCTTTTCAGGTTCATAATTGTAATTTGAGGTTGTATCAGAATGGATATTTTTGTTGTACTGCACATTGCTGCAGATCCTGTTATATTTGTTGGGAGTCGCACATGCTCAGTAGCTCGGTAAGATCACATCAGCTAGATAACTCTTTCTCAAACTTTGGTCAGTACAAGGCAGGATTAGCTTCTTCTAAACGAGGGCAATACCTGCAGAACAGGGACGTGTAAGTTGTTCTTTTGGAAATTATGGTGATCTAGTGTGTGTTGTAGCAGTGTTTTGCCATTGAGAACGAGCTAGCATGCTACTGTTAGCCACCTCGTCTCGGCTAGTGACGCAGAAAGCCGTGCAGATCTTGAAGATCTCACCCAGAGGCTGAAGGCAGAGGACATTCAGAAACCGTATCTCACTCAAAACAGCATGGATAGTTTTTTTTTCCTCCAAATTTGTATGCATATGGTAGCACCGGAGACACAAAATAACACCCCAAATCCCAGAAAATTTTTTTTTTCATATGTGCACTTTAATACTCATTCAGTGGATTTGACCGCTCAAAGCTTAAAAAAATCTGCCAATGCCACCTAAACATCGGGTGAAACAAACATACAAACAAACATGTGATGTTCAAGTGCGTAGTTTTTGTTTCAACGTTCTCGGGGATGGGGGGGACACTGATTGCCAGGGGTCGCCCCCCCGGAAACATCGTCAAACACTCAATTTCACGCATTCTGGTGGATTTTTTTTATGCAACAATTTATGGTGCATGTGTTTATTTATGTGAAAGGAATTATTATTCTCCTGTATTGTTCAAAACCTTCTGCATATTCAACATCACACGTGTTTCTGGATGTTTTTTTTAAGAATCATGTACGGTACATCTAAACAGTCCACAACAAATCTATAAGAGAATGAGACCTTGTTAAAGCCGTAAGCTCCTATGTGGTTAAATCTACATAAAAATCCCAAGAAATCACATCTTTATTTTTCACGCTCCTGTTCTTTAACCCCCAACGGAGACACAATTCTTGTTTTCCGTGCATGTTGTGAGCCCCCTGAACGGCTATCTTTGACGTGTTTTTGGGAGTAGATTGTCTTTCATATTTTTTATGGGGGACAAATCCATCTATTCAATGATGTCACAGGAACATCATTCATTTTAAACTCTTCAGAAATGAGTAATGATGGGTGTCAGAACATTCGGAAGAGAGAAAAAAAGAAGCTATACAGCGAGTAAAAACACAAAAACTGATTCAGCAAACTATCTTATCGTGTGCATGTTCTCATCTCATCATTCCTGCAGATTGACAAACAAAGCGGCCACGCGCAGAGTTCACATTGCATTTAGACCTTCCTGCTTTGCCTCTGGTTTCCCTGGATGGAAATCAGATGGAGCCAATCAGTGCTATGTCCAATGATAAAGAAACGCGGAGCCGCCTTCCCAGAGCTCTGTCTTTACGGGCTCTCCATTAGATGTTCACATGTGTGCTCAACATGCCCAAAGCCAGTGTGCCGCATGGCAACATGTGGCCTGGGTGCGGTCTCAAAACTTTAGTTACTTTCATTTAAATCTGTAGACTCTCTGCCAGCCTGCCTTGTTTGACTCAATCGACTAATAATTGCTTAAACGTGTCACATTAAGTAGATTATTGTCTTCTGTTGAGAGGCTGAGCGATACAGCTGATATGATCTGCATACAATTTGTTGTTCATTATTACTCCAAGGACAACAAAATGCATGCAATTCAATAGTGATAATATACTATTACAATCTAACAAATGACACGTATGGCCAAAAACATCAAACAAAGTTCTTAACTTAACTATATTTTTTTGTGTGTGTGTGCCATTTCTTCACAATGAGCAGTTTGAGATGTTTTCTACTTGGGCCTTTGCTTTGAAAGGTACTTAATCCCTCCACATCCTCCAGTTCAGCCAACCCAGTCCAACGTATTCTCTCTTTGTGTTCAATCACTCGTTTTTTCTTTTCTCCGATGCTCGACAGCTGGCTGTTCTTTCCCTCTTTTCCTGTGTCGTTCTCTGTGTCTGCTCCTCCCCCATACCCTTGAACACACACTGTTTTTCATTGTTAGAGATGACAGCAATGATAACAATACAAAGAACACAACTCACAGCCTGGGTAGAGAGAGAAGAGAGACAGAGAGAAGAGACACTTCCTTCAGGTGAACAACTGGCATGGATCACAGCAACCCAACAAAACACAAAGATGTACACCTTACTCTACTTCATTTCTTCCCATTGTTATTGGATAGCAGAATCAGAAAAGCGTTTATTGCTACAGTAGTGACCCTAGGTGGAATTTGCCTTGGTGATAGGTTCAAGATTTCAAGAATCAAGATTTTTTATTTGTGAATTGTGCATACACCAAACAGTCCAGGCACACAGGAATTATTGTGCAGGCTTTTTGAGTCAAGTATGAAAAGTTAAGGGCAAAGAAAAGAAAAGCAGACCGACTAAAATTGAAAAAAAAATTATACAAGGTGACCACTGAAACTATATGAATACTGAAACTGGAATATGAGTTCTACTGTAAACAAGGAACTTGTAAATGTAGAGTAGTAGTAATACACATGTACAGGTTATAAACACTATCCTTAAGGTCATGGGTCTATGACAACTATGGGGGATATTGCGTTTGCCACGAGAATGAATATTGTAAATATTGCACAGTACAGAGAAGTAGTGAAGATTGTTGCATTATTGTCACAGTGAATTGCTCTGTGTTTTATTATGTTTTTGCCATCAGTCTGACTGTGGCAGGGAAACAGTTTTTATAGAACCGTGTTTCATGTGTAGTGATAGGTGCATACAGACACAAACAAACATATTAAACATACAGTATCATAAGAAATAAACAATAAATACAGACAGAGAAACAAATATATATATATACATAGTTATGGCATGCATGGAGTCTGATCTGGTAAATGATCTAATTCATTGAATCTAATCTTTATTTGATAGGGACAGTGAATATTAATAAACAATTCTGTAAGTATGCCAGAATCAGCCAAGAGGCTATAGTTTTCATCTGGAGGTCCTGGCTCCCTCAAGGCGCTGACACACCAACCCGATTATCGGCCGTCGGACAGTCTGGAAGCCGAGATTGTACTTATTTCATTTTTTTTTTTTACAGTTTTTATGTGTATCTCTCACTCTGACTCTGTGTTCTAAAAATTACATTTCACTTTTTGGCAACCACACGCTCCTCAGGCACATACCACTCCACTTTAGGAAGCTGCAGAGGAAGTAGGTGACGTTTGCATGTCATTATAACATCTACTGATGAGTATATGTCACTCACGTTTCCCCCTTTCTGTGTCTCAACCTCTGTGTCTTTCTTACTTGCTGCTGGTGCAGAATAACAGGCCTATACTCTTTCTTGTGGCCTTTTAGAAGCGGGTAATAAGGTAGTCAACCTCAAACAGCCCGCCTCCTGTTGACCTTTCGGTTGTTACAGACAACCTGGCTTTCAGTTCAGCTGAAGGCTGGCACTATAGCATGGGTGGTGTAATTTCCCACATTCAACTTGATGTGTAATAGTAAATCCACCTATGCTGCAGCTTCTTCACCAATTAGGCATATGAAAGACAAAATAAAGGTCACTTATTCCAGATCTGAAGATTGAAATGTATTTGAGGAATACTACATACTGTATATTCTGTTTAGTTTTTCTCTCAGTCAAAACTAAGTGTCCCTTGACGATACTGAATCTAACATGAAACTAACAGAAAAGTAACACAACTCTGTAGACAAAAATGTCTAAGATTCCCTGTTTAGATTTAAAGCTTTAGTGCGTAACTTTTTGATATTAATGAACGTCCGTTAGATTCAAGCCGTTGCCAAACGAGTTGCTACAAAGCTAATTAAGACTATCAGCTCCACACAGCTTTCTCTATATTTGTCAGTATGGCTGTGTTCAGAACAACTCTTAGTACATTCATTTTTCATCTATTGTCCATATTATTCGTATAGATTTGTTTGTTTTTATTATTTGTTATTTTATCATGCTGTTTAGGATGTATGTGCGGTGCACGATCACGGAAGGCTTGTATCATGTGGATGCACCGACAGTTTTCTTGTCATTACTACAGCTTTAAGGTTCCTAAGTGACAGGGAAAATAAATAATGTAACATAAAAGTAACAAAACTAGTCAAAATCACCAAAACGCTGTTGACAAAATGCCTATTTTCAGTTTAAGTCTAGCTGTAGGATCCCAATGTGGAGGCAGCGTCAGTAAATTATATGAAAAATGGTTTAGGGGGCCTCCCTCAAGCAAAATGTTACACTTTTTAATTAAAACAAATTTTATTTTTATTTATCATTTTGGACCATATCCGTGTCTAAAATGTTAGAAAAGCTAAAGCAGAAATAAAAATCAACACTCAAAAAGCTTAAAGACAAACTTAAAGGAGTCCAACTTCAGTAATTAGATGTAGCTAATGCCCCCGTAGTTGTATTATCCAGTTACAGTATTCCTAATTTATTATATTTTTGCACTCTTTTATCTAATATTTAAACTCTAATATTTTTGTCTTATTCTATTTTAATTTATTAACCCTGTTTTCCCTATTTCAGTCGGTGTGCTTTTCTCTTTTTACTTGACTCTGAGCCTACACAATAATTCCTATGTTCCCTGCTGTGCCCTGCAGTATCTTGCTAGGCCATGAACTACCACAACTACTATTTCTAGTCATAGTTCCATTATCTTTATTGTGACTATAATTGCCATGTTCATCGCACCCCCAACCGGCACCGTCAGACACCGCCCACCAAGAACCTGGGTCTGTCTGAGGTTTCTCCCTAAAAGGAAGTTTTTCCTCGCCCCTGTCACACTAAATGCTTGCTTTTGGGGGAATTACTGGACTTGTTGGGTCTTTGTAAATTATAGTGTGGTCTAGACCTAGTCTATTTGTGAAGTGTCTTGGGGTAACTCTTGTTATGATTTGATACTATAAGAAACATTGAATTGAATTGACTGTTTGGTGTTTGCACAAATGGCAAATAAAAAATACAAAATGAATCTTGAAGTATTTTGGTAACATTTATACGGCTTGGGTGCTGCACCTGAGCCTTACATTGGAAGGGAAACCCTGGATGTAATTAGATGTGTTAACAAAACTATAGCTAAAACTAACAAAACTCCTGCCTGTTTTGAACTTGGATCCCCCCTTATGGCAGAGGCATGATGGGACGTGGATGAGTGCTGGTGTTCCACCCATCCACCTTATCAACCTGCTCCAGACCACTGCTGTCGGCTGTCTGGGACCTGATACGCCATCGCATCACAGAAAAGTCAGTCTCAGCTGAGATAGACTTCACTGTGCACCTTCTATCACACACCAGATGCTCATTGGTTACATCATACGTATACAGGAGGAGATCATAATCTATCGGTCAGTGCAACACTGCCAGTGGTGGAAGAAGTATTCAGATGCTTTGTAGAAGTACTAACATCACAATGTAAAATACTCTGTTACTCTGTTAAAACAACAACACAGCAATATTAAGTAAAAGTCCTGAACTGAAAATGTTATTTTATGTGTTGAGTAAAAGTATGTAAGTATCATCAGGAAAATGTACTTAAAGTAGATCATTTTGGCCGATCTGATATGCTCAGTCGGAAGGGCCCGCCTTAAGACAGACTCAAATGACCAATCTGATTGGTGGAGTGCAAACCTGGAAACGAGGAGCTGGATGAGAGTGACTTGAGTCTCTGAACATCTTTTAAACTGATAGGGGAGAGACGGGGAATGACATGCAGCAAAGGACCGCAAGTCGGAGTCGAACCAGCGGCCGCTACGTTGAGGAGTAAATTGAGGTGAGCTACCCAGGCGCCAGGCAATTTCATCACTAAGCTCTTCCAGACTTATGAACTAAAAATGAACTGCTCTCCTTAATAAAAAGCATAAACACAACTTTCAAACACAACTTGGTACTTTCAAAATAAAGATGCATCTCAACGATGACGATATGTATCAACTTTTTCACTTTGTACCTATGAGTTTGGATCGTTGGAGGATTGAATCGATACATTGTGTCGTTACACCAAACAGGAGCAAAAATCGCAAGAGCGGAAAACAATTAAACCCCCAAATAATGGCAATATCTTGGATTTTTCAGCTTTTTCAGCCCATGAACCAAACAGGATCAATGTTGTCCCAGCCTGAGACCCAGGCTCATTAACACACATTAGAATAACATATAAGAAGTATAATTAAACTTTCCACAACAGTGCCATGTCTATGCAACTGGAAGTGATGGCTGCGTCTCTGTCTTTGTGTCCAGGAGGTCCCCCCCCATCCGTTTAATGCGGTTTATCGCCCATCTCTGCTAATTTAAAGCGCCCATCTGTTTTAAACAAAGCACATAAAAACAAACACATACTGTAGTCATTTGTCACCACACCAGACCCTGAAAGAAGGGATTGCTGGGTATTCTGGTGGCGCGGCAACACACTCCAGATGTGAACAAATTGTCCCTGTTACTAATTGCTATTGTGTCCATACACTGATGCTGTTTTTGGGATCTCTTAGTTTTTTTTATTATAGATGGGGCTGAGACTGTTTGCCAGAATTCAATAAGTGTGTGTGTGTGTGTGTGTGTGTGATCATAAAGCTGATGGCGTTAAGCAGCGATGGAAGAAGTATTCAGATCCTTTAATTAAGAAAAAGTACAAAACCCACGCTGTAAAAATACTCTGTTACAAGTGAAAGTCCTGCATTGAAAATGTTACGTTAAGTAAAAGTATCATCAGGACAATGTCCTTAAAGTATTAAAAGTAAAAGTACTCAATGCAGAAAAATCCTCCTGTTTTAGAAACTGTAAACGATCAGTTAATCATTTCAACTGGACTTGTAAGCCGTTATTGGGTAGTTTCATTTATAATAAAAATATGGTATTTTATAAACTACATGTCTTTGATGTGTAAAACTCTTAATGTGTAAAGTAACTAATAACTAAAGCTGATTAATGTAGTGGAGTAAAAAGTACAATATTTCTCTCTGAAATGTGTCGGAGTAGAAGTAGAACGTGGCATGAAAAGAAAACACTCAAGTAAAGTACAAGTACCTGAAATGTGAGTAATTGTACTTTGTTACATTCCACCACTGGCGTTGGGAAAGCGCAGGGCTTTAAAGGAAGGAGAGGTAAATTGGGATGACACTTTGAGGAACAGTTGGAGATCTGACTACTGTTATACAGCCACCATAAACAGAGCCAGATGTTTCTGCTCAGCGCCTGCGTGATGAAGGCTTTCTTTAAGGGAGCCCATCCTTTTCCTTCGGTCCTGTCATCATAACTTCTGAGAGGACTGGCTCGCTCGTCCCGTACAGTTCATCCAATCAGGGCTGATTAGGTGTGTGGTGGCCAGAGACACGCAGGGGAGTGGCGGCTCTGCCCATGCTGCTGTGTTTACAGAGGACTTCTCTGCATGTGAAGAAGGTTTC
This sequence comes from Etheostoma perlongum, assembly GCA_026937815.1. Lineage (NCBI taxonomy): Eukaryota > Metazoa > Chordata > Actinopteri > Perciformes > Percidae > Etheostoma > Etheostoma perlongum. Next base: position 27,800,783 of record CM049377.1, on the reverse strand, counting down.
CCAGACAGTCTGCAGAGATGAGAGAGACAGACAGAGAGGGAAATCAGTGCGTGGCATGATGTGGTGTAAAAGATAGTTAAAAATCATTCCACAACCCTAAATAACAGACCACCATGCAAACTGCAATCAACCTGACTGTAGTCGCAGTGACCACACTGTAATCCAAATAAACACACAATGGCATAATGAAAGAAGTCCCCCCCCTTCTTTATATGCTGGGAAATGGCTTCACCTCATGCATCATCTTCATCATGCAACCCTATTGTTTCTCTATCATCGTTTCCTGCTCAAATGAAAAGCTGCAGGAGGAAAAAAATAACCCCAAAACAACTCCAGCCAAACTAAAGAGTGAGGATCTTTACATTTAGTATAAAAAAACATCCTGATAACCACAGATCATGTGTGTAATGGTTATACAATTGTAATAATGCAGACAAAACCTCAATGCAAACTGACCGCGTTGAACACAGTTGTTGCTGTTTTATACTCACAGTAATTTCCTTATTGGGCGGATGTAAAAATGCACGGGCAACTTTTATGTGATGTTCCCTCCATTTCTGTGAAGAAAAACAGACAAAAGAAAACCAAAGTGTGTTAGACAACTGCCTTCATCACACTCTACATTTCTTCATTTATTACAGGCTAAATATGAACCAGCGGTCTTCAGTTTTGTAAGATTCAGACACTTTAACCCTTGTATGGTATTCAGGTCAAATTGACCCGTTTCAAATTTTTACAAGAAGAAAAATGGTGCAAGTTACATTTTTTCCTCTGAATATCAACGGCCATACCTTATTTTCTGTGATTAACATATATTCCTGACTCAATTCAGAAAACTATTCTGGATTTGACCACTTATGTTGTTTCCATAGTGGATTTTTAACATGAATTATAACCTTATGACAAAAACAAGTCCCACTTCCATTTTTAATTGTGTTCTAGTAGAGACTGATTGCATTCCCCAAAGAGATATGTTATCTCAATTATTTGAAATTGAGATAAAGACAATATTTGTTAATAGATTATGAAGTCAAATTTTATTTCAGAATAGTTTTTAAAACCCCAAATAAGTCCCGGGTCAGTTTGACCCGAGGGACACGAGAGGGTCCCGGAAGTGAAGACAACTTCATTTAGTTGCATTTATGACTAGTTTATAATGTCAGAGTTTGAACTAGTTCTCAGTGATTATTGGGTTTTTAAAAAAAAGAGACAATGTACCAATAAGTATGTGTCACATGTGTATAAAAGACTAATAATAATTCTGTTACAAAATGTAATGACATAATTCAACTTGATCTAATATTTAAGTCTTTCCTGTTTTAGTGTCTGTGTCTGTCTGTATTATGGATGTTATTTAGGCTATTTAAATGTAATGCTGGATAAAAATAACAAACATAATTATTGAGATATTTTTTTAAAACAATTCAACTTAAGCTTATTATTTAATATGATTTAATGATTAAATATTTCTCAGTTTAAACATTTCATTCATATTCACAACCATATTCAAAGGTCTTAATAATGAATGAATAATGATTGATACATAATGTTAAGAATGTGCCAATCTGATTTTGTAGAATAAGCCATGCATTAATTATTACACTTTTATGAAATATGTATTTAGAAGGAAAAACCTGCCTACATTGCTTATCCTTATTACTTCCCTCTGAGCTCAGCTTAGTTATTATCATTTAATTCATCCATGACTTAGCCTACATTAATATACTCACTTATTAGAAGTAAAAGTAAAAGGAAAGAAAAACTTTCAGGATTGTGACTGCACTAGTAAACTATAATATTCAGCGTTTTCAGACCTTCAACATCAAATTCAAAGTCTGTCATCAACAAAGAGAACAACTTGTAGGAAGACTCTTTCACTCCAACGTAACGAGTAACGAAGACGCTTATAGGGGGACATGTAGTAAAGTCAAATGTATACATTTTAATTTTGGAAAAGTAGTGGAGTAAAAGTGAAAGTTTCAAGACATATAAATAGCGTAATTAAGTAAAGCTAGGCTACGTGGAAATTCTTCTAAACCACAGTAACAAGCAGGTTATTTATAGGCTACTTCGTTACATTACAACACTCTTTGGATCGAGTTTTTTCTTCACATTTTTTAATTTTTTTTTTTTTTTTTTTTTGCATTTAAACGGAACTGAGACTTCACAATAGCTCTCAGATAAAAAAAAAAAAAAAAAAAACCCCCCACTGGATGATGAAAATAAGACCTGAAGATATTAGTTCCAAAATTATGACTTTCCTCACACCTACATATGTTCGCACCCAAAGCGAAAATAAAACCCTCCGTACCATGTCCACAGTCCACATAGGCTTACACAAGGCTCTCTCTCTCTCTCTCTCTCTCTCTCTCTCTCTCTCTCTCTCTATATATATATATATATATATATATATATATATATATATATATATATATATATATATATATATATGTGTGTGTGTGTGTGTTCTACACGCTGCAGCAACATGTAAACGCCTATTGTTTGTTGATTTGGAGGCATCCCCCCAACAACTGGCATTTTCTACCCCGCTCCTCTGTATTGAACACGCCAAAAGCATTTTGATGCTTTCACGTTCGGTCGGAAATGTCGCAATTATGACGGAGCACTTGATTAGGCTACCAAACAAAAAAATCATGACAAAAAAAATTACAAATAAAAATAATAAAAACATGACTGAAGTCTCTCTATGATGCTGTAATTTTTTTTTTTTTAATTTAGTGCTCAGTGGCTTAGTGGCAGCTTTTTAAACACATTTATTTAGGCAAAAACAAATCAGCCCTGGTGCTCTAACATTATGGACATAGGCCTGGATGCATTTGTAAAATAAATGAACAGGCATACAAATATGTCTATTTTGTCATCACGTTTAGCCCATTAACCTGTTACCTCAATAAATAGATAGGCAAAAGTAGGCTAGCCTAGGCTATTTTTCTATAGATAGGCTATAGGCTAACACATGAGCAGACGGACAGCACTTGAAAGCCACATTATTGAAGACTCTTGCTCCCCCACCCCCCCCCACTCTCCTCTCTCTCTCTCTCTCTCTCTCTCTCTCTCTCTCTCTCTCTCTCTCTCTCTCTCTGCACAAACACAGTCACCCCGCGGGCTCGCGGGGGCTGTTGGGAGCCTGTGGAGGGGCTAGGGTTAGAGTGATGAGGAAACGAGTTGATGTGCCCTGGAAGTAATTCTTTCACCCTTCACCCACCCCCAAACACACACACACACACACGCACACACACACACACAAGGTGGGAGAAACGGGACCAGCAGCAGCACCGCTGGCAGCCTTTAACACGTGGGGACCCGGGCCGACCATCACCGTCCATATCCCGCCGCAGGCTGCACACCCTGCTCGCTCTCTTCCTCCGGGCTGTCACTTGTTGCCGCTTTAGAATCAGAAACATTAAAAAAAATGAATTGCCACAATTAGTTACACTTCGGCTATGTGGAACTTGCCTTGGTAAAAGGTGACTATACTGTATAGACAAACAAACACCCATAGGCAATGAAACATGAATATAATAAACAATAAATAGGCCAACAGAAAAACAAATATATAAGCTAGCCTACTTGGAAAAATAAGGAAAAAAGAGGCTAAATGGGCTGAGTGCAGAGTTTAGAATAGATCGTATGTGTGTGCGTGTGCAGTGGGCAGATGTAAAGTCCAGGATGAAGGTTTAATTAAAAGGTTAACACAGGAAATAAAATCAGAGAACGATTCAAGTGCATGTTCTATGTTGTGCGATTAAAAGATGTTTTTTTCTTGTATTTAACATTTTATTATGCGCAAAACTAATATTAAGGTAATTTAAATATTTAAGATAATCTCGCTATTCGATCACAATGATAAAAGATTTATATTCTGTTAATGGGAGAGTTGTTTCTCAGTTTTTTCGTTCTTAAAAAAGTGTGTAAAGACCGTTAATTGATTGCACTGATTCCGGTTGTAAATGCTGTTTTTGTACAATTTCACACACACATATATATATAGAAAGAAATAAACTGTGATTTAATGGAAATGAAGTGCTCGTGTAGGAGCTGATGTGAGATGAATGCATTTTCACTTTTATTGTGTTTCAGAGGCGAGCGTTGACGTCACGAAGCTTATAAAACGATTACAACAAGTTTTTTAAATCATCTTTTTTTTAATATACTGTATTTAACAACTGCAATAAGCCTCAAAGTAGGCTATGTACATTAAAATATGATCAGATAGTAGACAATTTAAATTAAAATTCTGATTATAAGGCGACAATACGAAATTCAATGAAAAAGCCTATGGATTGCTATTATGTCATAGGCATATGTCAACATTGGCGCCGTTTGGCAATTATGAATTTAGGCTGAAAAAAATAGAAAAATGTATAGTTTTTTTTTCATAAGCCGAATCTAAAAAAATGTCTAATGTGGACTACAGGTGTATTAACTGGATCAAAAGACTGGGACTGGGAGGACTGGCTGCCCGAAAACCAGTAAGCTGCTGCTTGTTAAAAAAAAAAAAAAAAGAAGAAGAAGAAGAAAAAAAGGAAAAAAAAAAGTTTGTGAAAGTGGCCTGACGTCACACTCCCACAATGCTTACCGCCCCATAACTCCGCTGCAGCCTGAGGGGAGCCAGACACACTCTCAGGCCCCGAATATAGAAAAATTATCGGAAAAAAATTGGAAAAAAATCCTAAAAGCACAGATCGCGAGGAGAAAAAGTCGCAGAGCGTTGGCGTGGGTTCTCCCACGGCGGGTGTCCGGTCCGGTCCGGTCCGAGATGGAAGGGTACCGGCGGGGCTCCATGTGAAAGTGACTAATGCGGTGCTGGAAACTTTTTGGTGGGTAAACTGCTCCTTTTTTTTCTACTAAGACCTCATAATGCGGCTGCACGTCCTGATGTGTGCATGTGTGTCCGTTTTGAAAACAACTTTACACACTTTCTATCAACTCTGGCTGACTGACACATCGACGTGCGCGACACTTGATTTGTTATATATGTGTTGTTAGTATCGCGTAGTCGGACCGTGCGTGATTTCGCTTTTTTATTTTTTTGTTGTTGGTGGCAGCATGGACGGATCCGGGCTATTTCATTTGTAATCAATCGGTTGTCTCGAGTTTTTTGTTTTGTTTTGTTTCTCTCTGTGTTATATGCTTAAAGCTGCTATACTGGAACATAACGCGAATCAGTGAAGTTGTTTAACACGGCTGCACTTTGTCCAGCGGCCCGGGGCTGTTGACGTTTGATGGTCCTCCTCTGCATGTTTTCGCCGATCTGGTGAGTTTTTAAAAGCAATTTCCGAACATTTATCAAGTGTGGCATGCCACTGCAGAGGAGAGATAGTGCGCACGTACCATGGCGTGTGCTGTATAGTTTGCGAGAGAGGAAAAAAAAAGTCTGATAAAAAAAAGATGCAGAAATATGGAAGCTGTTTTCTGTGTATGTGTGTGTGCAACATGCTGTTATAGCCTACTTTTGTGTGTGATATTCCGGCGTCCCTTAAACACTTTGAAGCCATTGTTGCTGACTGAATGCAGCTTTGGCCCCTCCACGAGGTTATCTACATGACTTGTGTCATGTTTGTCGCGGATCGGATGTTTTTGTGTTTCTTCCCTCTGGCCTGCATGTATGTGTGTGTGTGTGTGTGTGTGTGTGTGTGTGCGTGTGCGAGTGTGCTTTTCCTTGGAAGCGGGTAAATAACCAAGACCCCAACCAACCCAAAAGAGGGGGTTGGGGGGGGGGGAGTGTCACATTGTGGGGGTTCCATTTATGCACTTGTTATTGATAGCTGACTTTCCTGCAGGCTTCTAGGCCTACTCTTCCCCTTTTTATTCATTTTCTTTTTACATGTTCAGCTAACCCTGTTGTTGAAGTAACACCAAGTTACTAATATCCTGCAGCAGACAACACTGCTCCTGGAGTTTTTAGAGAGAGTGCATTGCATTGTGCTGTTGTTGCATCCTCTTATTCCTGTGCTATTAAGGCGTTATTGTCACTTCAGTAACTATTTATCATTTATTGTCAAGATGACTGTTGTTTCTTTTCCCGTTGAACATGGAGATGCCCTTTGTGGTATTTAGATGTTTTTTTAAGCTTATAAGCAGACATCCTGTGGCTGTGCAGGAGTTACTACTACGTACTGTATATACTACTACATGTATGTAGATCTTCACCAAACAGGGGAGACTCAACCAGGGCTAATGATTATTTTCAGTGTCAATAAACTGCCAATTATTTCCTCAATTTATCATTGAGTCCTATAAAATGTCCAAAAGAAGTGGAGAATACATTTTCCTCAATCCTCCTGTTTTCCTGGGGTCAAATTTGCCCCATTTGTTTTTAAAAGTTTCTACATCACAAATTTGGGATTCTTTCAACCAAATTGTCCAAATACTACACGGATGGTTCAACATAACGCTTCTTGCAAGTTAAACGAAGGATCAGTTCACTACATTATTGAATTTGGGAGTTTTATTTCCCACAAAGAACTTTGACAAAAGACAAAAATAAAATATAATTTCATATAAATGAGGTTTCTAGACCATGAATTTGAAAAAGAAAATAGTGTAAAACCGGTGGTGATATATTGGTGTTAGTGATGTGTCCAGTATACTGATGGTAGTGTTACAAAAATGAAGAAAATGTTTTTAAAAAAAGCGCCAAAAAGTGATAAAAAAGTGTCTCAAACGTGTCAAAAAAGTGTCAAAAAGGCATAAAAAAATTGTTCCTTTTTAGTTTTGACTTTGGAGGACAACACAAGGGTTAAGCCCAAGTTGAGGCCTTCACATGCCCACTGGACCGACCGAGGGGAAAAACAAAACATTATTGATTTACTATATACATAAGACAAAGAAAAACGAGCTAGAACTGTAGGGATTGTTTGGTACTTTGGCCTGAAAAATGGCTGAAAGAAATATTTGCTATAGATTCCACCTGCACGGGCCTTCTCATGGCTCAAATATACCCTCCCAACATCAACATTAACAGTCATTTAAGATCATTTTAGAAGATTTTAAGTACAGAATGTAAAGAAAATCAGGTTTGGATGACATGATTTACTGTAATTACCCTGATTTGTTTAGAAGATTTAAAATAATAATAAAAGAAAATGATGCAGTCAGAGATTTAGTGTTATACTTGCGGTAAAAAGACAGTTTATTATATGGCTGCAACATGAAATGAAATACATGAATATTAGAGCTGCGAAAATGAATCGATTATTTGTCAACTATTGATTTAATGGCTAACTATTTTGATAATCGATTAATTGTTTTGGGTGATTTTTTTTAAGAATGAAAAGTTAAAATTCTCCGACTCCAGCTTCTTAAATCTGAAAAATTTCTTTTAGCTTCTACACTCCGCTGTGACGATGCGAGACATCTGATGACGTCAACATTTGCACCAATTTCTGACATTTTTTAGACATAACAACTAATCGATAAAACAATTTTAAGGATATTAACCCTCCTGTTGTCCTTTGGAAAATGTCTGTCTGAGAAAGTTGGATTTCTTTTTGAATCAAAGTGTCAGAAGAAATAATGTGGATGGTTCCATTCAATGCTGTTCACAAGTAAAAGAATGTCAGAAAAAGCTTCAAAAATATGGAGCGATAAAACAACAAAAATGTTTAAAAAACCTGTGGAAAAAAATCAACTAAAACATTGGAAAACATGACAATAAAAGACTTCAAAAACGTCGGGAAAAGCGACAAAAAGAAGACCAAAACATTGAAAAAAAGTTTTCTTTTTAAATTTACATGTCTTCAGCTGTCCTATATAATAAAGGCCTAAAACGCCCAAAAAGTCATCTTAAAAAAATACAAAACACAGGATTAGCTTACACTAAAATCACAGCAGTATCACACGAGCAGCAGTTACTTCTAAAGCAGAAAGTAACAAAGGGGATGACATTTTTGTAAGATCTTTTTTTTTCACAAGACAACACAAGGGTTACAAAAAAAGATAAATGTTAAAGTTGCAGATCGAGGTGGGTTTTCCCCCTCCACTTCAAGAAAACAAGCATGTTCCATCATGGCCTCCAGCTACATAATAAGGAAATGGAAGTGAGTTTGTCACGAGACAATGGCTTTGTTGTTGCCAGTTCTCCGTGCAAGTTGAGACCCATGTGTTGATGTTTTGCTGCCGTCTTACTATAACAACCCTGGTAGCGATGGATCTGCTCCTTGGGCTTTAACAGATTTCATTTCCCCCAGAGAGTTCTCAAAACAGTTGGAACTATTAAGCTTGTTGGCATCCTGGTGCACCTGTTCTTAGATGACACACACATACACAGCCTGTGTAATTGGTGTTTAATAGTTCCATCAAACATTCAAAAGCTCAGAGGTGAATTTGTGAATGGTTAGAGAATGAATTCATACCCGTGTGTTGCCATAAGTGGGGCAAAATACAGGTAATAATGAATGAAAATAGATAATACATGTATTATAATGATGTACTTGGACTGCACGATATGAGGAAAATATCTAATTGCGATTATTTGGACTGATATTGCGATATGATTCACGATATTGGAGGGAAAGATCATTTTTGTATTATTATTCTCAATTTCATTGAAATAGATTAACATATAAAGAAATTAAAATGAGTATAGTGTGAGTTTTGCGAGGATCTGTACCAAACAACTTCGTTCAGAATGGTTTGACACATATTTTGCCATTTACAAATATTGCACCCCCCTGCGATGTGGATATTGCACTAGTCCATATTGCAATTTTATTACAATTGTGATGAATTGTGCAGCCCTATAATGTATTATGCATTATTTGTGTTGTCATCCCGCCCACCATGCTGTCCTCTTGGGTCCCAATAGGAAATTAACACTTTTCTGGCACTTTATTTTTTTGATGATTTGGAGCCTTGCTGACGTTTTTGTCCGTTATTGTGATTATTTATTGTATTTTTTTCTATGTTTTTATCGTTTTTTTTTGGGACTGTTGACGCTTTTCCCCCCTACTACCACCAGTATACAAGCCACTAACACCAAAAGTTATTACCACTACTCTTAAATAATTCTTTTGCAATTTATGGTCAATAAACCTTGTTTATAGGAAATTATACCAATTTATTTATTGGTCAAAAATGCAGGAATGATAAATTACTTTGGCTGATATTAGAGGGACGTATAATGATAGATCGTCACAGATTTGTCACAGTTTAGCTTAAAAAAAACTGACAAAATGTCACTAAAAGTTTTTAGTTTTGACCGGGGAGGACGACACGTGCATGGTCAAATGGAAGACAGCACAAGGGTTAACAGTATGCAATCTTTTTTCTTTATCTGTTAGTAATTATGTCCAGAATTCAAACAAAAAGAGTTCGTCCTATTTTTAGATTTTTTTTTTTCCCAGTCACAGACTCCTGATGATTGGTGCATTCTTAGCGGCTCTGCTCTCCCAGATATTTTCTGCCGGGCCCATTGAGCCAGCTTCTTCTCATTAACTCCCATGCATTGCCATGCATTGCTGCCATGCCCCTGCGGTTGGAGGCAACACGGTTCATGTTTGCCTTTGTGATTGAGTGAATGTGTTTGCCTGTGCGAGCTCGCTCACATGCCCCTGTTTGTGAGGAGCTGGATGGTAGATGTGCGCGTGCATGTGTGCCTGATCTCCTGTTGTTAGCTTGTGTGTGTTTGCGAGAGGGAGAGCGCGCGAGAGAGAGAGAGGGGAGCTGTTTTCGAACTGGAGGGAGGTCTTCTACTCTGAACCCCCCTCCCCCCCCCCCCACACACACACACAATTCCTTGCGCCTCCGCGGGTAGTGGTGGTAGTGGCAGCAGCAGAGACGGTGACGGTGGCGGCGGCGGCAACAACAGCAGGCTGATTTCCATGAGAAAAGAGCATCAGTTGGGTTAATGGGAGGGACAGCCCTCTGAGGGTGCAAATGGTAGTTAATAACCAGGGAAGAATCGGAAAAGCTCTGATCCCTCTCTTTGTACTTCTTCACCTTCTAGAGGCAGGGATGGGGTGGGTGTGTGGGTCCACAGGAGATGGGGGACACCGGGTTCATGCTATAATGGATGTTGTTCACTGAGGGGGCTGCAGTAAGATTGTACTATTTATTATTTTCTCCAAAAAGCCGGAGAAACAAAACGGGAGCCTGAGAACAGGAAGAAGAAGAAATGTGTGTGTGTGTGTGTGTGTGTGCCATGCAGTTTGTGTATTTGTACTCGCATGTACATGTGTTTGCATGCATGTGTGTTCTGTGTCGTTGGATGAGCAGGGAAAGATTTATTTATTTGTGATATTTGAGTTTCACGCAGTAGCTGCTGGTCATTCAGGGCACTTTGAGAGGGGGGTGGATGGAGAAGAGGAGAGGCTGATGTTTGTGTCGGGTGTGAAAAGAACAGAAGTGTAAGCCCTAGTCTTGTTTACTTATTATTTAGTCAGATATGTACTGCCTCTTATCATCATTTTGCCATTTTAAGACTGTATTTAATTCAAGAAAAGTTCTCACGTCCATCTGCATGTTTAACAAGCTGCTGGCTGAGATGTATGGTTGTTGAATGAAAAAAGGGGTTTTGTAGAAAAAATGTTTATATTCCTCAGGGATAAGGAAAGCAAAGTATTCAAAAGGTATTGTTTTGGTATCAATGCTGAAACCGGTGTTGAATATCAAAACAATGTACCCAGCTCTTCCATACAATGCTCTATCATAGCTTGGTGTGTTAAAAGGTACACATTATGGTGATACATTGACAAAACAAACAGACAAAACAAAACAAATTTATATGACGACAAAGGCATTATTCATCCACCTCTATACTACATTCATTTTAACAGTGAAAGTGTATGGGTGACGAAATGTGTGACAGTTGCATCTCTGGTTTTGTAGGAGCCGCTGTTTTAAGTGAGCTTTAAAGGTGTTGAATGTAGGACACTCTCTTATTGGGAGGGTCAAGCTATTCCAGAGTTTACCTCCTATTATTGACAAGACGTTTTGTCCAGAAGTGGTGTGTCTAAATGGTATCACACAGTCCCCTTTTACAGAGGCCCGTGTACTAGTGTTTGTCATCCCTGCAGCATAGACCTAACTATATGCAACAAATTAAAAGTTAGAGGTTGTAAATATATAAGTGCTGAAAATGGATTGATGATTTATAATTGAAGTAGTGACAAATCTCCCACAGTCTGCTTTACACTATGGTGGCGTGACTATGCGTGACTATGGAAATACATAGTAAACTATGTAAAACAAAATGACAATTTCTTCCTCTTACAAATGGAAAGTAAAATTCATCCTCAAATCAGTACCCTTGAGTTTTGCTGTTACAGACTTACTTATGCCTCATTTCCACTGCATGGTTCCTCTCGACTCACTTTTGGTACCAGGTTGTTCTCCGTATTTTGTTTTCCACATCCCTTGGTGTATTCTCAGATGATCGGAATAGCAACGCCGCGTGAAACTGCTGTGACATCGTCTTCAATGCGACATACGCTGGATCCTATCATAGTGTACAACGAAGTATACCACAAAGTGTATGGCATAGTTTTGCGCTCTGCCATTTTAAAAAAATCTGGGCCGACTGAACAATTGCTGTCACTATTGACTAGGGATCGACCGATACTGTTTTTCAGGGTCGAAACGATTATTAGTAGTGATTGAAACCGATATTTTGAACCGATATGCATTTACAGTGAAAATGAATGACATGCATGACATGCTGCTTTTTGGATGCTTTTATATAGGCCTTTGGGTGGGCCAAGTTCTCTGGGCAGGCAAAACAGAGAAAGGGGACCTTGGTAACCTTGCCCCTTATGACTTCATAAAGGGCAAGATTCCAGATCGTCTCGTCTGAGCTTTCATTTTCTCAAAGGCAGAGCAGGATACCCAGGGCTCGGATTACACCTATTGCCATTTCTAACTGCTGGGGGACCATAGGCAAGCTGGGGGAATGCATATTAATGTTAAAAAAAAAACTCATAAAGTGACATTTTTATGCTATGGGACCTTTAAGTCAAAATTAAGATTTTGGAATGTTACAAAAAAACAAAACAAAAGGACCAGACTATCCACAACTTTTGCTAATGTAAAAACCAGAGAAAAGGGCGAGTCAGGTCGAGTAGAGCTCCATGCAAGGGAAATTATTAATTTTTCTGGTTCAACCAGTATCTTACGGTGGCTCGCTTTACATACTGCTGTGTACCTGACAGTACTGAATCATGGATGTAATTTTACCGGATCCCAAAATGCTCTTTGGTTCAGTTGAGTTGCTCATTTGGCGCAGACGCCAAAAAAGTTTCCTAAACGTCAGGGTTTACTTACGTGATATGCGGCCCTCTGAATATGCGCGGTTGTGTTTCTCCCGCTGGCCTCGCCCGCCAGTTCCCGCTCGGCCGAGAGACTTTACATTGTGGTGACATAACTAGATGGAAGTAGTAAAAATATGAAGAGTCATATAAAGAGTCCATGGATTACAAATTCAGAATAGACAGAAAAGACTCAGAAACTGACCTTGTTTGTAGTTTGAAGTGTCCTATCAACAGTTGGCCCATGGGGGAAATCCTTTTTGGGCCGCAGAGGGACTTTTCGTTGCAGGGATTTTTCATTGAGTGCCACTGGAAAAAAAAATTGTCTGAAAGGCTACGCGCTCTTCCTGGTGGGGCCTGTAGTGAATCCGTTTGCTGACATGCATTTATCATTATCCCGATATTGCCAGAGGATTTACTGCTGTAGTCAGATATCGGTCTGATATCACCAGTATGCTCGCTAATGTTGGCGAAGGTCAGCAATCTGTAACACATATTGCTCTGTAACTGACATAACTGTGTCAGCTGTCTGATTTAATGACTCTTGAGTGTGAAAATTCATTAAGTCAAGGTCCACTTACAGCGGTTGGATTTTCATGGGGTTTCCTCAGTTGTCAGTTGCAGTTAAAGGCTCATGGGAAATGTAGTAGAATGGCATTGAGTTAAGATTTTTGGTCAGTTAATGACTCTTTTCTCTACTTGTGCTACTGGTATATATAGTTAAAAACATAATTTTGGGATGAAGTCTATGGGGGGGGGGGGGCATGTACAAAACATCACTCTTCACCTCCTTTACAGCAGTGCATACATTTACTACATTTAGTTGGCAGCCATGACAGAGAGAAGAATGATGCTTTGCTGTGTAATAGTCTGATTGAAAACAGATGAATGCGCAGCACAACACACACACACACACACACACACACACACACACACAAATACAAGCCTAATTAGGTAAAACAAAAAGAACCTTCACATTTTCCTTTTATTATGCATAGGCAGAAGGTTAATAATACACACATACACACATATACACACACTCTCATTTACTCACACGCTCCCAGAGGCTTTTTGGACCAGAGCACATTCTGACGGGTCCTGCAGTATGCCGCTCAGAAATAGTAAGAGGATGCTAGATGCTTGAACCACATACTGCCACTTTTCCTTGTGGATCCTTTTCTAGGAAGAGTGGGGCAGCTGTGGCTTTTCAGAACCTAGATCCATCCATCAACCAGCACCCATGGTTTACAAACACACACACAACCACACACACACACACACACACACACACCCTCCCCTTCTCCCACATGGCTCCATTTCCATGTATCTTAATTTCTTTCCGTCCTCTTTTTTTTCCTTCTTTCTTTTTTCACCCCCTTTTCTCTCCTGCACTCTGTCCATCCATCCCTCTCTGGTTTGCCCTTCATCCATCCTTCTTTCTCCCAGACGGAGTTTACAGCCCCCGGGCCACTTCCGCCAGGCTGTCTGCGACAGATTTATTAATAGGCTTTTCTGTCTCTGCAGTAAACACAGCGCTGGTGGAGGGGTCGTCTCTCAGACACTGATAGACTTGTACTTAACCTTAGGCACCGACTGACTTGGGAATAGAGGAAAGTCTGTTGGTCTCAAAGATGATCCACCACCGATGAAATCACTGAAGGGCTGCTGGCAATAAACACAAGTAGGACAGAACAGAGAATACAGTAAAAGAGCCAAAAAGATGAACACATTTTGTGATATTTTACAGCTATTTTGGATTTTCTGAAAGTTGAGTTTGGTGAGGAGACAGGGCGGCAGAAGGGATGTCATGTCACAAATGTGATTACGTGGATTCAATTACATGACTTGCAAACATGCAGCCTGTGATATACTTCTTAAGTGATAAAACAGTCCCACTGCAAGGTCTGTTCGGTAGCTGTTTTGGAGCTTTCCTTGATTTCACTTGATCCTCATCAACAGATGGAGTTTGTCAGTTGGATGAAAGGGAATTGGACATGTGGAATATTTTTTCCGAGCAAGACTTCTGGTCCGTTCTGATTTTGCAAAGAACGAATGCTTTGTTTTCAAGTCCCTGTCCAAGTTGTGGGGACGGTGAGCGTCTGTTGCCCTAGTTTTTGGGGTGTGTAATGCACTGTTGTTACGCATCGGCCTTCATCTGCCTTATTTAAAATCTTGATCTTTGTTCTTCTTCTCTCTATGAGGTGGGGACTTTTTAATGCTTCAAGGTGACTAGTTTTAAAATGAAAACGTCTTAAATATTCCCTTAATGGCCACTGAAATGTTCCAGTAGACTAAGGCTAAAGCAGCATGTCCCAGGCAAAAAGTCAGCATCCCCACAGGTTGATGATCCATGAAGAAGACATGGAAATAATAAACAAACCGTATATTTGTTTTATTGTGGTTCCGAGCTGTACTGTAAACCTTTGATGGAAATTTACAACTAAAATCTCAAAGTACCTTACTGTGTTAATGTTATACAGGATCGTACTCGTAGAAAATAACATTACAGCACTCTCTGGGATTGTTACAGAATACAGGTATTAATGTTAATAAGCAATCCATCTTGGGAAAAATGAAGGAAAAGGTGGGAATTACACTGCAGTATATGACTGTAGATTTGAAATAATACTGTAACAAACTGTACGCCTATTTACAGTAAAATAACTAAACTTTAAAAGCAATATGCATACTGTAAATACTAGGGGTGTGCAACACAATCCATTCACATTTGGATCGCGATTTAAGCTCTACAGATTCAAAATCGATTCATAGAATTCATTATATACAGTGTATATACATTTTAAACATTATGTTTTTCATTTGGTAATGGCGTGTATACTATCACATGGGAAAAGTAACTGAATTTTTGAATTAAGAATTGTTTTTGAATCTAATCATGACATTTTCTAAATTGTGTAACAGTAATTTACTTAAGTGTGTTACAAGTACAAAAATATATTAGAGGGCTTATCTTAAATAGTTGGAAAGAAGACAGAAGTTAGATTTTTACTCATAGAATGAAGATAACCAGTGTGTCTGACAAACGTAAACCTGTCTTGGGTAATGAATTTTGTCGGGGTTACTGAGTGGAAAAACCTCAAAACCTAATAAAGAGCAGGACAGAGCTGGTAACATAACCCTAACTCTGATATAGTGGCATCCTTGACACAGTGGGGAAATACTAGCTGTCACACACTGTTTTCTTAAAAGTTTTTATACTTAACCTTTAACCCCACTAAATAATTACCTATGCCAAGGAGGTTAAGTTTCTGGTGCGGTCTGTCAACTGGATTACGTAAAAACTACTGGTCCGATTCTCATGAAACTTGGTGGAAGGGTGTATCATGAGAAGAACCCGTTACATTTTGTGGATCTGAATCACAGTGCAGCGACACCACTTCTCACTGCATGTGATGCTTGGATAATGGATCTGTCCAAAGAAAAGGGTGTAGTAGTAGAAATTCTGCCGGATGTCCGTCACCTTCCGCTTTCTTTGTGTTGGCGTTCTAACCTCCGGTGGATTTCTGAGGACTATGGTTACCTGGTCCTCAGATCTCTGCAGGGTAAATCCAGACTGCTATCTAGACTATCCGTCCAATCAGAGTTTTCTGTTGCACGATTAAAACAACCGTTGAATGTACACATGTTCAATCAAAGCAAGTTCCTTTCCGAGGCTATTTTGCAGCAGCACCATTGCTACATCCGGCGCTTACTGCCGCCCAAGATGATTGTGATTGGTTTAAAGCCTCTGAACCCCCACACAGGTGTGTTCAGTTTTTAGGTTGAAGGTGGGCCCGGAGCTTTGATGGGAACTTATCAGGTCACATTCTTTCTACCAATAAGGATGACAAAGGTGTTATTTGTCCCGCCCTAACAAGTGCAACAACACTAACAGTGGACTCAAGAAGATGTCAATCACTCAGTCTAGCCACACCCACACAGTGGGAAAAGGTCCAATCAGTCACATTAATAATAATAATATAATAATAATAATACATTTGACTTATGGGAGCCTTTCATAGCACTCAAGGACACCTTACAGTTAAAAAGGCAAACATAATTAAATAAAATTAACACATTTAAAGATAGCAGTCTATGCATGGTTTTGATGGAGAGTGGAGTCATTAGGGGTAGGCCTTTTCGAATAGGTGGGTTTCAAGGGTGGGAAGAGACCGTATGGTACGGATGGATAGCGGGAGGGAGTTCCAAAAGCGAGGGGCAGAATGGCTGAAGGCTCTGAACCCCATTGTGGACAGGCGGGCAGAAGCAGTGAAAAGCAGTGAAGAACAGGAGGATCGGAGAGTTTGGGATGGAGTGTAGGGCTGAAGGAGTTCAGAGAGGCATGGAGGAGCGAGATTATGGAGGGCTTTGAAGGCGAGGAGAAGAATCTTAAAGTCAGTATGGCAATGGACAGGGAAGCCAGTGCAGTTGTTTGAGGAGTGGAGTGATGTGTTGCACGTTGTTCTCCCATCCCAAAATGTTTGTGTGGACCAGTCAGACCCTCCTCCGCGGTGCTGTGTGGGAAGGTCTGGCGATGCAAGACAAGCTTGCTTCCCCAATATGTATTGTACACCTACTGTCGGTCCTAGTTTTGTCTCTTCCCCTTCTCCTGTGTCCCAGACGGAGCGGCCAACCTCTGATCTGTTACCCAATAGGTATACTGTTCTGCTTCAATACAAAGACTCATCTGTGAGCTCTGGCGCTGGAGACTCGCTCCATAACATTGCAGACATTGCAACGACGGGTTAAGGTGAAGCTGTGCTTGTTTTAATATGATCGAGTCAGGCCTGTGGCTTGTTTTGTGTGCAAAAAGTGGATTTTTGTCTCTGATGCACAAACGGGCTGTTTTGGACCCAAATGCCCCTGCATGTGCATCAGCTGCTGCTGTTTTGAACATCTGTGTTATCTGGCCTTCTCAGTCTTTTTTTTCTCTGTCAGCTGGTTGCTTTCTCTTTTCTTTTCATCTCGTTCTTGTTATGTTCCCTATGTTCTTTATGATTGTTAAAGAAATGCCAATAAACCAGAGCATTGTTTCTCTCTCATACTGGAATGTGGACTAGCCAGACCCTCCTCCACAGCGCTGTGGAAGAAAGGTCTGGCAGAGTGAGACTAGGGGCATAGAGACGGATGTTTTGATATTCATTTAAACCTTGCAATGGTAAAGCTTTGCTTTGATAAATGACTTAAAAGATGACTTATTTAAACTGATTTACACTTTTTAAAAATGTATTGTGTCAGCTCTAGTGTTTTTTAAAATGATTTTTCACTAATTCCACTCATAGGAAAGTTTTTGCCCTTACTAAACTTCCCTACTAAAGCATAATATTCCCTAATAAAGCACAATATTCCCTAGTAAAGCATAATATTCAGCGTTTTCAAACCTTCTTCAACACCAAATTCAAAGTCTGACATCCACAAAGAGAAAAACAGAAACAGAATTTTCTTTTTTTTGTGAGGAAGTAAAGTGAGAGTTTCCGGAAATTTAAATAAAGAAGTAAAATACAGATAAGTGAAAATTTGACTTAATTACAGTAACATTACATTACAACATTGCAGCGAGAGGACTGATGCATGCCAAAGTGATGACATTCAACATGTGACTCAGCACAAAGTCAGTGGCCTGGTGCTCATACAAGGTTTGTGTGTGTGTGTGTGTGCGTGTGTTAGCGGCACAGTAATATCTGGAATATGGACCCATTATCTACCAGGCTAGAGATGACGATTAGTGAGTCAGCAAATGAGACGAAACCTGATCCATGCAGAGAGAGCAAGAGAGGAACTAACTCACACACACACACATACATACATACAGTAGTAGTGGCACATGACTCTTGATTCATACTCACGAGTCGGTATGAGTAGGGGCGTAACTTTAAGGTTCAACATTGGGGAAGTGGGGGGGGGGTTGAGCATATCAAACACTTCATTTCCTGCATTCTGCTGAATTTTCCTGCAGCACTTTGTGCCTTTTCTGTATCAATTTATGATGCAAATTAGGGCTTGGCGAAGTGGAGCAAATCATATATTGCAATATTTTTGACCAAAAACTTCTATTGATACCTCAACGATATTGTAGTGTGGACTATTGGTGCTTTCACAAAATATTTACACAATGAGATTTTTGATGAATAGTCATCAGTAATGTGGATATAATGAAGAAAAAATGAGATCACTTTACTGTAACGCAGTCTTTAAAACCAAGAAATGACAACGCTTATGCCATATTACAATATCCAAAATTTAAGACAATATCTGTTCCCATATCACAATATTGATATAATATTGATATATTGGCCAGCACTACGGCAAATGTCTTTAATTATGCAAAGGAAATGATTAATAGACTTTCTTGACTGAAGCTTTATTTCAGACCTCACCCTACACTCTAACAGCGGAAAACACATCGGAGAAATGTTATAGCCTGCGTAGCGTAGCTACGCACGTGATCCCGCACCTGGCCATTTATACCGGAGGCGTATTTCTAAGCGCCGGTCACAAAGCTATCCTCCGTCTCTCAGCTCTCTCTCTCTCCGATAGAAAGAGACAGGATGAGTAGGGAAAATGTGGTTATTGTAGCCTATGTGTGGCTGCGTGTGTGTCTGTCGGCCTCTCCCTCCGTGGGCCTGACCACGTGTCTCGTTGTGAGAAGTCAAGACAGCCAAAATCACCATCAAACTAGGTGTTTTATTTTGAAATGTGTTTGATTTCTGTAAAGTATCCGGCTGCACTGTGGGTCTTCCTGTGTGTGATTACCTGCCTGGCTTAACACATTTTCTCGCGTCTCGCACAACAATCGCAAGAAACGCCAAAAAGATCGCTGCAGTTACGCGCCCGGTATGAGCAGACAGATTGGATAACGTGGGTGCCAAAATTAAAATAGCTGTGCAATGCTGCTAACACTTACTTTTTTTTTTAAACACTTTTAAACACTTTTTTTGGCACTTTTGACTAATTTTTCTGGTTAATATTTTTACGATAATGCCGTGAATAGCTATGTAAACTACACGTTAATAACTACGTTAGTTGTCAGAGCACAGATAAATATCCCATAAATACAGCTGTGAATCATGTTCCATGGACAAGTTCTATTAAATAATACAGGCATACAACTATTAATACACCGACCTTGATCTTTCTTATGTATTAGAAACAGGGGGAAAGTGGGAGAAAGCAGAATGTAGCCACAGAGTCCGATGACACATCCCCTCTTCCTTCCCCCTGAAGTGATTTTTAATAACCCCTCCAGCACCCCACCCTGCTCAACAATCCCTTACTCACTGAGAAATGCCAAGCAAAACCTCCAAACCCCCTCGGAAGAGACAAAAGAAATCAGTGTTCACTGACTGAGATGCCACTGGAAAGATGGGGAAATTAGATTAGAGTTACTCATAATTTAGGGCTGGGTTAAAATAATTGATTCTCCAATTAAAGTTGAGCTTTGTTTAAGTGATCTGTTGTTGAATCATAAACTCCAGAACAGGGATGTAACAGTATGAAAATGTAACCACACGGTTATAGTGACCAAAATGATCAGGGTTTTTGGTTTTATCGCGGCATTTTTAAAAGTGTGTTCAACTTTTTCCCTGTACGTTCTGCAGACAGGATAACTATCTTCAATCAACTGTCCTTCGGCATTCTTATAATAACCAAAATATGCCCACGGTTCAGACTTAGTCCTCTTAGAGGGCTGATAAATGTCCTGAGCGCTGTCATCTCCTCCTCCCGCCATGATTCCAACTAAGGCTGAACAATATTGTGTTTCAGCATCAACATCGCGATGTGCGCATGTGCAAAAGCAACATCACCGCAGTTGTCGATTTTATGCTATTTATGTCATCTTTAAAAAAAGACTTTTTCTTTTTTCATATCGCAATATATATCGCAGGGGGAAAAAAAAACGCAATGTAGGTTTTTTACAATATCGTGTGGGCCCAACTCCAACTTCAAGAAACGCACGTTGTCGGCTACGCTGTGCGCCTGCACGGCACCTTCAGGAGACTCTGATGAAGCTGGGAAGGATTAAACACAAGGTTTCCACACCGTGGTAATCCACCGTGATATTTTAATTGAAAACAGTAATTGTTATCGTTACATCCCTACTCCAGAAATCAATCTTTTAATATATTTGATGGATGTATAAGTAAAAAGTACTTTAAACAGGCGCCTGGTTAGCTCACCTGGTTGAGCAGGCACCCATATACTGTACATACAGTAGGTTCACTACTTGACGCAGTAGGCATGGTTTCGACTCCGCCATGCGGCCTTTTACTGCATATCGTCGTCCCCCCCTCCCTTTTCATGTCTTCAGCTGTCCTTTAAATGCAAAAGCCTAAAATATGCCCCCAAAAATAATCTTAATCTGCTTTTTGTTTGTACACTTTACAACAAAAGTTCTCTAAGAATCTCTTTTATATTCAAGCAAAATTGATATTGTAACCAAGGGTGTAACTTTGCGTTCGTTAAAAAAAAGAAGAGATAAATACGTTAAAAGAAGCGGCAAAAACGTCGGAAAAACTCTCGAAAAAATGCAGCTAAACAGCAAAAACCGACAAAAACTTTGACATGAACCAAAAATTGTCCAAGAAAACCTTGAAAAAGGGACAGTTTTGATTATTGGGGGTGTTGTAGCCCCCCCCCCCCAACCCCATGTAAGTTACACCTATAATTGTATGAAAGAGGAAGGTTGCATTGCGGTGTCAGCAGCTGTAACCCAGGGGTTTATTTTCTTATCTGATTGCAGGCAGATTGGAAACCTCATTAACACCAGCATGCTCACACTCTTCTCACATCCTTCATCACCTGTTAACTTCTCTGCTCTTTCCTCCCTCTCTAACTTATTCATCAACCTGCATCCTGTGGTCTACCCCCCTACCGCCCCCCCCCAGGATCTCACTCTTAATGCTGCAGTGTTTTGATCAGTTGCTGAGCTCCCTCTCCTCTCCCCCTCACAGCGCATTTCCCTGTCTCCCCTCTTTTCTCAAGCATACTTCTCCTTCTCATTATTTCCTTCAAGTATACTCCTCTGTGCCATTCTCTTCTCAGAGCTTTGATTTTTCTCCCTGCTCTCTCTCTCTCTCTCTCTCTCTCTCCCTATCTCTATTTTTTTCCCCGCGACCACTTACCAAATGAAACCCCTCACCCACTCAGATGCATTCCATCAGCTTCATACACACACACACACACACACACACACACACACACACACACACGTTGTACCGAACATGTAATGGTACTCAGAGAGGGACTTCCTCGTCTTTCCTCACATCTCTCTATTTCTATCTATTCTCTCCTCCCCCCTCTCTCTCTCTTTCCGCTCAAAGTCTCGGGCGGCCAACAACAAGTTGGAAAAATGAAAGTGGGGTGACAACTGCGAGTCCCCTCTCTGCGTCCCCTCCAGGGCCAGTGTGAAGTTTTCAGTTTGATTGAAGGCCTCTTTTCTGTGGTGTGCGGTGTGAAAGCTGTCCTAATTGAATGATAAAGTGCCCCGAGATGGAGTCCAGTGAATAGCCAACAATGGCCAGCCTGTGTGTGGTAGAGGGATTTTGGTTCACATCCAGCCTCTGCCTCTCTACTCCGAGAGGGGGCCTATTATAACACTCTCTGCTGGACTCGGTCACGTGACTCTGCCTCGCCCCCCCTCACCCATCTCCCCCGCCCCAGTGTGGCCTGGCCAATCCGGTCACATCATCGACACATCATTATTCACTCTGCCGCTTTGGTTGGATGGTCTCATTTTGCCAGCGAGTGACTTTCAGTAGCAGCTATCTGTATGTGTGTGTATGTGTGTGTGTGTGTGTGTGTGTGTGTGTGTGTGTGTCTGTACATGTCTATTAAGTCACAGTGCCCTCTGCTCTCAGAGTTTAAAAAATACATTTGAAATCATCACTTTCCAAATTAAATTTCTGGTTTGTGAACCATTGAAACAAATCCACATCTACCACAAAAGCCACATCTACTTGCCCTTTTTGTAAAAAATGAGCTCTGAGCAGTCGACCCAAAGAGTGTTTTCATTTCTCAGAGTTTGAGCAGTTTTTAGGCGGCATGAAGAAGGTAAAGTATCCCAGGTTTCACAACAAAAAATGGCAAAATGAGAGACAATTCTGAAAATAAAACATGAGTGGACATGAGGACTTTTTATAGGCGTTAAACAGTTAAGTGGTATTTGTTCTTGTTTTTTAAAGGACTGCACAGAGGTTTTCAGCAGGTAAAATGGAAGAAAAGTGAGTTTGGTGTGGTGCAATATGTATTGAAAGGCATTTCTGTCTAAAGATGCAAAATATGGAAGGAAGGAATCAAAATTCATACACATACCCTGCACATGATTGATGAGCGCAGACTGACGACTGCAGAAGGAACCTGAGTCTGAAATGTAACGTTCGTAAAAGCAGGGTTAAAGTCTGCTGCACCGCTTTTTCAGACACACACACACAGAGGGAGAGACTACAGCAGAGAGACACACCAATGAAATGATAACATCCCTGCAAGGCGCTGACACACTAACCCGATAGTCAGGCCAGTCTGGCGAGGTCGGTGTCGATCTGAAATGAAGACACATTCAGCAACTGCAAGGCCTGTTTCTCCTTGTGTTGCCTTCCCATCGGCCGTAAAAAAAAAACAAAAAACTTTTTTGCCCCTTCTCAAAGTTTTTGTTGCTTTTTTCAAAGTTTGTCTTACTTTTTTAAGGCTTTTATGGTGTTTTATTGAACGTTTAGAACATTTTTCAACAGTTTTACATCTTTCCAGATGTTTTGGTTATCTTTTTTTCAACGTTTTTGTCCTTTTTTCCAATGTATTTGGCGTTTCTTCTGGTATTTATGAAGTGTTTATTGTTTGGTTTGTCACTTTTTCAAACATTTTTTATGGTTTTCTCAACATTTCTTACACTTTTCCCAATGTTTTGTCACTTTTTTTTTACATTCTTGGTACTAATTTTGACTTCCCATATTTCTGATGTGAAAAAAACTCAATTCAAATTTGACCTAAGGACGACATGAGGGCTAAAATTTTTTCAGAAACGTGTTTTGGTGAACTACTTTAGTAAAGTATGAGATTGTATTCTGAACCAGCCTCCATGACAGTGTGGCTTTGAATTTCCGGAGAAACCAGACTCACGGGACGGGTTCGTCCAATCAGTGGCACTTTTTTTGGCCAACACGGGTAGGCAGTCAGTCCTACTTCCTTTCCTGCCAACGGTCAGCCATCGGGTTAGTGTGTCAGGGCCATTACAGTCGCTCCCAGTTGAGCACCACAAGACACACAGCAACACTACTGGCACAACTTTACCTTTCTGTTTCTGTCTCAAGTCCAGTGATTACTGATTAAACAGGCCATTATTTTATAAAAACATTTTTAAGAGTTTTAAAGTCTTACCAGAAATCTCCCAAATACTTTTTTTCTAACTCATTCAATCATAGGGCTGGGAACCAAATTCAATACTTTGTAGTTTAATTGCTTCTAATGTGTCGAGTATCGAAAAAGGCTTCGTCATTCAATACCCAGTTTCAATAACTAAGGATTCAATGTCAGCAGACCTGGGGAGCCAATCAGCACTCAGCATGCTTTGCCAAGATCTAATAATGTTTGTGATTGGCTGTCTAACATCACACGTCGTAGCGGCACGCAGGATAAACTCCGCGGAGTAGGAGCTGAAAAATAAATGAAACAATTTCTGCCGTACTGTGCAATGTTGTAATTTCTTTTTGCTTTAAAAAATTGGTATCGGAGAAACGGGGTGGGGGTGGGGTGGGGGTTGTCCCGCAGGGAGTGGTGTCAGCAGGCACAGAGCAGTAAGGAGTTGTGGTACGGATGCTGGGCAATCTGTTAACTATTTTACCCTCTAACTGAAACCTAAACCTTTCTCAGAGGAAGACAGAGCTTCTGACAGAGCTCCTCTCCACCCTCCCCCCCTTGCCCGCACACACTCTTACTACATACACACATTTAAAGTGTTGGAGAGGTAGTGAGGTGGAATACCACCCTCTGGCATCCCAGTCATTCAAAAGAGTGTGTGTTTTTATCTCTGGGGGGGCTGCAAGAAAGGAGAAGGAAAGTGCTGTGTTAAAATGTGTTAATGAATAACTCCTGAGCTCAACACCCTCTCTGCACAGACTCCCTGTCGATTCCTTACTCCATTACTTTCTTTCTTTCTTCAATAGACATGTTATACCTTTCTCTCTCTTAGCTTATGTTGTATAAAGAGATGTTCCGATACCAGTAACGGAATAGCCTCCGAAACCGCCTAAAATGCCTGTATTGGTTACAAAAATTATGTAGAGTATATGCACCGATTGGTACGCAATTTAGCCCCAAAGAGAATTGACTTTAAAGTAGTTTTTATGTTCTTTTTCAGTTATGACTGACTGTCAAACTGGATAATAAAAGATTTGAACCTGAGCCAGGCTGAACAACAGTAACTAAAATCACATTAATACAGGGATAGTATAGTATACAGCTGTTAAGACATTTTAAAATATATCGCACACTGGTATCGAATGATTACTTGGTGTCGGCTGATAGGCAAGTGATAGGCAACAGAATAAATGGTATCGGACTATCTGTAGTTGTATATCCATGTTGAACTGAAGAATAGTGTGATAATATCGGAGAATACATAGGGCCCATAATAGTGTTTTACTCTTGGCAGTTTCCTGAGAATTTGTGATTTTTTTTTTACAAATATATATAACTGCATAACAATCGGATTTGACAGCCAAAACGCCTTTAAACTAGTTGAAAATCCAAATTTTTCATGATACTTACTTTGCATAATGAAGATAACTCCATTATAGTATCAAGGTAATGCCGCATGGTGGACCGTTGACAGTGAAGGCACCACCAAGCAAGCACCCTATTCTGGGGATATCCATGAGTTTAAGCTTTTGTAGTACAAATTAACGGTCCAATAGATCCTTTAATCTGCAACAAAATCAGGTGGATTTAACAAAGCTCATTTTCACAATGCCAGAAAAATTGACATTGCAGGTAGCATTGCAGGTATTTGGTCATGAACCAAAGAAGTGGACACAGGCTCTGCACTGTATATTTTGTTTCAAAACGGATATATCCTTTCCTATGTTTACGCCTCTTGCTCACACTACTGCAGCGTTTCCGAGCCCCTAAAACAGAGACATCTTGAAACGCTGCTGACCTCGTTTTGGTTTGGAAACTTCAGGGTTAAGTCTGCAGGGGCACAAACGGAGACCTTAGGAAACAAAGTTATTTGGAAAAGGTTTACAACTCATTAATCTACGACAAAATTCCTCCAGATGTGCCTTTTTTTCGGCCAGATGTCCGTCACCTTCCGCTTTCTTTGTGTTGGCATTATTTTAAACTCTTTCTTTGATTTCTGAGGACTATGGTTACCTGGTCCTCAGATCCCTGCAGGGTAAATCCAGACAGCTAGCTAGACTATCTGTCCAATCTGAGGACTATGGTTACCTGGTCCTCAGATCTCTGCAGGGTAAATCCAGACAGCCAGCTAGACTATCTGTCCAATCTGAGTTTTCTGTCGCACGACTAAAACAACCTTTGAACGTACACGTTTCAACAAAACAAGTTCCTTCCCGAGGCTACTTTGCAGAGGCACCGTTGCTCCGTTCAGCGCCTAGCGCCGCCCAAGAACATTGTGATTGGTTTAAAGAAATTCCCATAAACCAGAGCACGTTTTTCTCCCATCCCAAAATGCTGTGTGGACTAGCCAGACCCTCCTCCGCCTCGCTGTCTGGCAATGCGAGACTAAATTGGAAAGGGTCTACAACTCATTAATGGATACTAGAGCTGAAACTAGATTATACTATTTCGATACTTTAACTGTGAGCAGCTTCAGATACAAATTCCTGACACTGTCTGGAAGTCATTTGGATCATTTTATCATTTATGTAAGGTAACATGAGGCCAGGGCTGCTGTGGCACTTAGAACAGAGTTGGCAGGCTGCCCGCTGACACTCTGCAATGAATGGAACAGAAAGCGGAAACACAGAATTACATTGACATAAAAGGTGATTTAATGCGGATCGGACCGAATTAGGTCAGTAAAGTAGCATTGGATTGGCTCTGAAGCTGAAGCAATGAGTTGATTATTATTATTATTATTATTATTATTTTTAAGATTCTTTTTTTGGTATTTTTGATAGGGCAGATGAAGACATGAAAGGGGAGAGAGATAATAATAAACTATAAAAATAAACTGAAAACTCTAAAAAACAACAAATAATTTGAATATGTAGCTCTGGGAAATTACAGTAGCCTTTTTTATACTATTTTCCTTTTTATTATCCATTTTTCGTTGATATATACTGTACATAAATCAGATGATGTGAGGTTAAATATTGAGGAATTGCTAATAAAGTAAGTTCACAAATGTGGGTGTGAATAAAACTTGCAATCAACTACATGAGAAAACAATAAAACAAAACATAATGAATTTGATGAAAACAATAAAATAGATGAATAAAATTTTATTCAATTATATGGGGAGTGAAATGCGTTCTGTGTATTAAAAAAAAAAAATAATTATTTTCTGACATTGTAAATAACTAATTGATGTAAAAAATAATCATTAGTAGGTACCAGCTAGATTATGGTGGAAAAAAGTCATAATCACAATTTTTTTTGTCAATATTGAAATCGTGTTTATTTTACACGATTACTTTTTGACTTTTGGAAAGATGCTGCATGTGTTGAAATAAGAAAAACTGCAAAACAGCGAAACAAATCAACAGTGAAAAACAACCCCTTTACATTTAGAAGACAAGACAAGATAAGAGTCTACTTGCAAAAACGTGATGTGCAAAATAATCGTTTTTTTTCTCGAGCACTCTGTTTCAGTGAAGCCAAAATTGTAAATGGGATTCAAATTTTGATTACTCATTACACAGCCCTACCTGTATGCTTGCTTCCCCAATTTGTTAGCGCACCTACTGTCGGTCCTAGTCTTGTCTCTTCCCCTTCTCCTGTGTCCCAGACTGCAGCCTACCTCTGATCTGTTCCCAATTCCGCCGTGTGTTTTTATTTTTTTGGACAAATGTCCGTTACCTTCCACTTTCTTTGTGATGTAATTCTAACCTCCTGATTTCTGAGGACTATGGTTAACTGCTCCTCAGATCTCTGAGGGGTAAATCTAGACAGCTAGCTAGACAATTTGTCCAATCTGAGTTTTCCCGAGGCTGTTTTGCTACATCTGGCGCTTAGCACCACCCAAGACGATTGTGATTGGTTTAAAGCCTCTAAACAGCCACAAGAGTGTGTTCAGTTTTTAGGTTGAAGGTGGGCCGGAGCTTTGATGGGAACTTATCAGGTAACATTCTTTCTACCAATATTACCAAAATTTGTAATGTGTTCAGTTGCACGTTGTTCTACCATCCCAAAATGTTTGTGTGGACCAGTCAGACCCTCCTCCGCGGTGCTGTGTGGGAAGGTCTGGCGATGCAAGACAAGCTTGCTTCCCCAATATGTATTGTACACCTACTGTAGGTCCTAGTTTTGTCTCTTCCCCTTCTCCTGTGTCCCAGACGGAGCGGCCAACCTCTGATCTGTTACCCAATAGGTATACTGTTCTGCTTCAATACAAAGACTCATCTGTGAGCTCTGGCGCTGGAGACTCGCTCCATAACATTGCAGACATTGCAACGACGGGTTAAGGTGAAGCTGTGCTTGTTTTAATATGATCGAGTCAGGCCTGTGGCTTGTTTGTGTGCAAAAAGCGGATTTTTGTCTCTGATGCACAAATGGGCTGTTTTGGACTCAAATGCCCCTGCATGTGCATCAGCTGCTGCTGTTTTGAACATCTGTGTTATCTGGCCTTCTCAGTCTTTTTTTCTCTGTCAGCTGGTTGCTTTCTCTTCTCTTTTCATCTCATTTTTGTTATGTTTTTCACTCTCCTTTTCTCTCTCTCTCTCTCCTTTCCCTCCTGCCTTTTTGTCACACGGCTGTCATCTGCCTGCAGCCCCCGGTTCTCAGAACGTGATCAAGTTGAAAAAAAAATCTAAGGAATGCAAACTGCCCACTGCCCATTTTTCAAGGTCCTGTTAATGCAAGAATGTTATTTTTACAAGTCTCTACATTTACCCCCCCCCACCCCCTCTTCCTGCAAAACACACACACACACACACACACACGCACACACACACTGCTTTCCTCCTTTTCCCTTCCATTACCCTGGACATTGTTAAAAAATACACGTGGAGAATGGATAACGAGGGAGTGGGGTTGGGTGTGTGTGTGTGTGTGTTTGGGGGGGGGTCAATCGGCAAACAAGTAACAAAACAGGGGGAAATTAGCAGTAGAATGAGAGGGGTAAGGTAAGAGAAAACATGGAAAAGGCTGTGGGATCTATTGAAACCTGTAGATTTCTGTAAACAAAAGCCCGTTTAACAATGCCTGTTGTTTTAAGCTGAGCTGACGTTGCCAAACTTAGAGATTGTTTGTTGCTGACCCCATCTGAATCCGAGAGAGCCAGTGGCCGCCGAGGGAAACAAAAGTGTCCCAGCGGCTGGATGGACTGGCTCAGACCACAGGCCGCATGCGTTTCAATCAGAGCAACTAAATCATCACTGTGTGTGTGTGTGTGTGTGTGTGTGTGTGTGTGTGTGTGTGTGTGTGTGTGTGTGTGTGTGTCTGTCTTTCATAGAATTATTGTGGTGAAATCTGTAAAATGTAGAGCTGCAAAGATTCATCAATTAGTTGTCAACTATTATATTAATCACCAACTATTTTGATAATCGTGTTGAGTCCTTTTTTATGAAAAAAAGTAAAATAAATTCTCTGATTCCAGCTTCTTAAATTTTAATATTTTCTCGTTTCTTCACTCCTCTGTGACAGTAAACTGAGTATCTTTGAGTGGTGGACAAACGAAGACATTTAAGAATGTCCGCATGAGATTTGGAAAGCACTGATCAGCAATTTTCACAATCTTTTGACATTTTATGGTCCAAACAATTAATCAATTAATTGAGAAAAGCAATAACAATGAAAGTAATTGTTAGTTGCAGCCCTATTTGTATGCATTCACTAGATGCAATCTACCTGTAATTCTGTTTTTTTTTGTGCTGCCTTTAATATTTAATTCAATGTTCAAGTTCAGTTACAGAAATACTTTTAACATTTGTATTTGAGCAGAATACAGAAAGCAGCAGGAAGACAACTGAGTCCACTTTAATATGTGTTTGTGTATCGCATGTAATATGGCAAAGGCGTAACTTTGGGTTTCACATGGGAGGGGTTGAGCTCTCCAACTATCTATGGACGTCCCGGGACATGTATGCTTGTATTTAAAAAGAGCGCCAGAAACGTCAATAACTTTTTCGGAAAAACTCAAGAACTCGAAAAAGAAACATTTCAGAAAAAGCAACAAAATGTTTGAAAAAAGAGCCAAAAGACTATTTAAAAAAACTGAAAAAGGCAACAAAAACATCAAAAATAATTGTCAATCAAAAAGCAACAAAAACGGTGGAAAAATTGTCCCAAAAAACTTGAAAGTAACACAAAAAACACATTATAACTCAAAGAGGAGACAAAAACATAAAAAAAAAAAGTTTTGTTATGGGGAGGCTATTACATAATTTCCTCATATCGAGCAGCCCTAGTTAAGGTTGTATGTAAGCGAGGAGGCCAGTGGTTGTAAAAGTATGCATGTTTGTTGTGTTTGCCAAGGCTCTGCTCTTTAAACATGTTGGAGAGAGGGAGGGTGGAGGGGGGTGGGGGGGTGGCGGGCGGGGGCGATTGGCGTGACGCCCACTGGCACTGTGCCCACATCTCCGGCTGCTGTGGACTCCCTGCCAGAAGGGCTTTCCCCAGAATCACCTCTGCACACACACACACACACACACACACACACACACACACACACACACACACACTCTGCGTGTGTTTAGTTTTTTTTACTGCTTACCAATAAAGCTCTTATAAATAAATATCATCTGTTGTGTGCATGGAAGTACATTATTGTAAGTACTTGAGTATTTCTATTTTATACTTCTATTTCAGTGAGAAATATTGTACTTTTTACTACATTTATTTGACAGTTATACTAATCTAATCTTAAATTGTACATAGTAAACATAAGATCAAGTTGAACTTAATCTTACAGTAAACAAGTGCTGCTGATAATTCTATAACACTT
Source organism: Etheostoma perlongum (assembly GCA_026937815.1). Taxonomy (NCBI): domain Eukaryota; kingdom Metazoa; phylum Chordata; class Actinopteri; order Perciformes; family Percidae; genus Etheostoma; species Etheostoma perlongum. The sequence goes on along the minus strand of CM049377.1, from coordinate 27,770,399 downwards.
GTATTCCTACTTCAACCTAAAGAAAATACTGTAATCTAAGTATTACCCATTAATGTTACTCCTAAAAAATCGTTTTACACATAGACCGAAACATTTTACATATGATGTGAAACTTACATAATGTGATAAAATACCTGCCAGCCTAGTTTAGATTTGTGTCAATTAATAACTGTTAAAAAAAATTAATAACTGTTAAAAACTGTATGCGATGGATAGAAAATGGAACAATGTCTGTTGTAGGACTGGTCACTATATCAATATTATATCTACATCTATATTGTAAGACTTTGTTTGTGGAGCCAGTTTATTTTCTAATTAGTCTCCACCAAACCCCAATCACCATTAAAAAAAGGATGTGTGTTGCCCAGATGTCTCTCACGATCCTATGGTACCAGCCTGGGCTCAAAGACAGAGAGAGAGAGAGAGAGAGAGAGAGAGAGAGAGAGAGAGAGAGAGAGAGAGAGAGAGAGAGAGATAGTAATGATGATTATGCTATTTAGCGTCTCTACTAATTTTTGATGTGGTTTATGTTTGCGGGTGATGTCTTGTAGTGTGTGCCAGCTTTTACGCGCAAATATGCACTCTGGAATGACTTGAAACTAGAGTGCTTATTTTGATAGCTGCCTCCGAAACGCGTGCCGTCTGTGGGTGAACACAGCGGGAGGCGAAGGAAGGGAAATGACTAAGGAAAAGAGGAGAAAAGGAGGCTCCTAATGAGCTGATTTCTGGGTGTTGGAATTGGCATGTGGGACAGACCGGAGGGAAGGAGTGAGGGATGGAGGGTGGAGCACTGGCAGGGAGGAGGATGGGAGGACAAAAGGAAAGAGGAGGAGGTCAAAACAAATGCAAAATGTTTAGAGGAGAATGATTCGATAAAGCAAAGGGAAGTTGGTGGGTGTTCGGGCCCCTCGTAATGGTTAATTTGATGTTTTTGGGGTTATTTGTCAAAGCAGGAATCAATATGGCCTGGAGCAGTTTGTTGATATCAAAAATAAATTGCACTTACATGTTGCACTTACATGTGTTACTTTGTAGTTGGGCATATTTGAAGCTATGTATATCCTATATGTTAGGGGTCTTCAACGTTTGTTAGGCCAGGGACCCCTTAGCTGAAAAAGAGACCGTGTAGGGACCTTTCTACTGCACGTGTCAAACTCAAGTCCCACGGGCCAAAATCCAGCCCCTCGCAGATTTTGACACGGCCTGCATGTAAATTAGGCTCCCAATAATATACAATAATAATTTTGGCCTGTCTAGCTTACTCTGTAGTTTTTCTCACTATTATCAACACTTTTCTGGCTTTTTTTTCAATGTTTTTGTTCTTTTTTTGAATTGTGTGAAATGATCAGCGCATTACGTGATGGTGACACAGAATGTGTGAAAATTCCATGTGGCCACCATGGAAAACAATGCCAAAGTAAAGTCTGTGAGAAGAGGACGTAGCATTAAGAGCAACAACGGTAGCTAGTAGTATGAACGCGAAAACGTGAAACTGCCACAGATTTTGAGTTAAGGGGCCGTGTTCTTAGGAGAGATGAGGTTGTTTATGGCAAGGTTGTTTCTGTCACTTTATCAGGCCTTTTGGTGCTTTTTTCTATGATGGCTAAGGAACTTTTTTTCGGACTTTTTGAGCCCTTTATGTGGACCAAACTGTACTTATAATAGTTTAAAGGTACACTATTTAATACTGACAGCTAGTGTTTAAAATAGTTACTGCAGTACAAATTCAAAACACTGGAGAGAGTTGTCTCTCAAAATGTTGCTAGACACTAACATAGCCAGACATTACCTCAAAGCACAGATGCTAGCTGTATTGACAGTTACAAAAGCCTATGCACATGGAGCTCAGTACCCAACTGACAGACACACCTTTTCAGCTTAGAACTATGGTAGGAACCACTAAAAACACAACAACCTCTCTATCCTCTCCACCCTGTGGACAGCTTAGAACTACGGTAGGAACCGCTAAAAATAACACTACCTTGCCGTCCTCTGCACCCGACTGAACACACTTTATTGGCTTAGAATTACAGCAACAATTGCTAAACGCACTGCAAACTCACGGTCCTCTCTTCCAGATTTACAGCCCCCCTCTCTTGGCTTAAAATAATTCACCGTGGACGGCTACGGCCACTGAACAGGCTACACGTTGTAAACAGCCGCGGCCCGCTTGCCTGCTCCTCCGGTAACGTTAGCAGTTAGCATGGTGGCGTTAGCCGGGACTAGTCGGCATTACTTTACTGGCTGTGTCTCAATGTTTTTTGCAAGTAACCAACTCGGGTACCCTAGCTACATAATTCAATGTGAGTAAAACAAATGTTGAAATTACAAGCCTTAGCTTGCTGGGTTAACGTTTTTACAGGTAAATCTGGCAACCCGGCCTGGCTGTCAAACTGGGCAGTTGATAACAACACTCAGGCCTAAATTTCAAAAGGAGAATATACTGGCATTAGCATTGTTGTCAGAAAAGATAGTATTTCAAGCATGCATTCTTAGCATGTTTACTTAATATCTGATGACACATTGGGGTAACATTTTGACTTATTACAGTAAATATATTAGCCTACATATTGGACCTTTAATGAAACTTTGTTTATATAATTTGGCAGCCCGCCTGCACTAACTCTGAGGACCACCCTAAGGGTCACAAACCCCCTGTTAAAGATCTCTTTTCTATGTGATTATTGCTGGTCCGAGATTATACCTTCATGGTTGAATGCCCTTATTGGATGTTGCTTTGAATAAAAACGTCAGCAAAGTGAAATGTAATGTCGTTGTTTCCTCGTTGAATATTTACCATTAGTTGTTTATGATGTTCTATGCGTGCATGTTGTTAAATATTCAATTAGATTGTAATTTGACATCTTGTGCAGTCATGTTGGAAGTATAAGGAAAAGATTTTTGTGTGTGTGTGTGTGTGTGTGTGTGTGTGTGTGTGTGTGTGTGTGTGTGTGTGCATGTCTGAGAGTGTGTGGCCTGCAGCCTAACAAACACATTCCCAGTGTCAAAAAGGCAGCATGCACTCAGTGTCACCCCCAACAACCTGGCTGACCCCTACATCCTCCTCACCAGCTCTCAACATAATCACACACACACACACACACACACACACACACACACACACACACACACACACACACACACACACACAGAGGATGGCTATCTTAACAAGTACTGCTAGTTAATGTGTCTCTAGTAATGTTGTAATGTTGGGCTGTGTTCACATAGACTGCAGCGAGTCTTTTTGAATGGATGTAGTGCGGCCGTCGGGGCCGCAGCGGGGACTCCAAAATAAAAGCAGTGGCAGAAAAAGTTGAGACGGATTAGAAACTCCACTTGACGTCACCCTGCAGTAGCCAAACATGTATCGGGCAATCAGATTTGTCAGTCCCTTTTGAGGCGGTGGGACCCTAATCCTAGTCTCGCCATGCAAGACCTTCCTCCACAGCGCTGGTGGGAGGAGGGTCTGGCTGGGTCGTGCTTTTGTTTATTGGCATTCCTTTAAACCACTTTTAAGCTCATCAACATTTTGAATTTGTCCAAATACCTGCAAAACTGTATTTGGGTGTAGCGCTAATTAGCAGCAGCTGCAAACTAAGTTGGTGAATCTGGTAAATACTTCCTGCTAAGCTTTCTGACATGTTAGCATTTAGCTCAAAGCACCGCTGGGCCTAAGTAGAATGATTTCAGACTCTGAGTCCCATTTACAGTCATTCAAGCAGAAGAATTAATAAATATACATTAAAATGGACATGAAGACATCAGATGATAACTATTCCTTCAAACCTTACGATGATATAGGCAAAGAGGAGCGTTTTCCGTCCTCATACCTAAACAACAGAACGTAACTGTTGCAGTTTTAAACACGCCGTTAGGCACCAAAACTAGTTAACTTAGTTAAGTTTAGGAAAAGATTGTGGCTTGAGTTAAAATCATCTGCTATACTACTATCCTTACCGTTTATATATATATATATAGTATATAATAAAAATTTAATCACAATTGAATTGAACCATGAGACCAGTGAAGAGTGAAGGGAAACGCACGTCTTTTTCAGGCAGCAGTAGTGAAGCTGTTCCTTGGTGACAGTTAGATGCGCCCTGACTCCCCCCCTCCCAGCCAGACCACAGCCAGGGCTATCTTTAGCCAGGACACCGGGGTACCGGTGCTGGTTTTATGGCCACATCCCGGCTCGATGTAGCCGGGACTAACTGTCGGGATGGGTGAGGGTTTGGCATGGCAGAGCAAAGTTCTGGTTGGGGGGGGGGACTCTTCCTCTCACCCTCTACCCTTTTATTGCTCCTTCCTCCATATGTAGAGCTTCACCCTGGGTCACAAGCAGGAGAGGAACTGAAACCTGGGGGAGGAAGGGAGGAGGGATGGTGAGAGAGAGAGAAACAGAGAAGGTACAGTGTTTAAAAAGACCTCTCACTCTGCCTTTATGTCTGCTGCCTTGCCAGGTTTAATGATAATTCCCTGCCAAGTCATTTTAAAATGTAAAATCACTATGTATGGGTTATGTAGGGCTGGGTAGCCAATTCTATATTTTTTAGGTACCGTAAAATTTGGCCCGTTCCTGCAGTATGAGCTGTTTTTACGAGTCGTCAATGACATAAAGTGCAGTTTAGAAATCCCTCTCCCTGGGCGCCTGGGTAGCTCACCTGGTAGAGCAGGCGCTCATGTATAGAGGTTTACTCCTTGATGCAGAGGCTGCAGGTTCAACTCTGACCTGTGGCCCTTTGCTGCATATCGTTCCCCCTCTCTCTCCCCTTTCATGTCCTATATAAAAAAAAAATAATCTTAAAACACCTTTTAACACCTGTGTTGTCTTCCCGTCAAAATTGAAAATCAACACTTTTGTTGATGCTTTTCATCGATTTCATTCATTTTTCAACACTTGAAGCTTTTCTTCAATATTTGCCACTTTTTGGACGTTTTCAACACTATTGACTTTAGTTTTACAGTTATTTTTGGAATTTATGGTCAATAAAGCTCATTTATAAGAAATTATACTTAATGTTTGAGTTAGAAAAGCAGAAATTAAGAATTATTTAGACTAAAATTAAAGGAATGGATGTTGATGGATAATCACAGACTGGAATATGTCAACTTTTACTCAATACTATTTCAAAACCTCTTCAATTGTTTTTTAAATGCCATAAAATTGAATAAGACACCCCAACATTAATGAAAGTAGAGATTTGTACTTGCCAAAGAGCGTTGTGTGGAATCAGTCATGTTATTTTGGGTAATTACAATTGGGTAGTTTAAAAGAACATTGATATAGGAAAACGGGTCAATTTGACTCCAGGACAACATTAAACAGGAGTGTTAAATAAAATACATTGGGTTCAATGTTTTTTTTAGCCATAACATAACACATTTTAAAGCTGTACATGCGTAATATTCACAGTTGCATCCTGTGATATTATTGCTGAAGGTTATTGTACCGTCAGAATCTCATTCCGGGTCATGCCAAGTGAGCTGATGGCGGCCATGCGGCCTTCATCCTCTCTGGCTTCCAGTTCTGGTCAAAGAAGTTAGTAAAGCATGACCTACCTCCCCCCCACCACCATCACCACCACCCACCACCCACCCGCCCGCCCTCTTCTCTCCTCGGAGTCACTTGACTGTTGCAAAGACCCCTGACAGCACTGTTGCAAGTGACTCCAGTTTTTCCCTCCCTTTTTTGTCATCCTTTATCCCTTTCTCTTTCATTTCGCTTCTGCCTCGCACTAATCTCCCCCCTCCATTCTCCATCTCTCTCAGGCTAACTCTGCTCGTTCTTTATCTTTGACTTGGTTCGCTGAAGCTTTCTCCCACACTCTCTCAGTCCTTATCTATCTGCTTCTACCACTCTGTATTTACTTTTAACTAACTCCCTGTGCTGCTACAGTTCCTCTCCAGGTCCATCTGAATTGTTCACATGTAAAGTTTAAAATGCTTGTAATTAATGGGGGTATTATAATGTTGTGTTTCAACCTTTTTTTTAAATAACCATACCCTTTTCACATAATTTGAAAACGTCAAAAAATTAGAATATTTGGTTATATTTCATACTGACAATTGATTAATTATTATTATTCATGTTATTTTAAAAAGAAATCTCTTTTTCAAGTCTGTTTTACTGGAGATAGGCAGAAACAATAGCAATGGCAAAAAAACAATGCAGGTGTGACTGTAAAATCATGAAAAACATTTCTAATATAAAAGGTTGCCCCGAAAAACAAGATAAATGTCACCTAAAACAAACCAAGAGCTACAAACTATTAAATACCAATATACAACCTCTTGGAAGCACCAGCCATTTTGCTTGATAACAACACGTGCTGTTTAATGTGCACTTTTCCAGTTGAGCATCAATGTAACGTCACAACCTAAAACACCATTTATGAGTCTACTTTTTGTATTTAGAGGCATTTAGTCACATATTAATGAAACACCTTCTACAACTTTCCTGTTTTTCGCACAGCACGTGACATTCCTAAGTTGTGTCAATTATCTTTTCTTATGTTTTCGAGCAAAAGTTTGTGCAAACCCCTCCCCCCTCCCACATACATAACCACACACTGCGGCTGTTGTCACCTAAGCTCCGAACGGTGAACTCACTTTCTATATTTAGTTTGTTTGTACTGTATAGTTAGGTCAAGCAGCGTCTGTAGCCGTGTGGATCACGGTTCTGCACAGGCTGCCAGCCCTTTCTGGCCTGGCCTGGCCCGGTTTGGCACGGCAACAATATCACCACCACCAAAAAGAATCTGCCAAACCCTGAAACCTTTCCCACATGTTACTCAGTATGGCTGCGGCAGGCAGTGAGAGGGTTAATACCAGTCACTCAGCATGCGGGAGCCGTGGCAGGCGGGCAGGCAGGCAGTGCAGAGGCTGACCTCTGACCCCTCAGGAAAGGAATGTGGAAGCTCTTTCATCCAGGACAGAAACCAAAGACACCCGGGCGGTTTGGAAAGTGGCGGTTCCATTCTGCCTTCAACGTTTTTGATTAGGAGAAGTAAGCAGAGGTTCCATGTGAATGTGAGGTGGGGTGTTTGTTGTAGCGGCATCTGCCATTTTAGGATGAAGTTCCATCCTGCAGCCAGTGTGTTTCTTTCCTCTGTGATCACTGCAGTGACGGGCAAAGTGTGATAAGTGGGTGGAAATGGCTGCAGTTGGGCTGTGTGTGTGCTGGTGGAAAGCCGCGGTTATGAAACACTGTGCGCTCTGACCTATGACCTGTGTAGTATGTTTGTAGGGACAGAAAGCGTCTAATTGTGTTTTGGATTTGAGTTCTTAAAATTGAGCTAAAGTTCAATATTCACTGTTTAGCAGATAAAACATATCATGGAGCATTATAACATGAGACTTTATCAAAACCGCTCTATATTCTTATGCAAGAATGAGAACATAGATAGGAATTGCCAGAAAAAAAGGGTTTTTCTTTTAATAAGCGTGGAACATTGAACAGTCAAACAGAACATTTATCACAAAAGCTAAAGTTGTAATAATAAAAAATATCAGTACTTTTCCTGTAAACTGAAATGTCTCAGTTTAATAGCAGCATCTACACGTTGCACCTTCTACGGTCATGTTAAATGAAGTAATTTAAAGTGAAAATAGGACATTTCTGTAAACAATCTGTGATATGTAACTGATTAATCGCGGTCTAAGTACATTTTTTCAAATCTTGATTTTGATTTGAAAACGATTAATCGTTCATCCCTAGCCTGTAGCTATGTCACAAACAAGATGGTCTTTAACCATTACTGACATCTAGGGCTGCAACGATTGATTTTTCTTTTGTCAAATGACAAATTGTTTATTGACATTACATTTTGCACAATCAGAATATACGTTTGTTGATGAGTCAGTGTTAGATGATATTTAACATGACTTCAGTATCACTTATGTTAACTTCAAATGAAAAAAGTCTGACCAAATTATTTATTTAATTTTTTCATTTATTTATTTTCATTGTATAACCCAGGATAGAACTGTAGAATTAGAGTGCAATAAAGTGGCATTTCTACTAGGCCTAGGGCTGTGTAATTAATTGAAATGCTGTTCGTGATTACGACTTCGGCTCCGAACACAAAAACAGATTAATCGAAAAAATTTATTATTTTAAATTACGTTTTGCAACTAAACTTTTATTTTGTCTTGTGTTCTGAATGAGAAGAACATTTTCAAATGGCAAAAGTATTAAGGGAAATTTCACAGTAAAAGGGTAGTTTTTTAGCCTGGACTGTGAACAACAATCTTTGACATTGGCCCATTATTAAGCGAGATTGCTGCAGTCAGCAGCGGCAAAACAAGCAACAATGTACTTCACAAAAGTGCTTGTTCTGCCACTGACAAACTCAGATTAATATTCTAAGTGTCTGACAACATTATGGAAAGGATCCCTTCAGAGATAGACCTATAAAACCTCTTTGAGACCTTTCTGTTTTACCCAGAAACAGCTCTGAAGTCGCTAGCGCTAAACCAGACTCCATTTAAAAAAAAAATACTTTTAGCATGTATAGAGCCACCATATTTTCTCAAGTAAATCGATAAGCTATGTGTTTATTTCAACCAAAACTAGTTTATTTCAACCAAAAAGGCTTTTCATAGTTTTATTTTATTTCTGTCGACATTGAATAAAGTGTATTTTACGATGCTAAAATTACATGTTTTTGTCGTGTGTGAGACCAGTGTTTGAACAGAGTACTACTGGAGCTGGTTCTGCACAGTTGATTGTAGCTGCAGACGGATGAGGGTGGATTCACTGTTCAAACACAACATTTGATTGATAAATAATGGGGAACATGAGTGTAAAGTGCTGTAGAGAGACATGCGAGAAACCTACTAATGCACACGCTGATCGCTCTTTCCATTAAAGGATAACTTCAGTTTTTTTTAAACTGGACCCTATTTTCCTATGTTTTGCGTCTAAGAGACTGACGGGAACGACTATCCTTCAAAATTGTACATTATTGGGCACCCAGATAGCTCAGTTGGTAGAGCGGGTACCCATATATAGAGGTTTACTCCTCGACGCAGCGGGCCCGGGTTAAACTCCTACCTGTGGCCCTTTGCTGCCATTCTTCTCTCTCTTTCCTTTTTCAAGTCATTTTAAGTTCATCTTTCCTAAAAAAATAAAGGCCGAAAATGCCCCAAAAAATAACATAAATGTACATTATTAAGCAAGACCGCTGCTATCGGCAATCAGCGATACAAGTTACAATGTAAGTGATGGGGAAATTGTGCACTTTCCATTTACGTTCACAAAAATGCTCATTTGTCATTGACAGGCTAAGATTAATATTATATATTATAAGTGTCTAACATCATGGAAAGGACTTCTAAGGATTTCCTTTCTGTTAAAGAGTAAGATCCTTTGTTAAAACATAAAAACATCTGCAAAATTGGGTTGCCAGACACCATGTAAATAAACAGTAATTTTAGCAATGTAAAATAAACTTCATTAGTCCACTTTTATAGGAAAAAATTGACAACGCACATTTGCCCACTAGGTTTCTTTGCAGCCCGGTCTACGGCTGCTGCTCACAGCGTTCTCTCTTAATACTGGACCAATTTCAAAGATTATTGTTCCCATCAGTCACTTAGACACAAAAACATAGGAAAAAAGGGTCTATGTTGACTCTATTGAGTTGTAGAAACATGAGAGAGGTTGTTGATTAATAGGCTGATAGAAAATCAATAATGACACTGGTTGACTGAGAAAAAAATAAAGAAGGTACTTGGTGATGTACAATATTCAGGGAAGTGTAGAGATTTGTTGCTTCAAATGATGGTAACTGAGTGCTAACTTACTAGTCATACTAAGGGTGAAGTTTTCAAGCTGGTTAGCACACTGCAGGTTAGCAAACAGAAGTTTTTCACGTGTGTCTATCAGTTGTTAGAATTTCTACTTAATGTCAATACAGAAATTAATCTACAATTTAACGCCTGGTTATATGTGATTTAAAAGTGATTTAACCACACCAAATTCTGAATTCCAAAAGAGTCAAAAGCTGAGCGGGTTGTTTTTGCTACTCTGCTGAGCTAAGCTAACGCTAGTTAACATTTACCAGGACTAGCTGTATTGTTTTACATCATGACAGGATTTGGCTACTGTCTCATTTAGTTCTTTTGGATAACAAACAGAATTAACATGCTAGTTCATCAACTGTATTTTTCAGTTACAGCGGGAACTAGGGAGAAAAAAGCAAGTAAATTTTGCTTTAGCTAAGGCCAGCCTTAGCTATTTTACTAGCTAGCTTTCTTGGTATAGCTTTCCTACATATTGCTGTTACTGCTTTTATGACAGTTCTTTCAGTATATTGTAGCATTGATAAAAGTAAGATGTTGGGAGAGGAAATAGCAGTTTAAAGCAGGTATAGGTAATGTATAGGAACGGTTAATATTGCAGTGATGATCTATGTAGAGATGTACTGTACAATGTTTGTATTCAGCATGAAGAAAAAACGACAAAAGAATGATGCCTATTGCACTGAAGTGTACAGGCGCATCCCACAACAGATATTTTAACACATCACAGTAGGAAAAGCACAGGTGTAAATATTAAAAAGAATGATGGCTGAATTCCATTCAGCTGCATCTGTTTCAGGCTCCTGGTATTGTGCGTGCTGACTCACTGTCACACTGTCATTCCGACTGACTGGGACGCTTGAAAAGAACGGAGCCATTGTTAATGTTATGTATGTAAATTGTTAAGGAACACCTGAGCTGTTCAGTCCAAATATCTGCATTGACACTGTGACATAAAACCTTTTTCTGGATAACATAAGCCCATAATTCTATAATGAATTATCAGTATTTAATGACAATGGAATTCAAAAGTCCTGCTCCGGAGTATTTCACTGAAATATGGAGAGAAGACATAAAAACACATTAAAAAGACTTGGTGTATAAAGCTGAGCATCACTATTTAAGGTGGTATTGGTTAACGGTCATTGATATATGCATGGTAACTGAAACACTTTCATTGAAAATAAAGTTCCAATGTTATGTATACTTAATGCAAGCATGATACTATTGCATAGGTCAGTCATTTGGGCTTGTTCATGCCTGAGGGCATCCATGTGGGAAGTTACCGCTCCACATGGTCTGTCATGGTGTGCCCTTTGTGTTCAAGCTCTATTTGGTTTATTTCTGTAACTTGATGGTGTGGATTCTCTTCATTGTACTGTATCTGTCTGTCTGTGTGCGCGCCTTTGTGAGTGCGTTTAAGCATGCCGGCTTGGGGTGTGTGTGTGTGTGTGTGTGTGGGGGGTTTACATGATGTTGCATTCAGCGTGACCAGAACTCTGTGTGTTGTATGTGCTGTTGTGTGCGGAGGAAAGAGGCAGGGAGACACGGCATGGTTCAGGCCAGGAATGTGCGATGTGGGTAGGCTGCACAATAGAGCCGGGCTCCCTGAGGGTGGTCAATGGGACGGGTGTCACCCCCCTGCACCCTCCCCGCTGGGTGATGACCACCACACAACGCTACAGCTGTCAGGTCCTCTTAACCACCGCTGTAAACACACATACATTATGGGAACAAGCACACGTGTATGCACATGTACACACCGAGACATACGTGAGAACACAGGCACGCATGTGCTGATGTGTATCTTGTGTCGTAAAAGAAAATTACATGAACACACACAGCCACAAAAACTCTCATATGCACATGTTTTAGACACCTGTGGATACATGTTTGTGCATTTCTATGTAAACATGTAAATATGAGTATCTGCAAAAGCACTCAGAGCAGATTCCAAGATATTTTGCTGTGTCTCTCAACTCATTGACCCCTCACATAGAAAGGATGCCATTACATCTGGAGTTGTGTATGTACGTATGTGCATGGGTGTGCATTCTGTCACATATTACCACGTGTTTACGGGACTCATAGGCTCTCTCGTTCATGTGACCGGCGCTCAGAGCGCCGCTAACATTGCAATCAGCGCTGTGTCCGCTCAACCTTGGACTTAGCTGGTGTGTTAGCAAGCAGGACGCACAGGTCACTGAGGGTAAATAAGGGAATGCAGAGATAATAGTTCAGCGGTCTCTTTTGGAACACAAGTTAATATAGTTTGTGTTTTAACTGCAGCTGTTTCAGTGCAGTTTTTAGTCATTCTGTCCACTTTTTCACCTCAAAGCTTGCGACTGTTTTCACCTTTGTAAAGAATTTGTTGAATTCAGGTTAACTCCCCCCCCCACACACAAACACCCCCCCCACCCCTCCTCCTCTCTACAACCTTCTCTCTACCCTGAGGGTTCTGTGTTTTCCCCCAGGCTTACAGGAGCCTTTACTAGTTTCATAACAAGTACATATATGTACATAAACACACACAAAGCTGGCTTTGTGCACTATTCTGTCAACTGCAGACACACATAATGACGCTGTGTAATTTCAATCAATCTTCACACTTCAAAGTTTGGTTAAACAAGTACGGGTGTTATGCTGTGACTGTGATTGAGAGTCATCATTGACAAAACAGTATTTTGCTAAACCTTTGCAGGTGGTGTGATGTCAGTCAGACTTGTCGTTCAGCTCCCCCTAGTGAGCTCAGTGGAAACTTGCTTTTGAAGTGTAATTTGCAAATGACATGCTCAGATTCTGAGGTTTTGAGTTGATGTCTACCTCAATGCATTTTTTTGTTAAATTTTTGTCAAAGCTTTTAAAATAAAGGACGCTGTAGTCACATTTTTGTTAACTTACCTTTTTTTGTTTGTCATGTTTGCTCTCTCCTTGTAGGACAGTGAAAATGCAGAGCAGTGTTTCCCACTCACCGCCAACCATAGCTGTTGGGACCGGGTGAGGAGGAGAGAACAAGAAAGCGAAGGAGAGGAGCGAGTGAAGCAGAGAGCAAGAGACAGAGGGAGGGCGAGAGAGAGAAGAAAAGTGCAGACGAAAGAAGGACAAGTAATATTTCAACAGGTAAACAGTCGGCTTTATGAGGAAAATATGTCTAATGTTGGCACAAACTTAGGAGCATTTAGCTTCAAAGCATGCACTTTCTATCTCACTGCAGATTTTGGCTTACCTTGATGTTTCCGCTGGATCATTGGCCTTTCCTGTGAGCTGTCAAGCATCTTTTTTCCATAACCCCCTCCCCCCTCCACAACTTCCCAAGTTGAGCCTGCAAGGCAGGGGAGCCACAAGTGTATTTTCATGGCAGCGGCACTCTAGGGCTGCCATGGCAGCTACTGCCGCCGATGCCTCACACCGTATTACCACACTGACGCCGGAGGAAGAGGGACGACGGACCGCCGCCAAGCTGTTTGGGAGCGCCTCCCCGCTGCCACGGATAGAGAGAGAGAGAGAGAGGGGGAGAGAGAGAGAGAGGGAGAGGGAAGGAGAAGGAGAAAGGGTAGGGAAAGCGAGTGGGAACGAGTGTTTGGTGTGCGGGGCCCTGTTCGCCTCACAGGAGAAGCTACGGCTGCACGCCTTGAGTCACACAGGAGAGAAACCCTTCCACTGCTCACAGCCACACTGTCCCAAGGCCTTCAGCTCCAAATACAAACTCTTCAGGTACTGAGAATTAAATCATATTGCTCAATTCACATCCCTTTAAATACAGTCTGAGGCATGGTTTCTTTAGCTTTCTTAAAATCCTCAATGAACAACTTTAGAAAGTCTATACTTTCTACTTTTATTCAACATGTGTGAGACTGAAAAAGTTGTGACTTGAGTAGTGTGGCTGCAATATTCACTTATTTATTCACTTGACCCAGATTTTACAAAATGGCAGCCCGCAAAACTACGTACACTACCGCGTACACAACACCGTACAACTGACAAAGCGCAGACATTCCTCTGTTTTGGTGGCCGATGAAATAATTCAGCGAGTGTTGCGTTGAAGATGATATGTTGTGTCACTATGGTGATCATCTGAGAATCACGGGGGTACCATCTTTAGTGGAAATGAGAAAAGAAAAAGTAGCAAAAGAGTGAGTAAAGCAGAGTTGTACCATACAGTGGAAACATGGCATTCATGGAGTATTTAGGTGCTCAACAACCAGACATTTCCCTCAAATGGTGGAGACCAAAGTCAGAGCTAAAAAAACTGACTCCAAATTAATGATAATGTTGCTAATTCTGTAAGAAAATTCTGGATGTGTAAATGAGCAACTGTTAAATATCAATGATGTCTTTACAGCTTTGTGTTTTTGGTGGCCAAAAAAAATGAATCAGTGTCGGTTTAAGAAACTAATCACAAACTCATCAACATACTAGGATGTTTAGAATACTGTGAATCACAGGAAGTGGTTCCAAAACACTTTTTTGGGTCCTGGCTGCAAACCACTGTGACTCATTTAATAATAATAATAATAATAATAACTTTGACTTTTATAGCGCCTTTCACAAACCCAAGGACGCTTAACAAACAAGGGGGGGGGGGGGGTTAAGTGGTTTGACTAAGAGGAAGTCATGCCTCACATTAGCATGCACACTACTGACAGACCGCATAACCAATGTGATATTAAGACAAGGAATGTGTAACACCCCTACCATTTACAATCTCTCCTTTTTTCTTGTGTTTCCCAGGCATATGGCCACACACTCTCCACAGAAGACCCATCAGTGTTCATTCTGTGAGAAAATGTTCCACCGCAAAGACCACCTGAAGAACCACCTGCAGACCCATGACCCCAACAAGGAGGCCTTCAAGTGTGAAGAGTGCGGGAAGCACTACAACACCAAGCTGGGATATAAGCGCCATGTGGCCATGCACTCTGCCACGGCCGGGGATCTCACCTGTAAAGTGTGCATGCAGAGCTACGAGAGCACGCCCGTGCTCTTGGAGCACCTCAAGAGCCACTCCGGGAAGTCTTCGGGCGGCACCAAGGAGAAAAAACACCCGTGCGACCACTGTGACCGCCGTTTCTACACCCGGAAGGATGTGCGACGGCACATGGTGGTCCACACGGGCCGAAAGGACTTCTTATGCCAGTACTGTGCGCAGCGCTTTGGCAGGAAGGACCATCTGACACGCCACGTGAAGAAGAGTCACTCGCAGGAGCTGCTGAAGATCAAGCCGGAACCTCCCGACATGCTAGGTCTTTTGGCTTCTGGGTCGCCCCCTTGCTCTGTGAAGGAGGAGCTCAGCCCCATGATGTGCGGCATGGGTCCCAACAAAGACCCCATGATGGGCAAACCGTTCCCCAGTGGGGCCCCTTTTCCGATGGGCATGTACAACCCCCACCATCTCCAGGCCATGTCTAATTCTGGGGTGGGTCACCCACACCCGTCCCTGATGCCCAGTCCCTTGTCTGCAGCTATGGGCATGGGCTGTCACATGGAATCCCCTGGTCCTCTTCACCCACACTCCCACCATCACCACCATCACCACCACCATCACCACCACCACCATTCCCCTCCGCTGCCCCAGCACCACCAGCCCCAGGCTCCCCAGCAGCAGCACCAGCCCCAGCCAGCCCCCAAATACCAGCTGGGATCTACCTCATACCTGCTGGACAAGCCCTTGAAAGTGGAGATGGAGAGCTTCCTCATGGATCTGCAGAGTGGCTCTCCAGGCCCGGTTCCCTCTACAGAGCCACATGCTGCTGCCTCACCCCACAAGGACGGACTGGAGCCCACCTCGGGCCTGGTGGACGAGCTTTGTGGGGATCACCTCCTGTCCAAGAGCCCTGCGGTGATCGCAGAGTCTCTGTGCGCTGCTAACATGGACTTCTCCCACCTGCTGGGCTTCCTGCCCCTCAACCTGCCTCCCTACAATGCCCCCATGAGCACGGGAGGGCTGGTGATGGGCTACACCTCATCCACGACCCCTTCTTCTTCCTCATCCTCTTCCTCATCTCTGCACACTGCCGAGCCCCATGCCGCAGCAGTCGCCACAGCACCTCTTACCTCTTTGCAACCGCAACCTCAGGAGCAGCAGAACTCCAGCGGGGGTCTGGGCCTTGGACCCCTGCACCCCCTCCCACCAGTGTTCAGCTCCAGCCTTAGTACCACCACGCTGCCTCGCTTCCACCAGGCCTTCCAGTGAGAGAGCCAGCCCTCGGCCAAGCCAAGTTGGCCTCCATACCAGCCTCAGCTCAGTATGGATATTTCGGGTTGTGGTTCTTTTACAGAACCTGTTGACGTTGGAGAATTAGAATAAATAAATACACAAATGAACACTTAGAAGCCTTATCTGAAAGTGCACAAAAGCTTTTGATTGAGCCTTAAAAGGAAGTTAGACCCCTTTGAGCAAAAAGGAAAGGTGAGAAAAGAAGTTGAAGGAGCTTTTATTTGGGCTTTTTGCCCCTCCCATCCCCCCATCCTATAGTTATAACAATGTATTAACCCATCCTTTTCTATTTCCATTTACTTCCCCTTTTATCCCCCTTCCATCCCCTATTAAGTAGTATAGAGGGCAGGATCAATAGGCCAAAAGGCATGGTACTGCATACTTTAAGTAATAATATAAAAAAAAATCAAAGATAATATTTTAGTGAAGATTATCTGTCTTGTTGTGACCCAGAAAAAAAATATAGTTTGAAGTGGATATTTTGTTTTACTTTATTTTTCTTTTCCAAATGTAAGAACATGTGTCTCATCTTGAGTTTTGAACCCCCCACTCTAAACGTCACAATCCGTACAGAGAGCCTCTGCTCTCTCTCTCTCTTTCTCCCAGTGAAGAAATGAAGAGACATAGACATTCACACAGTCAACAATCGAACCTTAACTCTAAAATCCCCCTCTAGACGACTAGACCCACAAAATCCCTCTCTGCCTCTAAAGAAGTGCTCTTTAAATAAGATTACAAAATAAAAACGAGATAGATGTCCCTTTTATTTTCTTTAAACTGTAACCGATGTCCTCCTAGAGCCAGGTCAGTTGTATTGAAAATATCTCACATATCTATCTAAATGAAAAACAGTCTCTTATCATATGAATGATAAGATTCCTGTTTGCTGCCGAACACAGAGACCAGTCACACACATGGCCACAAGAAAGGAAAAAAAGAGAAAGAAACGTGAGTGAAAGTGTGTGAGTTGGTTGAAAATGACATAATATCATGCTGGCTTTTTTTTTTTTTTTTTTTTTACTTGTTCCTTAAGAGAAGCACTTTAAAAAAAAAAAAAACATTTTTCAGAAGAAGGCACTTAACCTTTAGGAACCTTTAGGAAACGTTTTGTCTCCTTTCTCGCGACTCCCAGAGGTTTTCACTGCCTGTGACAGAGACGTTCTCCTCACTCTCCTTCCGTCACCCTTCCGACAGTTATCTTTACAAAATTCCCCAGAGAATTGCATAATGATAATTGCAGCAGTTACGTGGCAGCCCAACATATATACATATATATATATATATATATATATATATATATATATATATATACACAACACATCTTTAGGCAGTCTTTCAAAAAGATGCATCATCATGGTAATGATGAACCCTGACATATGTGAATGGCAAAAGAAAACAAAAGAATTTCAGTGACAGATGAGTATAAAACAAATGTGTTAAAGAATGTTATTGCAGTGTACGAAATATCTCAAAAATGAATATTATTATTGCTTTTATCTCAGTAAGGTGTATTTTTAGGTAGACGTATTAAAACTAAGTGATGATGTTTTTTGATGTCTGGCAGGTTTACAATTGTGTGTATCTTGCATTTTTGATCAAACAAATGGATGAAGTATTAGCTTTTTCCCTTAAGCTTTCTCTGTCATATCCGATCTTTACCTTTACATGTACTTGAGTTATAGTATAGCGGAATCAGAGCTGTGGATGGGAAATATCTATAGAAGGCTGTTAGAATTAGGTTGGACTAGATAGATTGTTGGGATGCTGACAATGGATGGCCGACGAAATCTCTTGACCGTAGGTCTTTTATCCAGTGGAATATGTAACCCCTGCGCTGTTGTGAAATCCTAATTTCACTACAAGCTCAGTGGTAAGTGGAAGTTTTGGAGTTTTAGATCCTTTCTAACCATTCACCAACAGCCTATTACAAAACCTGAGCCCAAAGTTAACCCGAAGTTTCAAAATCGGTGCTCTTTATCTAACGTTCGGTCTGTGGCATGACTAGCAGCAACTGGCGTATTCATGGCAACACACGGAGCTGAACTCATCTGGGATAGCTCGTCTTGTACGGAAAATGGTGTTCCAGTCATAGATCACAAGACCTGTTCACTTTTGCCTATAGCCCTATCGCAATTTTACCCTCTGAGGACGAAAGACGCACCGCAGCGTCCAATATAACACATCATAATTTAAAGGTGCACTATGAGTTCCTGCATGGTTTCAGCGCAATTTCATCGTTGTCTCAAATCGTAGGCATCCCTCCTTGATCCGCTAGCCGCCTGCCCCCTGAATACAGCGTGAAAAAGCCCGGTTTCAGGAGACAACACAGGGGTCGTAAACGTCAACCAAACACTAGGGGCACAGGCTGTGCACCAAAATACAACAAAGCAGTTTTTTTCACAGTGTATTCAGGGGGCAGGCAGCTAGCGGATCAAGGAGAGATGCCTACGATTTGAGACAACAATGAAATTGCGCTGAAACCATGCAGGAACTCATAGTGCACCTTTAAGTTTGTTTTCAAAAGAGATTTCAAAAAGCCAACATCAGCGTTTCCCTTTCTCTCTCTTTAGACGTTGCTCCCGGAAAGCTGAGTTTGTTCCGAACATTTTGATATGAAACACATGGGGATCAGTTTTATGGAAACAACCCTATAAAGATGATCTGAAGAAGATATGTGAAAAAGCCCAAAGACCTCAGAGGGTTAAATGTTGACTAAAAATAAAAACTAAGGACAGAAACCAGGAAAAACATAGATCATGAAAACATGACAAATAAAACACATATTGCTGCTTTTAGCTACGGTTGCTGACAGACAACAACTGTAGACCACTAGAACATTTACATTATTTGTGTTTTTTTTTTGCAAGATGTACAGCGAGCTGAAAACATGCACAAACGGAACCGACAAAGTGTTCATCATCCCCAGGCCCCACCCCCTCTGTACTCCTCCCCCCTCCTCTCTCAGCTGCTTTGTAGAGTCAAAGGTAAAGGATCTGAAGAAAAAAAACAAAAATTAATAAACACCTTCACCGAATTCCCAGGCTTTGACATTCAAAGCGCAGGGGGACACTTACTGACTGCACAACTTGGGGGGGGGGGTGGTATTGCTCATAGTCATATATTTGTTATGTTTGTTGTCATATGATATATTATTTTCTGTTTGTTTAAAACAGGACCTCGAAAAAAACAACACAACACATCACCTCATTTTTATTTGTTTATTTTTTTTTATTTTTCTTACCAAAACCTGGGGAGAAGAAACTCCATTTTTGCACAATTGCTTGATAGAAAATGCTACAAGTGTTATCGGATTATGTTTTTTTTTTAAAAATACTGTAGGATATGAAACCCCCGACGATGACGGCTGATGGCCCCCCTGCGTGTTAGACAGGAATATGTCTAACGTTGGGAGATAGGAGCAGCTGCTGTAAGAAAAAGCCCCCCCCACTGACTGTTTAATCACAACTTTATCGCTAAAATGGTAGATTTCATAATCCAAGTTCTGAACTAATTTGAAACATGTATAAGCCCTGAAAGTCATTATTGTGATAATTTGATTATTTTGAATGACTCTTGCAAAAATGATCAAACCTTTTATTGATCCTAAATAAATTAGCTGTTAGCACCTTTGTGAGAATTAAAACATGATATATAGTATGTATAAAAAATAAAAAAGGCAAGATTTAAATTTGATCTTTATTATAAGTTGTTTTTAAGAAAAAAAACTCTTGGCTTAAGCCAAAATTTGTAGCAGTCAAATTGAGCATTTATACTTTTGTAACAAATATTCATTCAGCCCTAAAAAAAAAAAAAAAGAATTGAAAGAAAAGCTTTTGGCATGTATTAAGTTTGTCCTCCCTGGGTTTCTGTGAGGTAATCTGAATTCTAGCACTTTCAACCTTTAAAAAAAAAAAAAAAAAAAAAAGTATTTTTTTTCTTTTAAAATTTCAGCTTATATGTTCATATGTTTTTCATTTTGTATTGATCCTGTATATGTATGTGCTATTAGTTTGATGTGTAGACTTTATCAGCTTTGTGTATCTCTCTTCTCCAAAAGAATAACAGTATTTTTGATAGACTTTTCACTAATATCCTTCTGAATAAGAGCCCCCCGTCCCCTTTTTTTCTTCTTCTTCTTCGCTTTTGGGTAAACCAGCTTTGTCTTCTCTCTCTCTCTCTCTCTCTCTCTCTCTCTCTCTCTCTCTCTCTCTCTCATAAATTTATCGAATCCAACTCTATAGCCAAGCGCTGGAAGAGAACAGCAACAACGTATTGGTTATTCTGAGGCGGTGAGAAATGAGACGGTTGTCAGTAGTGTCAAAAAGCCGAAACCTGACCACAACCTGCCATTAAATAAATATGCTGTTGCGACAGAGATCCATCTGCACGCCATTTTTAGACCATGTAACTGAAGAAAAGACAAAAATGTGAAGTCAGTGACCCCAAAAGTTAGCACTTAGAAGCTTACAGCCATGGTCGGTAAAGTGGAACAACATGCTGATAGTGACTCTTATGTATTAAGAGTGTCCCAAAAAATGACTTGTTTTCCCATTAAAAATCTGCAGATATGGCTAAATTAATGGTACTAGAGATAAACTCATCACGTAGTAATACACAAGGAGTATTATCTTACATAATTGAAGACAGAAGTGAAAAACGTGGACCTATCGGACCACCTGCTCTCATATGGATGACTTTGTTTTTATAGAGGTGATTCACCCGGGACGGGGTCAGTTGTTCTTCATAGTGGGATTCTGGGGGTCATGGGCCCCCGTCTCTGGACCCATTTACACCGATCTGTACCGAAGCACATTTCTGCTCAAATTCAAAGAGAAAAAAATAACACAAAAAGTTAAGCAAGATAAAAACAAAAATCCCCTGGATTCAACATTTGCGAAGTCTAAATTATCAAAAAATTGACTTACTTAGTCACAATTATGGCCTATAAGTCAACGTTATAAGATTTTATGTCAACATTATGTGATGCTAAGTTGAAATTTGACTCCGGCTACCTTGACATTGCTACAGTGTGGTTTAACAACAAATGTATTTGGCTGCGTTTACACCGGCCCCTGCTCTGGCGGTCCCGAGGCCCTGAATCTGAGACATTTAAAACACTTCCCACCCGGGGTTGTGTTGCAGTCTCAACGGCCGCAAACGGCGACCTTTAGCAACACCGACGCTGACGCCAACGTTTCGCCGCGTGATTGGGTCATGACATCTCGTTCTTCTTGGGAACCGGAGGGTCGCTGGTTCAAGTCCCCAAACGGACCAAAGTATGGTGGTGGACTGGTAGCTGGAGAGGTGCCAGTTCACCTCCTGGGCACTGCCAAGGTGCTTTTGAGCAAGGTACCGAACCCCCAACTGGGGAGCCTTTCCATGGGCAGCCCCCCCCACTCTGATATATCTCCATTAGTGTATAGGTACTGAGTATGTGTGTGTAATTTCTGCCTGTGTATAATGATAGCAGAGAGAAAACATTGTAATTTCCCCTGCGGGATTAATAAAGTATAAATTATGATTATTATTATTAACATTACCATGGCAACTACCAGCAGTGGGCGGAGTATACATGTTGCATTTATACCCAGTGTATGAGAATGTTGAGATATTTTGGTTTGGGCGTGTTTGGGATCGCTTTCGGCTCAAAACGTCGCTTAAAAACCAAAATGTAGCAATGTAAATATAGACTTACTCTCTATTAATTCCGATGTCCGACAAAGTCCAAATTTAGCATTTTAAATTTTAGAAAAAGTATCACAATTTATACTGAGTAAGTGGACATTTTTAATATCTTCATAATTTTGAGTTTCAGCTAATAAATACAAAATTATTACAAGATTGCAATTTACAATCACTTAATTATGACTTACTATATGATAATTCGCAGTTCACAGTTTTAACTTACCATTAGCTTAGGTTTTCTATCTTTTTTTTTTCTTTCTCTGGCAGAGATGTGTGTAAGCCCCCACAAAACGGTGATTCCAAAACGAGAGAGCGACTCTGAAGCACATGATATAGAATGATATAAATGATATAGAATGTTTCCTCCACTGACATTGATGTTATTCTGTTCCTCGGCTTGGCTGTAGCTCCATTACCTCGACCTGCACCTACTAGGGATGCACTTATCCTCACCCTTTCCTCTTTTTACTACTAGGTGCAGAACACAAACATTGTAAGGGAATTTGTTCATCAGTTTAACTGACTTGATTTTAATAATGCTCTTTTCTTTCTCTCCCTCTCTTTTTTGTTTTGCTTTTAGCAAGAAACTGGGTACTGTCTGATGCAGGCAGCACCCACGCGTAGTTTTATATATTTCTAGCTTAATGTAAGTCTCGCATTCCAACCTCTTTTGTGTATCTCGTTTTAGTGCCATTTTTATTTTTTATCACTTGCTATATAACAGCCACCTCTGGAATGGAAAAAGGGTGAGGACAAAAAAGGCGAAACGAAAATAGAATATTTGCATTCACTTACACTATTTTATATAGCATGGAGTTTACCAACTACAGGGAGAATTATATAAATGATGTGCTTCGGAGAAAAGAAAGAAAAATGAGAAGTCTCTCTTTTTTTGTTACATATCTCACATGCAATCAGTTGCTGAAATGTAGAAGTGACAGATTTGTATATTGGTTGATCCAAAGAGATGATGAACACAACAACAGAACTATTGACTTATTGTACAGTACAGTGTATCTTGGAGTTGTCATGTGTTATGTTGAAATGATTAAAAAGACAAACCAGCGGTTTCATACCCTCTTTGCATTCTATTTCTCCATTCTTCTCAGGTTTTGTTTGTAAAATGTGAAAGCGCTTTTCTAGTCTTACCGACTACTCAAACCGCTTTAACATAGTACAGCAACCATTCACCGTTCACACACATTCATACACTGTGGCCGAGGCTGCCGTACAAGGTGCCACCTGCTCATCAGATACACACTCACACACATTCACACTCCGTGGGGAAACTCGGGGTTCAGTGTCTTGCCCAAGGACACTTCTACATGGGACCAGGGCCAGGAATCGAACCACCAACCTTCCGATTTCCACTGAGCCACAACTGCCCCTAAACAACAATCCACTCCAAAACAACAGTATCACAAGTCATAACTTAAAAAAACATTAGCTTTACCTTAGCTGAAAGAGAAACGGAGTAGGGACCCCACACCCCTACCACTGTACATAGTATATTGTAT
Source organism: Etheostoma perlongum (assembly GCA_026937815.1). NCBI lineage: Eukaryota > Metazoa > Chordata > Actinopteri > Perciformes > Percidae > Etheostoma > Etheostoma perlongum. The sequence continues at coordinate 27,747,176 of CM049377.1, read as the reverse complement.
AAATTAGGTTGCATGTTAATCTGGGCCGGATGGAAGAAAATTTATTGTTTTTTTTAAATATATATATATCCAATTCAAAAATATCAGTCATGCATATTTCCTTAAATAATTATCCACAATAATAATGAATGGCTTTAATGATTCTAAACATTTGACATCTAGTGTTTTCAGTTAAGCTATACTTGTTATTAGGCACCTTAATGCTTTGTGCTGGTTAAGGTGTACTTTGATAAGAATTTTTTTAAAGGGGGTACTTTACTGATCCAACACTGATGAAGGCTATAGCAGGTACAGTGGCTTGAGAAAGTTTACACACTCATGCTAAAGTTGATTAAAAGAGGAATGAAAAAACATCTTTTGGAAATTGATCTTAATGCCTTAATTTAAAAAAAAAAAGGAAAATCCAACCTTTTAAGGACACCAATTTTCTTTATGAATGAATAATGTATTATAAATAAATAAATGTTCTTTCTTAAAATACAGGGGGCATAAGGATACACTTACTCAACACTATGTTAAATGCCCATAGAGGCAGGCACATTTTTATTATTAAAGGCCAGATATTCCATGGATCCAGGATACTATGCATCCTGATAAAGTTCCCTTGGTCCAGGATTCTGAGTCTTAAATTCTGCAAATCTGCCAATTTCCGCTTTGAGTGTTGCATAATTGCAGTTTGAAAAACCCAAAAGGAATCAAAAGCCGGATTTGAGTTTGCCCTAAGGGGAACAGGAATGTACAAAGCACCATGGCAATCTATTAAATATTAGTCAGTGACTCATGACCTCAGTATAATCCTGGTTATAGCCCTGCTTACAGGTTTGTTATAATATTAATCATTTGTGTTTTTAAAACACTGATCAACCTTTCTTTTTTAATGTTTTTTTTTATTTACTTTTATCCAAAACTGGTATAGAGACTATTTGGGGGGTGCTATCTGTGCTGGTAGGAGCAGTCATTTTCTTCCACCCATCACATTCAGTTGACATTTCTATTGTTGTGAGGACTCTGGCCAACTGCCTAAAAATGCCAGTATGGTTTGAGCAGACTCCGCAGCTGAAATCAGTGTTTTCCCATGTATATGCAATTTCACATCTTTTTGGATCATTATTATCACCATATTTGTGTCTAAAAGGCTGAAAAAGCTAGAGCAGATCATAAATAAATAACACTCAAAAAGCCTAAAGACAAAACTTTCTAAAGAAATCCAATGGGGACCAACTACAATCATTAAATCTGACCAAAAAGTAATTTAGTTGGTGTTGATGTTCACACTGATTTCTCATTTATACGGCTTAGGTGCTGCCCAAAATGGCTTGGGTGCTGCACATAAGCTTTATAATGGTAGGGAAAACCCTGGAAGTATTATTATTATTCTCATTCTCCCTCTATAGGCATTCACCACATGACAGGAAACCTGCTCAGAATGAGACTGAGTAGTCAAATGTGTACTATACTTTGTGTCAGCCACAGATTATCATGAGTAAATTACCAAATCTATAATTCACATATTTAGATTGTTTTATTTAAATGAAATGTAGAAAGTAATTTCAAGTGAAGTGCCTTATGGCTTGCGTCCCAGAGTGTGTGTGACACTCATATTGGACCAGGGTCTGGATTATGTCTCAGAGCTCCGTACTAGTGCGCCTGCATGCATAGCTGAGTGTCAAGACGACCCTAATTATAGTAGTATGGAGCTAACCTATACTTACATCCACTGAGCTGACTCTCACACGTCCACTTACGGGATGCCAACTGCGCCATAACTCAGGAATAGAAACTCTTTTGGTTTTTGTATAATTTTCTTAGGAAGAACCTGGAGAGCTCGTCAAGAAGGATTTGAGAGGACCGAGACACCACAACACGGACTTTTGATTTGATCATAGCGTCCTAGAACGCTTTGGAGACACAGAGGGACAAACCAGGAATCAACACCTTGACAGGAACACACACACACACACAATACTAGAAATGTTTTGCAATTGAATCCTACATTTTGAAAAATTATTATTATTATTTTTTTTATGGCATATAATTGATAGGATAGGATAGTTTGAAGACAGCAAAGGGAAGAGAGGGGGGGGAAGGCACAGAATAGTCAATACATGGACTTATAGCACGACATATGGAAATGAACTCGGTATGGTGCAATTTATTACAACTGATAATTTGTATAATTGCCGTTGTGGTGGTACTCACACCACCATCTTCCGCCTGTGCCGCCATTGGGGTCTTCACTATTTACCCACAGCTGGGGCTATTTACCCATAACTGGGACAGTGGTTGACGGGCATCAGGGCGTTTCTACTCACCGATGGGCCTGCATGCCGCGCCTCTGGGGTCCACTGCTGCTCCGAGATCCTGTACAACTTAGTCTGGAACCACAAGGGACCAGTTACCATGTGTGCCACGGGGAGGCGTGTATGAAGCAGAAGTAGCATGTACTAACTACAAGCACTTCTGCACTAAGGCATCACACGCCCTGCGTGCAAACACACACACACACACACACACACATAATGTTGGAGGCAAGAGACATCAAAAAAAGAATGGTGGTTATTATAACAGTGAGCGATTAATTGCTGTGGAAGTACTCCAGCCTGAGAATGAACTGTCTGCATGCGTAAAAGTGAAAAATACTTCATGATTTTCCATACTCAACATGTCATCACTTTATTGTTTTGTCATTGTACATTTTGGAAATTGGACATTCTGTAAAAGAAACAAAGAGAAAAGTAGCAGTTCCTTTTGAGTCATCATGAGCGTCATGCTTTTTGGCTAAAACGATGACAGGATCATTACAGAGAGCGCCACAATACAGCGAAACGCAACAATTATAAAGCAGTTTTCTTTTTTATGTACATTGTAAACCCCTCGAGCATACTGTACATAGCCACGCGTGACCCGGGGCCTTTCTTTAAAAGTCTATATGTAAAAAATCTCCTCTGGCATGTGCACTTCCAACAGCAGGAGAGGAGTGACTGTGTGCCTTTACATAAGACAGCAGCCAATTGTCAGTATCTCTGACGTAATACAGAGGGCAGAGGGTGGTACAGTAAACATGGTACCCTAGTGGAAATAAATAAGAGTGATGGTCAATACACGAGTACACTCATTTGAAGTGAGGAAACCTCTGGGGCTTTACTGAGCAGTCACGTCCAGTAGCAAGGAGCGGGGGGGGTAACTTAATTTTGGCCCGTCTCGCTCTCTTCAAACAGCTCTTTCGTAGTTTAACGGGTTGGGTTGGCTTGATTATGAACGCAGAAGACGGCGCAGTAAGATGTTCAGCCCCAATCAGGGTCAGTCGTAACTAAAACCAGTTTGATTGACTACAAACTACATATTCACCCAAAGGGCTCAGAGTGCAGATTAAGTTTCATCTATGAAGAATTATTTGTTTAGGAGCATGTAGCCTAGTCTATATCGTCATTTAATTTCCGGGATTGTTCAGGTGCCGTGGGAAATTCAGCCAGATGTCCCTAATTGTCGTCCGGATGTGCACCACTGCTTTCTTTGTGTTGGCGTTCTAACCTCCGGTAGATTTCTGAGGACTATGGTTAACTGCCCCTCAGATCTCTGCAGGGTAAATCCAGACAGCTAGCTAGACTATCTGTCCAATCTGACAAGTCTGCACGATTAAAACAACCTTTGAACATACACACGTTCTAAAACAGGGTCCTTCCCGAGGCTATTTTGCAGCAGCACCGTCCAACACTCAGCAAGCACTGTCCAAGATTGAGATTGGTTTCAAGAAATGGCGATAAAACAGAGCACGGATTCTCCTATCCCATAATTCTGTGTGGACAAGCCAGACCCTCCAGCGCTGTGGAGGAAGGTCCGGAGACTTAGAATATTCTCATAGGACTAAAATCTGGTCCCAAACATCCACCATGAACTATACTGCAATATACCAGTGTTTTTCTGGACTCTCTGTCAGAGAACATGAACTGTTCTGTGACTGAGATATAGAATAGGGTTAGAATGACTGCATGTGTTGTCTTCGGGTCAAATTTGACCCGTTTTCTAAATGTCTCTATCAAAAATATGGGTGTCCTTGATACTACCTAATTGTAATTACCCCAAAATAACACGCATGATTCCATACAACACGCATTGCAAGTACGACAAAAAGATCAGATCTCTACTTTCATTGGATTTTGTTCAATTTTTTACCATTTGGAGAAAAAAAAAAATCTAAACTGTATCCTGACTGAATGTTGACATATACCCTTCTGTGGTTATCCTACCTTTGTTATTAGTCTGAATAATCAATAATTATTTTTTTATCTCCAGTATTAGGTATAATTTCCTATAAGTAAGGTTTATTGACCATGAATTCCAAATATAAGTGTAAAACTAGTAACAAGTTGGTGTTAATGGTGTTCATACAAGGGGCCAAAAACATTGAAAAAAGATCCAAAAGAGATGAAAAAGACAGAAAAGGTGAAAATGTTCAGTTTTGACCTGGGAAAACGACAAGTGCGTGGTCCAATGGAAGACAACATAAGGGTTAAAAAGAATATTTTGTCATTTTGGGAAATACGCTCATTCCCTTTCTTGCCGTTGGATGTACACTAAATATGAAGCTACCTCTAGCGTTTGTTTAGCTTAGCATCAAGACGTGAAACCGTGAAAAAAAAAAAAATGGCCTGGCTAGATGTTTTTATGTCTTTGGATAGGCCGAGGCCGTCTAGCTGTTCCCATACGCTTGGCTGTAGGTTGTCGATTCATATTTTAACTCTTGGCAAGAACGCCAATAAGTGTATTTCACAAAATGTAAAACGATTCCTTTAATGACAGGATTACAATGCAATTTGATAAATATAATTTATATTGTGTAATTTAGCTAAAGTAATTTACATGGTCTATGGGAAGCCCTTAGCTCGAGATGTTAGTCAAACTACTCATCCAGCACCCAGGCTGTAAATGTAATTTTAAAAGGTTATCAGCTGAAAAATACCATTTAGAAAAGTAAGACCACATGTCCGTCGCCCCCAAAAAATGTAATTTGGAAAGTGAAGGGGGGGGGAACACGAGCTGTAATTCAACAATACATTATATCTATATAGATCTATTAAGCTCTGCACCCATCGACACCCAAGCACTGTCAAAATGATCTCTCTCCCCATCGGTAGAAGAAACACACAGAGGTGATCCTGCTGGCATTCAAAGTGTTTTCATATTTTACATAAAAATGTATCATACATCAGATTCAAACGTGAAGAACTGAGGCATCATTTCTCAACATAACCGGTCCTTAGAAATAACCTTCACAAACAGCAATTTTTGCACTCTTTCCATTACTGCATAGTTCAGCAGGCGTCCTGCACTGCTAAGGCTACACCGACGGCATTGATGAGCGGAAACATTTAGACTTTGTTTGTAAGTCTCTACTGGAAAAGCTTCAAACACGTGTGTTTTGCGAACTTCCAAATACGAAAGGTTGTCATTTTAGTGTCTATAGCTTTGTTATTTCTCCGACTCCAGTGGCTCCACCCAACAGCCCGCTGCTTCAGGGCATCGGGTCCATAGTCCCATTCAGAGCGGATTGGTGTCATTTAGACCAATGGACCAATAGTTTGACATTTATAAAAGACTCATTGTTTTGGAAGGAGAAGCGAAATGTCTTGATGACAGCTAACATGGTCACACCAGGACATGGAAACTAGAGTAAAAATAAAACATTTAATTTATCCTTTCTTGTGTTTCAATGTAGAACTGGCCAGCATGATTTCCATCCATATCAGTTCAACACAACAAAGTCAACAGTTGAGACCCCCCCCGCAATCCTTCCCTGATCTCAACAGGTCTCTGAAATGAAACCAAAGTGACATTTGAAAAAAACAAACAAAACAGAGACATTGAAAAGCAGAAAGACAAACTGTATGTAAGAATATCAGATGAAGTAGCTTCGCAGAAGATAATTGAAAAACATTAGGTCAGACAAAATGAAAATATAAATCTGGATAAGTTAGACTCCGAACAAATGAAAAGACAAAAACAAGAATGTGCAGAAACTGTCGCTGGACAAGCTTTGGCCCACTGTGTTGTGTGCAAGGTGAAGACAGCAGGAGACATTAACTGTCCCATCTCTCTGTTCTGGAAAAAGGAGGGAGGATAGAAGCGAGAGAGAGAGAGAGAGAGAAAGAGAGAGAGACTGAGGGGGTTTAGCTCTGCCATCTTGCTGTTCTTTCCCATGAGGCCAGTGGGCGGGGCTGTTGCACCATAAAAATAACCCCTCTTGATCCCCCTACACACAAGTCAGTGCTTGTTTGACATGAAGAATTAAAAAATATATACATTAAAACAAAAAAAAATGAATGGAACAAAAATAAAAAATAAGTAACTAACCCCCCCAAAAACCAAAAATAACAAAGACAACAGCAGCGACAGTGGCGACTCAGTCGATCTTGACTGCAGCATAGATTTTCCTGATGAACATGTAGGCTGCGTAGAAGCCGATGGTGCCCGTGAGCAGCCAGAACGACAGGACCATCAGGGCCGTGTACCCGAAATACAAGAGGGAGGGGATGAACTCCACGATGTCCAACTGGGGAGAAATGAAGAGAAGAAGAATCCATTTCAATGCGCTGTTCATTTGCCATCTTATTTTGGGTTTTTTGCTGTTCACTTTCTATTAAGTTGGCGGACTTGCAAGAGATTTAAAAAAGATCAAATCAGCAGTGGAAGACACATTCTGACTTTAAGGACATGGAATACATTACATTGCAGACCCCCCCCCCACACACACACACACATATACACACACACACAGCTTCAGAATAGATATTTGGCACCTCCCATTTTGACTTGTGTCTGACTCCCCACTCCGTCAGTCTGCAGTTTCCTCTTTGTCTTTTCCTCCACCAATGCTTTCTGCTTCTTTTTGGCCTGCTCTGCCATGACGATAGTGTGGAAAAACCTTGAGAAAACTCCGTCGCTACTTTGTTAGCCAGATGGCGAGCGTGAGACGCCAAAATGGACGCCGATAAGATTCTTAATGGAAAGTTGACTTTTTTAAAAGTTGCCAAATGGTTCCATTAACAAGACCAAAGTGATCTGTGTGTTTGGTTGTTGTGAACTGAGCTATCATCGCAGCGCGTCCAGTCTGAAATACCACTTGATGGCCAATCACACAGCTGATGTCAATTCTCCGCCCCCTCAAAGTATTGTTTTCACCCTTTTATTGATGGACAGTGTTACACTGCGAGAGAGATTATTTGCTCCAAGGGAGAATGTTACGAGTGAAATTGAACACTACAGTAGGATATATGCCAATGTTGTTTTACATAAAAAAACATTTGCACAAAGCGAACTGATCCACTTTTCCATGTTGATAAGAGCATTAAAATGAGAAAAAATATATGAACAAAAAGAATTCATGGGACATTTAGAATAGATAAAAATGTGCGATTAACTTAGATTAAGTGGAAGTTAATGACATTAATGCGATTAATCACAATTAAATATTTTAATTGTTTGACAGCAATATTATTTACTAAATTAATTAGTTGCCTAATTTATTAAGCCGGACAAGGACTGACAAGACGTTAAGTTTTGGGTTTTGGGTCTTATTTAGACATTGGACTGAAAGATAATTTGCCATCACATTTACACAACGAGGTGCATGTCTGAAAAAGTGAACCATGAGTCAAACTTCAAAAACAAACTTCCCATAACGTAACTTAATATCACACGGTTTGTTAAATGCCCTCCTTTTTCAAAATCAATGCATCTAGTTTATAATGCAGGTTTCCCATCAAATATTTGAATTCTCGGGCCTAACTCTGATGATGGATCAGAGATACTAATTATTTCATTCAATGAGTGCCATTAAGACAAACTCCCGTGACAACACGTGCCATCATTTCAGTGATTAATAGTAATAATACTATGTCCAATTAAAACCCACTGATTTCTTCTCATGCCATCTTCTTGGCTGCAGTGGAATCAAAGAAGATCTGGTTGACTGAAAAAGGCCTTTACCTTGTTGATAAAGTAGAAGACGGCGTAAATGAGGACGTAGAACGCCGAGCCTCCTGAAACCAGAAAGGTTCGCCACCACCACCGGTAGTCCTGGTCGAAGGGAGAAACAAAAAAAAACAGATGATGCAGAAGCCGTAGGTATGTTTACAGCTGGATAATGCTGACACCACCACCCACAGAAAATGGCAAATACTACTTTCTAACTATACAGAGACAGCACACGTAAGTCCCGCCCCCACCGGAGGGGAAAAGAACTCTTCCTCTCCCTTGACTTGTATTGCATGACGTCTAATTTTTCTGCAAGCAAACAACAGAAACATGTCTAATACCTGAAAAAAAACATAACCGGAGTTTTTAATAAGCTGCTGACCAGAGAAACTGAGCTTTTATGAAGACAAACGTGGATACAGACATGAGGAATCAGCAGGAGGAATAGAGACTGTGGGACCCTAAGACTCTAAGCTAACGTAATGTACGACATTACGTATGGTAGCTTAACTTACAGACATATAGTTAGGCTAAAACTGCCGTTTGGATATTCGACGGTGACAAACTGCTGCAAATGTCAGAGGCAACGTTAGCTTAGCATCAGGCTCCCACAGTCCCGTTCTCTTTGCTTCTTCCTCCCGCCTGTGTTCACTCGTGTCTTTGTACAGCTCAGTTTTTCGGGTCAGCAGCTTATTAACTAACTAAACTTTAAAACTTAAGTCATGGGTTATTATTCTTGTTGGTAGCGAATATCGCCACACAGCAGCTTTTAGGCATTTTTCTGTTGTGGCTAGCAGATGAAACTGACGAGGAGGCCCCTCGATACAAGTAAAGGGAGAGTGGCGAAAGCTTTCAGAGTATGACACGATGCGCTCTGTCTCTATATGTTGTGGGTAATAATTTATTTATCAATGCTTTATAAAAACAGTAAAATGCAGCACTTGTGTGTATTCACACCTAGCCTAAATGAACTTACCTCTGCACAGAGCTGGAAATAAACCATTACAATGCTGATCTGAGAGCAGGAGACCACCAAGATGATGAAGACCAGAAACAGGAAGCCAAAGAGGTAATAGAACTGATTCTCCCAGATGGCCTGTAGGTGGACACACACACGGACACACACACAATTTACTTATCTAATACACTTTTAGACAATTTCAGGAAATTTCGATGTGTGTTAAGTTACAGACAGATACGAAAACACACACAAACATGTGTGCTATACTAATAAAGCTGCCTTGCCTTGAATCAATCACTACACATTCAGAGCAGGGCAGTTGTACTCACACTGAAGATGAAGAAGAGCTCGATGAACATGGCACCGAATGGCAGGATCCCGGCCATCAGGATTCTGGTGGAGAGAAAATGAAACATGTTGATCTCAAGAAAGCATGCCTCAACTCAACATGCTAAACCCAAACCCTACGGAACATCAGCCATCCCAGGAAACGGCCACAGATTAAAAGCAGATTGTTGGATTAGTTAAAGACTCACCCTACAAACTTGTTCATGTACCAGCGCTGCTCTGGGACCTGCCGAGGGATTTGGTTGGTGCGTACCGGGTTATCGTACGGCTGTTTGCGGAAGCCAAAGTAGTAGCCCAGGTAGACCAAGGGCATGGAGATACCGAACCACATACACAGCAGGGCCAGCATTGTGGTGAAAGGAACCTAGAGGGGTGAGAGAAGACAGCAGGGACACAAGACATAAAAGGAAGAGGTTTAACAATCCATGTGACTGCATTTGTAACTGAAATATCTTTTTATTTCTTTTCTCAAAAGTTACATAGTCTCACTTTAATATGTTAAAAGTGATTTAGGGCCAATCTTTCTTTTAAACAAAAGTTTTACAAGTGATCTGTTACAACCGTTATATTAACGTCACTATTACAATAAATCCTTCTAGCTGGCTTGGTCCTTAATTTCCTATGAATGTTAACTAAACATACACTTTAGATGAGATGTTTGTGTGTCTTGATACTCACTGCCCCGGAGGAGTGCTCTCCCCAGATGAAACAGTTGAGGATAAAGCAGATTCCAAAAACAACGGCAGGATACAACGTTGCCGTCTACAGGAGAGACAAAAACAAACAACCTAAGCCTCTCTGCTCACAGCAACACTTCTTTCATCCAATTTCTTTATTTTAAACTCAGGGCCCACTGAGGGAGACCCTGATTCATAATGGGGCTGAGCGCACAGCATACATTTCAACAAATAGACAATACCATTTAAATTACAACAGATAGGATGAATAGACGTAATTTATCCAGACCTTAAAGGAAAATGTTGGCGCAAAATGAACCTAGGGGTTAATAAGGTGTGTACCAACACACATGGCTCAAACACGCCAGTTTTCCAAGATGGTGGCCGCATATATAAACATAAACGCTACTGTCTTTATAATCTATCTTGTTAATAAACTCTCTGTACACTTACAAAGTTCTCAATGCTTGGGTTTACATGTAGGGACCCTCATTATTCTGCTGTTTAAGTGCGGTGCTATTTTGTGCATGTTAGGGGTATAAAACAAAATCATAAATAAATTTGTTTGGTTTCTGTAACATCACAGAGTACAGTCTAGACCTGCTTTTTTATGAAAAGCGCTGTGAGATAACTGTTGTGATTTGGCGCTATATAAATAAAATTGACACATTTGATTAGCATGAAAACAGATTCCAGAGAACGATGGATGTGTGATGTTAAGTTGCACCAATGTTATTAACCCCTAGGTTCATTTTGTGCCGGAATTTTCCTTTAAATTGAAAGATGGGGGAGAGACCAATTTTCTCAATTGAATCTTCATTTATACATAAGTGGCCTTGGTTACAGAACTCAAAACAAAAATGAAGTAGCATTTAAAAATAAGCAAATATACTAGGAGTGATGAGTGCTTTAGTTTATTATTGACTTACACAAAATGCTCCTTTCCTCCACCGATGGCCCTTCAGTGTACGGTAAAGTCTGCCAGCAAAGTAGCCACCAAATACACTGGAAAAAGCAGTGTAAAATCAAAAGATTTGAAAATAGCTCAATTCCTGAGTCTTTGGGACTCTCTAAATGAGGATTAGAAGGATGAATATGGCTCTTACCCCATGAACATGAAGAGGAAGCAGGCAGTGGTCATCAAGGCTCCTCTACTGGATGGAGACAGCATGCCCAACATGGCAACAACTAGGACAGACACACAGGAGCATGCTGTGGTTAGACCGTTTCATGGATTCAAATGACAATCGCGCATTGTGTAACACACATTTAAGTGACGTGTATTTCAAGTTTTCTGCAGTAACCTAATTTTGGAGATCCCATGTAAATAAGAAACACTGCTGGAACTCTTTCTTGGCTGGGCCAGTGAATTCTTGGGAGTCTCCTCTGGTTGCCTGGCAACCTCACTGGGATGAAAAGACTCCAGGAAGTGTTAGGGTTAGCCCGGCCAAGAAACTGGGACGCAGCTTATTTTTTTTTTTTTTAATTCATCTTATTTAGCAAAATACTTAGTTAAAGTTATAAAATAAACATCATCAATGGGATTTTAGACTATCACACATTGTTCTGGACAATAACTCATAACATCTAATGTCAAACAACACATGAGGTAAGTGGAGTAGTTTGGTGAATATGAAGCATACAACGTCTCAATCATTTAGACACACTGACCTAATTTTGGTCAAGTTATGACCTTTGTACTCCTTCAGACAAAGCACGTCGAGCTGCTGTCCATGTGCTGCACACACATTTCATGGTTTCTGCATATTTTGGCCTTTCACATTTACACTTATTTTGGCTCCTTCATATTTGTAGGATTAGGGGTGGGAATCTCTGGGCACCTCACAATTCGATTCAGAGGCCAACAATTCGATTTTAAACTGATTATTGATGCAACAATTTTTTATGTACATTTCCATGCGTTATTAAAAAAAATATACATATAAATCTGAGTTTGTTAGATTTTTACATTATTTTTTACAGTATTTGTCATAAGTTTTAATGAAATGTTTTGTCCACCAAGGTTTTTATTTTATTCTAATTTTTTAGACATGACTAAATAAAATGTAAGACCTCGAATGAAAATCTTTTTTTTGTGATCAAATGTTTTTTTTAATTTTCATTCTACAAATTAGGAAAAATCACAAACCAACCACAGGCAAAACACTGGGACATAAAAACGTGTGGCAGGGTGAACATCTGGCTGTTTTAAAACTTAAGGCCTTAAATTTAAAGTTCAGAACTGTAGACTTTTTAAGATCCCGCGGGAACCCTGATAAAGTTTGGGATCATTTCCAGCTGAAACAAAACTAAAGCCTCTCTTCATGTAGCGTTAAATTAACCTAGGCAACGTTAATGCCGTCACAAGAACACAACCCACGGGGCGAAGCACTTGCCAGCGCCAGAGAAAAAAGAAAGTAAACTCACAGATGACGATGAGGATCATGCAAAACAGCTGGATCCCTGAGCCCAGCAGAGAGCTGAGGATCATGGGATATTGAGGCGGCCTGAAGACATCACCGTGGACATTTTTCCATCCTGACTCCTCCATGGTGTCCTCCTGGTTAAATAGGGATTGAAATAATTGGGATAGAGAAAAGTGCAGTTAGAGTCTGGAATATACTGATTTATTAAATGTCAAGGGGCCAAGTTGATTTCAGTTACACTTAAATCAAATCATTCTGTACAATTTCTCAAAGACATATGCGCTCCCCCCATGGACTTGTCAGTGTGTATATTCTTACAATGTCATCCTCTCTGTTGTAGTTAGCAATGTCCTTTCTCAAGGTCCTGATAATGATCATACTCAGAATACCTTAAAGGGAAAAGGCGGGAAACGAGAAGGATGTCAGTCAGCTAAAAAGACAGACATCTCAACATTTTCCATGCGGTGAAAAAAGTGTGGATTTTGTACATATATAACATATAGATTTACATCATATTTACAAGCTTTAAATGTTTCAAGGTTCCAGAGAAGTGTAAACAAAGCTCGAGGTTGATGCTATGTGTTATGACTTCTTCAATTAAAGGCCATGTTTGACATTACATTTGTACTCGCTCATTTTCTGCCACGGGCCTAATGACCTACAGTACTTTACTGTGTTGCTATGGACATTCAAGAGATGACATACCAGACAGGAAGAAGACGACCACCACAGAGTTGACAATGGAGAACCAGTGAATTTGGACATCGCTCATGGTCAGGTACGTGTCCCATCGAGACGCCCACTTCACCTCGCTCTCCTGCACAGAGGAGATAAGAAGCTCAGCATTCCCTCCTCTACATTTTTCTAGCTTTTATTCAACCCCTCAACCTAGAAAACCGTCCCTGCTGGGGAAAAAAACCCTGAATTTTATCACCTGAATTTTATCACTTGACAGGAAACTCTTCATCAAACGGCAACTACACAACACTTAGGGCACAATTTGGGAGATTGGCCAACTTTGAGACTCCCAGAAATTCCCACAGAAGCAGAGTTTTCAAAATGAAAACTGGGAAACAGGTTGCTGTGAGTCGACTTTTCAAATGTAATTTTTGTTTTGCATGATTTGCTAAATTCTAAGATTGCTAATGAACTATTTGCTGCCTTTTTATGGCTTTATGTGGACCAAACTGTAGGTGAAAAGACTATATGAGACATGGAATAATACAGTCAAAAGGTATTTGACTTTTTTGAAATAAAAGCTTGACAATGAACTGTACATGTCTGGTCTTTTTCCAGTGTGGCCCTTAGTGAAGTTGAGTTTGACACCCCTGGTCTAAAGGGAACCACAGAGAGAAAGCCCTCAAATCACATGATCACATAGATACAAATGAATTAACATGTTTTAATTTCAAACTAATTCTTTGTTAAATAAAGCAATTTGGGTGGTTTTACAAAATTATTCACGGCTGGGGATCAGGTGGGAGAGCCGTCGCCTCGGCTACAGTGTATTAATGTGTGTGAATGGTGCCTGTAATATATAAAAGCACTTGAGAATCAATGCAGCAATGACTGACCTCCCAGTGGACAGAGTAGGTGAAGAGGACCTCGTTCTCCTTGGCCGGGTCAATCTCCTGTGGCGAAGAGCCGCTGGCCTCGGGCAAAGTGCAAGTCCTCTTAGTTTCCTCAGCCTTCAGATCTGAGAATGAATACAGAGGAAGCATTACAAGAAGCGAGGGACTCTACAGTCCACTACACTAGGGCTGCACGATTATGGACACAATGATAATCACCACTACTTTGATCAATATCACAATCACGATTAATTATCACAACTATTTGTTGATTTTAACCAAAACAATTTTATTGTCACATAGGCTATTTATAACTGCTTTCATATCCATATTATGCATCCATTTTGTGCTACATTCCTCTTATGAAGTTGTATGCAGATTTCTGTACCTCATTACGGTGCCACTTAACCGTGCTGCTCCCTGATGCTCCAAAACAAACGTTAGAGGCAACAGAAACATCGCTGCATTTCACGCTAGTTAACACTACTAACACGTTACACAGTAGATAATGTTAACGTTAGCTACAGTAGTAACTGGATTAACAAGGCAAAAATTCAAAAAAGAAAAAGCTAAACGGTGTAGTGTGACTGTATTTCCCTGTAGAGGATTCTAACAGTGGGACGTACAACAGTCTGCTGCTAAAGCTATGAGCCAGGGCTCCAGACTAACTTTTTGCCTTGGTTGCGCTAACTTTTTTTATTTAGATGCACCAGCACAAAATTTAAGTGCAACCAATTTTTCCTTGCGTCGCCGTTAACGCCACAAATTCAAGGTCACCCTTTTATCATGCTGCATATACGTTCATATATATTACGTAAATGATTTTAAACAAGAACAAGGTATAGGTAAATACTTTTATACTGTATATAAAAAGAAAAGTATTTTTTTTTTTTTTTTTTTTTTTTTTTTAAAGTGCTTCACTGAGCTGCACAACTAAAACATCTAAGCAAAATAGAAAGTGCTACTGTTTAAAAGTGCTTCCCTGAACTGAGAGCTGACTGAGCGTTCTATACACGGAATGACGCATATAAAATATTGCTCGATTACGCAAATTCTATCGTGCGATAGTGGTTAAAATTCGATTAACTGTGCAGCCCTACACTACAGCATATGTCACACAAATACTGTTGTTTTTCTAGCGAACAACCTGAACTTCAAGGCTGAGTTGGTAAAAATCACAACACCACATCCACAATACAAGCTTAACCAGGTTAATAAAAGAAAAACCGAAGTATTAAATGACCTTTGAGTACTACAAGGGGTGGTGTGCTGGTCAAATACTATGTGAACTAACGGTCCTTGCACACTGAATCCAAAAATGTCGTTAAAATTTGTTTTCGCGGAGTCAATCATGTTTACACACTGCCTCCAAAAATTTCGTCAGTCATAAAAAAAATAAAATAAAGAAAACCGGAGAAGATATGAGCCTATCCAGAAATGCACAGAAGGACGCCGGCAGAGTGCAGCATATCATTTCATAACTCTGATGGTCTGTCAACTGGTTAGATTGTTTATATACAGGAGGAGGGTGATGATGAAGAGAATGGAAGAAGGGAATATGAGACACAGATAGAATAAGGAGAGCAACAGTGTAGTGATGGAGAGAGAGAGCGAGGGCAGCATGACTCTTTCAGGTAGCCGGGGGGGGGGGACAAAGAGTGAATATAAAAGTCCCCTTCTTAGTTAACAATTGGAACTTTACTGGACACTCAGGGCGTTGAAATTAATTATTGCATCAATGCATAGTGATGCGGACCTGGACGATTATGCATCAATGCGCTGACAGACCATAATCGATTATTGTCTACTGATGCTGCTTGTAGATTTTCCGCTTGCTGCTTCCCCCACACCCGTTTCTGCCTTTTGTCTATAGTGTTTTCAGACTCTGCTACATTCTGGAAGTGTCTTTTTCAAGAGCAGCTACAATAAAAAAAGGGGACTTCACATACAGTATGTCTGAATGCTCGAATTTGAAAACCATGCATAGCAATATATAATATTGAGGAGGTGATGCATCGTGAAGATTCACACCCCTGCTGGCAACTTTGGAGACACCGCTTGCGTTTCTTCCTTCTATTCAAATAGTTTAATCACCATAGGTCAGAAACATGACACAACATAAAGCTATTCAAAATGAGAGCGTTGACACCTACCATCTACTTTTACACTTTGGGGTACGACCTCAAATCGCACCACCCTGTAATTGTGAACTTCCACTTCCTCCAGCTTCTCTCTGTGATAGTACAGGATGAAGGACAGATGGTTGTGCAGATAAAACTGTGAGGGAGAAGGGGAAAGACAGAAAATGAGTATCCTTAAAACAATACAAGGAGACTGTTCATTTGATACATGAAATGTATCAGGACAGGTACAGATACCTTGTTGTCGTTGACAAAGCCCAGTCTGTAGCCATGTTCAAACTGGATATCTTTCACCACATCCTTCTTCTGCTCCTCCTCCCCTGGTGCCTCTCTGTTGGGGTAAAACTCTAACCTGGTGGCAACTGGCAGGTTATCTGCAATACTGAAAGGCACAGGAATGTGTTCAATCCGCTTTGGTTTGCATATTTAACATTTTAAACAAAATGTAAGTGCTAGAAAACCAAACCAAAAAAAATAGATCTTCCAACTACATTATGGTATGCAAAATACTTGAAGAATCACTTTAATCTTTTCTTTATAAATATGTTTAGCCTTAGAGAGTCTGGAGTTACTAAACAAACAAAACAAAAAAATAATAATAAAAAAAAAAAATATATATATATATATAAATATATATATATATATATATATATATATATATATATATATATATATATATATGGTAACAACAGAGAGGAAGGGGTGCTCACAGGTGAACATAATACTCCTCCTGGATCCGCTCAGCCATCAGCTTGCTCTCTTCTATGCTGAGCTTTTTCTTGTTGCATACCATCTCACATTTCTTATCCGAGTTCATCTCGACATTGTAGAGTGTATTCACAATACGGTCCCCACGCAATACCTCACCTGCAAAAAAATATTAGAAAAATATTAATATATGTATACCATTTATATAACACATTGAAAAGTTTTCATTAGTTTTAGTTTTTTTATAGCAAAATGTTAAAATTTCTTTTCCTGAATAGGATGAAGTCAAATTAAGTGAGAAATGTCAGGAATCTCTTCCAGACCACACTGCATCGTGGGAGCAGCAGTCCACTTACCCAGGTTCTCTCCCTTGTAGAAAACAGACTCCGGCTTACAGAAAGGCAGGGAGTAGTATTCATAAGGAAGCTGGGTGCGGGAGCTGGTCAGCTTCACAGCCTGAAGAACAAATGTCCTGACTTACTGACTGGGTCACAGGTGTAGACATACGCAAAACTACACTCACAACAACTTGGTCCGACGATGGAAACTGTACTTTGGGTGTGGGCTTTCTAACCAGGACCAATGTTTCTAAAAAGGTGAACTCCTGCAAGTTAAACACCTTTAAACAAACATCAGTAACTTCCTAATTATGGTGTTTACTACTTGGAAATATGTGTGTTGATATGTGATCTATGTATCTTTTAATGTATAAACAAATAGGGTTTAATCACTCACATCCAAATAATTTCCCGTTTCCCAAGTAATTCAACAACGGGAAAAACTAGTTACATTCCAGACACAATCCAACTAGGCTGACACGTACTGAATATGTGTGTCACTACAGCAATTTTTGTATGTCCCCCCCACGTGGATGCAATTCCCCTGAGTCAGCTGGGACATAAAACTCAGAAGCCCAAAGTAACTTTCTATTGGCCTGTCTATTGGAGGCTCTACCTTCTAAACTAGGCTAACACATCTGAAATCTCAGCAAGACAACATTCCAAATGAAAGCCCACTAAGGATTACCCTAATACCAGCAAATAATACCCTAAAGCGGTCGGGTTGGGAACCTACAGCTTAATGCATATTTCTCCTTGTTGCATTTAGTGTCGCTGAAAGGACAAATCCGGGCTAAATGAACATAGGGGTTAATAACACATGCAGCGAGTCAACCGTTCTCTGGGATATGTGTTTATGCTCATCGAATGTGGCGCAGTTTTACTGTAAACCGCTGATTAGCTTAAAATGCTAGTCGTCGGGGCACTGGTGAAGTTTCTATACCACCAGCAATCCCGGTCCCTACATGTAAACCGAAGCATTGAGAACTTTGTGAGTGTACAGACAGTTTATTAAAAAGATAAGTAAGACATTACCGTTCACGAATACAGGCGAGCACCATCTTGGGAAAACAGTTTCACGATCAGTGGAGCGACGAATGCCGTGTAACCAGTAACGTAGCTCAGGCACGGCATCCGGCAATCAACTGGCCGTGACTGTTAATAGTGGTTTGTGATAAAACTGGTCACATTCGATTAGCATGAAAACATATCCCAGAGAACGGTCGACTCTGTACACGTGTTATTAACACCAAGGTCCATTTTGCGCCGGATTTGTCCTTTGAAATAGGATCAGTGTTTTTTTAGTTTTTTTTCTTTTAATGTAGATAAAGTAATTTCAAGTCAGTTTCAAGTGTGAAAGCTGACAGTCAAGCCGATCCACTGCTGATGATGATGAAAGTCACCTGTCCGACTAACGAGTTTCCTGTTAGTTGGTACATTTTAACGCATACAGTTCTTGGCTTTTCGGAAATATGTCAGTAGGAAAATTAAAAACGGAGCTGAACTAAAAGGTAGCGATCTATTTCATTCCCTGCTCTCGACCAAACAGACCAAAACTACAGGTGTGAAAGCAACCTAACATCCATGTTTTAAGTGCAGAGAGGAGGACACTGACATGAATATGGTAAGGTCAGAATTGATTAAATTAATTTACTTCTTACCTTAAGATCTACTGTGTCACCTTCGTGGAAGTCCCGGGGAGCAACCCCGGGAACATAGAAGGGCCGGACAAGAGGTAACGAGGACACCAGCAGCAAGGCCCACCACGTCTCCTGCAACACAGACACAACCAAATATTTCACCACACAGAAAAGTTGTTTAGCCTGGTGGCAGGTGTGTATTTTTTTGGCTAGGGTGCAACAGGGGCCAGTCACAGACCGACAGCAGCATTACTATAGAGCCCAATAGTTTCTATGATAACAGAATTATTGGATGAAATTGCAAAATTGAAAAAAAATAAGCTATAAAACAGATTATAAGCTAACTGGATATTTGAAAATACAGTATGACTACGTCTACGTTTCCAATCGAGTCGTCCCACTGTAACTGTAGTAGGGCTGAAAGATGAATCGTTTTCAAATCAAAATTTGAATGAATGCGATTAGCTAATCATAAAGACCAGGATTAATCACATTATCATCATTTATTGAACATGATGATGGTGCAACATGTAGATGCTGCTATTGAACTGAGGCATATCAGACATTTAACTTGACAGGAAAGTACTGTTGTTGTTTTTGGAATTGTTTTTTATTATAAATTTTAACTTAAGTGATAAATGCTTCTTGTTTGACTGATGTTCCACGCTTATTCAAAGAAAAACACTGCTGGCAATTTCTATCTGTTACATTATGAAAATGTAACTTTAGCTAAACTTTTAAGAAAAGAATCGCCAATAGAATCATAGTCTTAATATTTGGCAGAAAAAAATCGCAATTGTTTTGGGGAAAAAAAAAAGATTCCCAGGTGGGGGGGAACTTCGGCCCAGTGGGACAGACCATGCCGAGCTTCAAGTTGAAGAAATGTGTGCCTCAAATCTCTTTCAATGAAATCCTCACTGTCACCCACCCAAAACCACTTCCTTACAATTCATTTGCATGATGTTACTGTACAAACATGTGTCAAAGCTTATCTGTACCAGGTTAACCTCTCACCTACAAAAGTCCTGTGTTTGTGTGTCAATGTCACCTCAAAATGCATTACAAAGTCTAACAGTTAAGGATGCCTGGCTTTCCTCTAACATTACAGCAAAACTAACATTTCAGTGACTCGCCAAGTTTTTCCAAAAACACAATGAGGGCTTTGACATATTGGGATCTTGCTTCTCGAAGACATCAATACCAAACACAAAGCCATATCAACAGAAAAATAGCTTCACAACAACAATCTTTATGTGTGTGTGTTATGAGTGGGCACACACCTAAACCACAGTTCAATCCAATCAAAAATGTAAATGCACTGCATCTTCATACCACTTTAATCCAAATCGCTTTACAATTTACTTCCCGTTCACAACACCATTGGCAGCAAGCTACCATGTAAACCACTAGCTTAAACAGAGGGGAAAACTGCCACTTCGAGCCGGGTATCCTTCCACCTACGGAGCCACAGCCGCCCCTATTTGTGGCATAACTCATGCAACTTGACAGAGCTTAAACAGTTGCAAAGACGAATGGTGGGAAAGAATCTGGAGTGTCCTAATGTGCAAAGCTACAGAGAGCTAATCCAGTCAAGGCTGTAACGTACTGTGACATTAGTTGCTGCCAAGTGTGTGTGTGCCAAAAATTCTAATTTAAGAGAGAAAGAGGGTACCGTAATTATTGTCTTTAAGAGACACAGTTGGTCATTTAAATATTTAGGATAAATATCAAACAGCCTTACTGTGTTATTTAGCTAATACTGGAAAAACAATAAAAGGGGAGCACATCAATGTCATACGCATTGTGAGTTTGGAATGGAAGTGAAGGAAGTTAGCAAACGTGGCTTTTGTTACCAGACAGTACCCGAAAGGTTAATAACATTGACAGTCTAAGTTCACGTTATACGTGTCTTGCTGCTGCTGTCGTCTTGACATCTTTCAGCATTATTAACTACCGTTACACCGACAACAACCTCAAACTGAGCTGTGTGGCAGAGCTGCTAACAGCTAACGTTGATCCAAAGTTCGGTTAGCTTATTACTCTCGGCTGTACAGCAAATGACTTGTCTAACAACCGAGTGCGTGGCCATTTATACTCGTGTCAACAAAGTTAAATATCCGAGAGAAATTATACAAATCAGTGTATAAAACAGCTCACTGGCAGTCAAGCTAGGTAACGTAGCTAGCTAACTCCAGCAAGCAGTTAGCTAGCAAAATCCTAAACAGCAGCGAACTCCAGTAAATCTGTGCTGAGTTAACGTTAACATGTTGATATCTAGCAAGGTAGAAATCTACTTTGCCACAATGACAACATTGCGTCTGAGTTCGTTTGGGACGATAGTATGAGCAACGTGTAGTTTGAAGAAAAAGAGTTCGCTTTTCCACTTACCATAGCCGCGGCCGCCATTTTGAATACGTGTCATTAGTGACGTTGCGGAAGTACTGCGGGTTTTTCGAGCTCGCAGAATTCAGGGCTTCTGCCAGAAATGGTTTTATTTTATGATTTTAATCCAAACCATTATCTTTTCCTAAACGTTACCAAGTAGTTATGCTGCCTGAACCTATTTCTATTTCTGTCAGAAAATGGCTTTTAGGCAGAAAACCATGAATGCCAACTTTTCCCATTTTTTCCTTTCGTTTTTTTGATTAGCCTAATTAATAGGCTATAGCCTACAAGCTACACACACCCAGATCTAGTGGGCTAACCATAGCCTAATTAAAATAATTACAAAAATGACTACTAATATGAATAAATAATAATTTGTTTAAGAAAAAAGTTTACAATATTTTTTCCATTTTTCTTTGAATAATGTGGGACTTTACAAAAACAATGTAGGCCTATGCAGTAGGTCTAGACTAATCTCTGCATTCACTTATAATACGACAATGCTGCACTTTCCCTCTGAGGTGTGTGTGTGTGTGTGTGTGTGTGTGTGTGTGTGTGTTTATTTGTGCTTTAGAACATAACTGCTGTTAAACAGTCAGAAAATAAAAAGCTTTATCCTCTGATTCATGGTGCTCCCTTTCTTCATTTACTCTCTCTCTCTCTCTCTCTCTCTCTCTCTCTCTCTCTCTCTCTGTGGCTGTTGAGCCAGTAAGGAAGGGTCAACTTGAGCATTACTCACTACATATTATGTCTAACTGCCATGAGTAGCATCAAATCAAATAATTACCAGCAGTGATAAAAAATGTATTTGAGTATATAATAATTTTTACAAACATTTTATTTGAAAATTTTCACCACAATTTCATTAGACCAAGCATCTTAGAAAATATGCAAAGAGATTTATAGTGATAAAGAAAAAAAACATTTAATAACCCCATGAATACATATAGAGTGCTGGGCCAGCATTTTATATTTTCACATATCACCTTAATCAATAATATAAGCATTCCATAGAAATCTTCTCTCAGATATTATTGCTCACAGTTCTGTCGAAATTGATACTAAATCATTAAATGGCAAAATCCTAAATATTTAAAAATATTCCCTTTGAAATTCTTTGGATTTTGGTCCTTAAAGCAGATTGCTGTTTCCAACAAAACAATAATCACATTATCCACACAGCGTAGATAAAAATAGTAATGAGTCCTTAAAATAAATGATAGACAAGGCATTTACTTTTGGAAATTTTATTGCATTCAGCACACAAATATCCAGTACCATTTGCACAAATAAATTATTTTTTATCACAGAAAAAGATGTGAAAAACTTTTAAATTTATTTTCTTAATGCAAAACAAAAGAATATTGGACCAAAAGGATCAAAAAGCATTATCAGTAAAAATGGTTTCACATTAAATACCCTAATCCTAAATAATTATATGTATTTGTGTACACCTGTTTATATATACAAAGTGTATGGAATATATTATAATGTTAGACTGAAAGAAAAGAAACCACTTAAAAAAAAGGCACAATGAAGTATTGCTAAAACAAGCCACAGCTTACTGGAAAAAATATATCTATGGAATATAAATAGAAGATGCAATCATATTTCAGCCATACAGTATATCTTGCACTTTGTAAAGACAACAATACCCATTCTTCTTTCACAGGAGGGGAAGGGACAATGACAGCTTTTCCTGCTGAATTGTTGACATCAACACAGTATTATCAGAGCTGAGCACTGCACTATTTTACTATTAACATCTGTGTTGTGGTTATGCCTTCCTTGGATGGATGCACATTGTGTGTTGGAGCATAATAACTCAATACAGTCTTTTCCATGTGACTGCTTCCAGGTGGGCTTGTTTTTTGGTGAATATTGCCATGTATCTTTGTACGACCTCCTGCATACTCCGCATGTTGTGTAAAACAAGTGTTTGAATGTTAGGGACTGTACAAACATTATATAAGGGGCATAGCTATTTATCTTTTCTTATTGATTAAAAAAAAAGTAGTCAGAATGTTTTTTGTGTTTCCCCTCAGCCTTCCCTTGAAAATTTGTTAGAAGTACCCTGTGCATCAGCGAGGCCTATCCAAACCAAGACATGCTATTTTCACTTGTATATGTAGAGAAGAGCCCACACCCACACCCCAAGCTCAGTAATGAAAATGACCGTCACCAGTATCTATCCCTAGAGAGTGATATGCATCTTAGGTGAGGTCACATGTTTTCTGTGCAAAATGATTTGCAGATGTTTCTCGAAATATAGTGATCCACAGGATATGTACCGGTAGCTGCAGACAAAACTAACACATACAGTATCTCCCTCCACATATTATGCTCGGGTCACTACTGTATATGTCAATGTGATTTAAAAGACTGTTGCTTGTGTGCATCCACATGATTTATGGTCAGTTTTGTGAAGATGAATGTCCACTTGATGCAGCTGTGGTCATGCGCTATGTTGTGCTGTGTGCCTCATCTAAGTATGAGGTATGATTGAGTTGTCATATTATATTTTATTTAATAGCAATTATACCAATTACTCTTTTTATTGTTTTTATATGTTGCGTCTCTCATCTGTGGGGATATTACTTTATTATGTTCTCATTCAAAGGACAGAGGGCCCAATAAAAATACAAAAAAAATGTTAGGAACAGTGATGCATAGCTTCCTAATATAGTCAATAAAGTATCAATCCTCCTCAATAATGTTTGTACAGTCCCTTGTTACAATACATTATGTGTGTAAGAATGAGAAAGAGAAAGGGAGACAGATGGAGAGAGCACGTGTGTGTGTGTGTGTGTATGTGTGTACATGTGTATGTTTGGGCTCTGAATTGCACTGCTGCACATATAACCTTGACTTGTTGTTGAGTATGAATGGAATAGTACTATAAGAGAAAACCCATCTGTGGATGCTAAGTCTCATGGCTGCTGCTGATACTGGCTCTCTGTGGCTGTGTAGAAATCCTCCAGGACACTCTGCAGGTAATCAAAGGTGGGACGGTCCTCAGGCTTGTTCTTCCAGCACTCCAGCATGATTTCATAGAGTTCGGTGGGACAGCTGTCCAGGCGCTGCATTCGGTAACCCTTCTCCAGGGAACGGATCACCTCTGGGTTAGTCATGCCTGGAAACAAAAGCACATGATTGGTCAACACAGTCTACAAGCTAAAGAAGTAAAGTCTGGAGTGCTTGGAAGTTCAAAATAAATCATGAAGGTGCTCTTTGGAAAAAGGGAACACACAACTTCAAAAGCGTAAAAAGGTCCAAGGCATTCTTCTTGTGAAAAAATGAAAACACCTTTATTATTACAAGAAATAGCCCTTTAAATAAAGACTTACATTTTTTTTCACAAGAAGAGTGCCTGGGAGTTTTTTTTCTCTTTTACAGTCTACAATCTATTTTACACATTTTCTATTTTCGTTTATTTGGTAGGAAATAATTACATAACATCTTTCAATCAATTTACAGACAACTAATTCATAAACTAAAGTTGTGTAAACATTTTATAATTTGATTATTCAAAGCAACATATTTTTATGGACTTAACACACACATGTGTGGGCTAATTAATTCCATTGTCATTGTGTCATACTGCACATTTGCGTGTTAATGGATACACAAATGACACTGAATGTGTCACAGTTTTTTTGACACAGCATATGTGTTGGGGAAATGACACAGTAGTTGTAAGAGTGAGTTAAAAGACACCGCAATAGCTCACGGGCTGCAGGGCATGGGATTTCGCAAACAATGAAGTCCCAACTGTTTGCTGTCCTGGCTCCTAAATAGTGTGATTTTCCATTCTGCATCTATCTCTAATAAAATCTAAATTCACAACTGTCCCCCTCTTTCGACATGACATTATCTTTCACCTATGGAAGGCCACTTTATACCAAGGCCAAGAGAATTAATGGGAATGACGAAATAGGACAAAACCTTTTGTGTACTAACTGCAAGTGCAAGGTAGAATGTAGAGGCATTCTGGCAAAAACTACTGAAATCAGTGATCCCCTTACCTGGGTACGGTGTGCGCCCGTAGCTGATAATCTCAGTCAGCAAGATGCCAAAGGACCAGACGTCAGATTTGATGGTGAAAGAGCCGTAGTTGATGGCCTCAGGGGCTGTCCATTTGATGGGGAATTTGGCTCCTGGTTATGAAGGAACATTGAAAAAGAAATGAAGTAATATTGACTTGGTTATTGATTTTGTACATTTGATGGCTCCTAATGACACTGCTAAGTAGATGCACATCCTCTGCTCATTCAGTTAGCCATGTATAGCAAGTCACTCTCTATTCTTATTATTCTACTCTTATTATTTTGCCACTGATGTTGTAATCTATATCCACGACGTTCCACTTCCGGGATTCTACGGTGCCGCCGGAAATTCACTTTCCGCTTCTTTGTGTTGGACTTGGTTAACTGCTCCTCTGATCTTGGCAGGTCAGATCCAGACAGCTAGCCAGACTCTCTGTCCAATCGGAGTTTTCTGTTGCACGACTAAAACAACTTTTAAACGTACACATGTTCCACCAAAACAAGTTCCTTCCCGAGGCTATTTTGCAGCGGCACCGTGGCTCCGTCCGGCGCTTAGCATCGCCCAAGACGATTGTGATTGGTTTAAAGAAATGCCAATAAAAGAGGAAGGTCTGGCAATGCGAGACAACTTATGTTGTAATCCAACAGCTCGCTGAGATCAAATAATTTTCCCTGAACTGATGAAACTGTGATTACAAACATTTCATCCGTTCTGGGGAATCAGGTCTAGACCATAGGCTACTCTATGATGTTATTTACAGAAACCCAACAATTCCCACCAAGAGCAAGCACTAGGCCACAGAGGCAAGGAAAAACTTCCTTTTAAGAGGCAGAAACCTCGAGCAGAACCATGGCTCAGGGTGGGGGGGCATCTTCCTCGACTGGTTGGGGGTGAGAAAAAGAGAGAGAGAGAGAGAGAGAGAGAGAGAGAGAGAGAGAGAGAGAGAGAGAGATGTTGCATCGTACCTTCCCTGGCTGTGTACTCGTTGTCTTCAATGATGCGAGCGAGGCCAAAGTCAGCAATTTTGCACACTAAAGCCTTATTGACCAGGATGTTGGCAGCTCTCAGGTCTCTGTGGATGTAGTTCCTCTGCTCAATGTAGGCCATGCCCTCTGCAATCTAGAGACAACGTTTCAAAGATTCAAAACATAGTTCCCACTGGAAACTGTCACTGAATAGAATAGAATAGAATAGATGTTTCCTTCCATTTGCACAGGGCCATAAAGGTTCATTGGAATTTTTATACGTTGCCCTTATAGTCAGTTTGTCAAAAAACTATAAGGAATACAATGAAAATATATTTAATACTGGATTTAACTATTCAGAGGGTGTAGGCTATCTCCTAAGATATAGGCCATAGCTATCCGCTGTAGTTCTTTAGCATGATGTAGGGTGCAGCTGGACTCCCCAGTCAGCTTACTTGACTATTTTACAATTTGATTAGATTTTTTGGCAATTCTTGTGCTTAACTGAAACACCCAAATCCTGCTGCTAAGGAGAAATATATGAGTTACATCAAGCTGTAATGTGTAGATAGAGGACTGATGATAATTGTGACTGAAAGCATCTCACCTGGGCCGAGAAGTCGATGAGTTTGGGGAGCTGGACACGGTTGCCCTCATCACTCTTTAAGAAGTCTAATAAACTACCTGTAGGAACACACACACACACACACACACACACATACACATTAACATTAACATTAACACATGCTTCATGTATAGCTCAATGTGTTGTACACATCATCAATATAACATACATTTCCGTCCACTGTATATACTAGTGAGCTCTAACCATTGCAACTGTTTATCCATTTCTTGGAACAAACTATCTATATTTACACACACACAACACACACCTTTCTCCATGAACTCTGTGATGATATAGATTGGCTCCTCCTTGCTGACCACGGCATTGAGTCGCACCAGTTTGTCATGCTGTAGACTTTTCATCAGGTTGGCCTCGCCCATGAAGGCTTCCACTGACATGCTGCCAGGCTTCATGGTCTTTACTGCTACTTTGGTGTGCTTATTGTATGTAGCTTAAAGCATAAAGAATAATTGGAATTGGAAAATGAATGTTTAGCTTCCCATCTTAATCAATTACTGGCTTGTCAAATGATTCAGATATACAGTATCTCACCCATCCAGACTTCTCCAAACTGGCCAGCACCAAGCTTCCTTTCCAGTTTGAGGGATGATCTGGGGATTTCCCAGGCATCTTTCTCCCACGGCTTCTCGGGTTTGGCGCTCAAGCACGGGTTGGTCAGTGTTTGGCAGAGGCCGTCTCCTTGCTCTGGAATTAACACAAAACATGATTTTGTAATGAGATTATGTCTACTGTAAAGAGTCACTGTGTAGAGTTTTTCCATCCATTTTATACAATGTTTTTATACAATAAAAATAAGTACTGTGTTGTAAATTATACAATTTGACAAAAAAGTTCAGCAAAAATAAAAACACCTTCATGCTTATGCTAGTAATAATGAAGAGCAATACAATGTATCACTTCAAACTGATCATTTTCACATAGGCTGAGTTATTAAAGTCGGCCAGTAGAGTGTGCTGTGCATTAAATTATATATCATATGAAAATGTCCTCACACAGTACTGCACTAAGTGTAACTTGCACAAACATAGATTTACTTACACCTTTAAATACTATTTAAGTAGTTGCACATTTCTATTGCCAACTTGTAAATATGTCTGTACATTCTTTCCTTTGTATTTTTCTATCTTTATTTAAAATAATTGTTCATACATTGTATTCTATCCTATTTATATGTCTTGTATATTCTGTATTTGAGTATTTGTGTTGTGTGTCTGATATTTTCCTGTTATAGCACTGAAATTTGCCAATTTGGGATCAATAAAAGTCTATCTATCTATCTATCTATCTATCTATCTATCTATCTATCTATCTATCTATCTATCTATCTATCTATCTATCTATCTATCTATCTATCTATCTATCTATCAATCTATCAATCTATCTATCTATCTATCTATCTATTACTACAAGCATTACGTTCAGTGGTTGCACACAGACTAATCTCAAGTTACTATTTTCCACCATTACAGAGAAACATTTGAAAGAAAAAAACCTTATCATTACCAAGGATCCCCCCTTTGCTCCTTAAACAATTAGTCAAGAAGACTACTAAAACACTCGGCTGTGAGGAACTAAAATCATTTGACAAACTATCTGGAAAGAAGCCTGAACTGAATTGTGAAGTACAGTGGACTCACTCTTGTAATGGTTGACCAGCTCCAGCAGGGTGCTGAAGGTGTTGCGGGGAGAGATGTAGAACCCTCCGTTGTCCAGCGTACGGATCTTATAATGTTTAACAGTGTCACCGGACTGAGGATCGATGTCCCTGACAGACAGGGAGTAGCTGCCTGTAGCAAAAGAGAAAGAAACACTAGTTACCATGTCACCCTTAGGGGATTTAAACAAAAATAGATACCAATATAATTTAAAATCTATATTATATATTTAAAATTATATTTAAAATCAATTTTTGTATGTCAGTATACCCCAAAGATGTGCATTCTTTTGAGTAGCTTCTGGGACCTCCTGCACATTTAACCCTTGTGTTGTCTTCCCGTCAAAATCAACACTTTTTTTTAGGCCTTTAATAAACGTTTTTAACTTTTTCTTACGTTTCTGTCCCTTTTTTCAACACTGTTGATGCTTTTTTTCAATGTTTATCACTTTTTTTATGTTTTCAACAGTGCGTTATTTTTGGAATTTATGGTCCATAAACCTCATTTATAGGAAATTATACCTAATGTTTGAGTTAGAAAAGCAGAAATTAGGAATTATTTAGACTAAAATTAAAGGAAAGTATGTTGATGGATAATTACAGACTGGAATATGTCAACTTTTACTCAATACTATTTCAAAACCACTTCCATTTTTTTTGAAAATGCTATAAAACTGAATAAGAAAATTAATGAAAGTAGAGATTTGTACTTGCCAAAGAGCGTAGTGTGGCATTAATCATGTTATTTTGGGTAATTAAAAAGAACATTGATATAGGAAAATGGATCTGAATGGATTTGACCTGAGGACAACATGAGGGTTAAAGGAGGGATCTCCAGTGATATACATTTGGGGGACTCGCAAAATACAGATTAAAAAGAGAATAATCAAAATCAGAAGCAACAGTGGCCACGTTATCCTGACTTTTAATCTCTATTATGGGTTAAGCTCCAAAATCACTGGCTCCTACATTCCCCATAATGCAACTCAACAGCACTTTTCATTCCTCCTAAATGCCCTCTTACTTTGACTCTCACACCTCCAGTTAGTTATGTGGTCTGGTAAAATTTTTTTGAAGTTGCAAACATAAAAACTGATGTAACCCTGAGGACATAATCACAGTTATGTTTTCCAACTTTAAAGCGCACCCCCCCAAGCCACAGAAGACATTAAACAACTGTTTGCTCAGGTTGGATAGTGCTCCTCATAGTGAGTACACGGAATCTTTCTGAAAAATTGGTGCAAAATTGGTGCCTTTTACTCTTCCTGTCGACCTTGCAATTTTTTGGAGGGTCAAAATTTTAAATTAAAATTTTTTTTTCAACATTTTAGTCACTTTGTTTGACGTTCTGGTCACTTTCTCCAACGTTTTTGTCACTTTGTCTCACACAACTCTTCTCAACGTTCTTTTGTCTATTTTTTTGTCAAATGCTATAAAATTGAATAAAACACCCAAATTTAATGAAAGTAGTGAACTGATCATTTGTTTTACATCTGAAAAGCGTTATTTTTGTTTGAGAATTTGTTTGCAATAAACCCAAATTTCTAAAATAGAAACCTTTTTGAGGACAAAAGAAGGATTAAACTATTCGCCCCATCTTTTGAGTTGAACAATTCTGAATGTATTCATTATCAAAGACATAATCTAAAACATGTTGGGCACATGGGGGCAGCGGAAACAAGCGGGAACACAACATTGGCATACCATCACTGTTTTAGGTTGATATGGCTAACATGTTAGCAAGCAATAATCCAGTAGACACTGAGCTACATTTGCATTCATTTGGCCTAATGTGTCTTGCAACCTGACAAAAATAAGTCTAATATTCACTCTCATTTTAACTCAGGTTTGGTCTCTACCAACTCCTGAGTTGGAGGGGTCTATCAGAATACTTTTATGCTGAAAATAGCAGCATCTGAATACAACACCAATAAGATTTGTCGCTACGAGTGACTCTATTCACATTACACACAGTCAACCCGTCTATTGTTAATATAAGAATATGAATAATAGTCACTTTAATGGCCAATTTTTAACATTAGAACCAAGCTAACCTATCTAGTACTCTTTGCAACAAAGGTTATCATACACCAAATGCATTTTCAGTGGCTTAAGTACAAGCAATTAAAATAAAATTCATTTGTGCCTATGTGTTAAAAGACAACGTTTGCTGTAACTGCCGAGATAACAATAACAATTGTCAGTTGAGATTCTTTTTTCCTGTCAATAATGTGTCATGACTAATAAGAAGGAAAAAGGGGCAGCGGTTGAATGTCTTTTACTCACCCTGGGTGGTCTCACTGTCTCGGATCATGTAGGATCCCAATTTGTTGCCAGGAGCCAGCAGCTGCCTCTCAGCATCTTTCCTGCTCACGCCCTTAAAGAACCACCTCAAAAAAACAGGAAACAGATCAGTTAGTACAGAAACCTCCCAACAGCTCTTCCTGTGCAAGCCTTTATCCTCCCTTCATATTGTGTGCTAAAAAAAAGTGCCATCTAAATGTATTACATGATACTAGGACTTTCTATTAAAGGCATGCTATATTATCATAGTTATTTTATCATTAGTAATCAATAATACAATTATTTCATACTCATGTTATGACTAAGTCATTCCTACTACAGGCAATACATCTCTTTAACCCTTCATCTCAATACTGCACTAAGTGTAACGTGTAGATTTACTTACATCTTTATAAATACTACTTAAGTAGTTGCACATTTTTATTCCCAACTTGTAAATAGGTTCATGTACATTCTTTCCTTTTTATTTTTCTATCTTTATTTTTGAATAGTTGTTCATGTATTCTATCCTATTTATTACAGTATGTCTTGTATATTCTGTATTTGTGATGTGTGTCTGATAATTTGCCAATTTGGGATCAATAAAAGACTATCTATCTATCTATCTATCTATCTATCTATCTATCTATCTATCTATCTATCTATCTATCTATCTATCTATCTGTCTATCTATCTATCTATCTATCTATCTATCTATCCATTCATCCGTCCATCTATCCATCCATTGATCTATCTATCTATCTATCTATCTATCTATCTATCTATCTATCTATCTATCTATCTATCTGTCTATCTATCTATCTATCTATCTATCTATCCATTCATCCGTCCATCTATCCATCCATTGATCTATCTATCTATCTATCTGTCTATCTATCTATCTATCCATTCATCCGTCCATCTATCCATCCATTGATCTATCTATCTATCTATCTATCTATCCATCCATCCATCCTTCCATCCATCTTATTAAAAAACAACAGTTTTCATCAGTGAGATACTGATCCTGCATATAAATGTGTTTTCAGTGTGAGTACACTTACTCCTCAGCCTCCAGAGTATCTTTGGCCACATAATTACTGGGGATGAAGCCTTCCTGACCTGAACTGATTAACTTAGCTCTCCACCACTCCCCCGATCTGCAGAGAGAGAGAGAGAGAGAGAGAGAGAGAGAGAGAGAGAGAGAAAGAAAAACAAAAAATATGCATCATTGTTCCCAAAGGTCTTCGTTTGGGCCCGTCGAGACTACAACGCAACCCCACAGTTTTCAAACCAAAACGGAGGCAGCCGTGTGTCCAAAAAGTCTCCGTTTTAGGGGCTCTAAAACTCCGGAGTAGTGCTGCTACAATTGTGTCAGTGATTTGTCATCACAACTGACCCAAGCATCTTAACAAATGTAATAACCTGCAGAATGGTCGGCCTCCTTCATCATTTATTGATTTCTTGCAACCAAAACATATTAGCTTAAATGTAGCCAAAGACACACAAGTGGGGACATCTCTTGGCAACAAAGACAGGACAAACCATGTTTTACAAGTCCAAAAACTGTCAAAAAAATGTTGGACCCACAATTAACTTATTGTTTATTATATATGTATTGTTACATCTGAAGCAACCAAGAATAAATGATATTCTTCACTGATACTTACTCCTCTAGGATTTTGAGTTTATCTCCCTTCCTGAAGCCAAGGTCACCATCGTGAATGGCTTCATAGTCGAACAGGGCTATGACAATATTCTCTCCTACAGCAGAAGAAAAGCAGAAGACTTCATGTTGGTACATTGTGCTCTTGATATGCAGTAAAAAAAAAAAAAAAAATCTTCCCTTTTGCAATGACATTCACAGAATTACATGCTAAGATATTTTGGTCTTAGGGAAGTTCTACAACAACTTCTGTATACTCTTAACCCTTGTGTTGTTCTCCTGGGTCAAAAAAGGGACAAAAAATTTGACATTGTTGTTCCTTTTTCAGACCTTTTTTTTTAGTTTTCACTACCACCACCTTACTAATACTAGTTTTACACTACTTTTTGGAATTCATGGTCAATAACCCTCATTTATATAGAATTATACCTAATATCTGAGTTAAAAAAGCAGAAATTATGAATTATTTTGACTATTAAGATCAGAGGAACGTACAGATGACTTTAGTCAGGAATGAAAGTGATAAATTGTATTTGCAAATAGCATTGTATGGAATCCAATCTATTTTTTGTGGTAATTTGGTTAAAAAGAAACCCATATTTCAGATATAGACATTTTTTTAAAGGGGTCAAATGTGACCCGAGGACAAGAGGAGGGATAAAAATGTCTATGGAGCTGAAACCAAGCCTGGTTTTCTTGGCTCGACATTTTGAAGAATGTTTTCCATGAGGTTTTAACCCAACATCCCTGATATGTGTCAGTGTGTACATGAGAGTGTACAATGACTCAGCGTCTGTGAATGTTTTTTGTTGTAGTAGTAGACACACTGCATTTAAGACTGAACCACATTTTTCTTTGGGTTCCACGTACTTTGACTATGCACAGTAACTGACTTCCTTGATAATAATAGCAGTGCCGGTCTGTCTTGGAGGCCTGTGTGGTGAGTCACTCTGTGCCGACACGCCTCACTCTCCTTCCACTCACTCACATGTTGCACCGAGCTTCGGACACACCTAGATGGTGCTGTTTAATCCTCTCAGATCTAAGGGCATTTTTTTTAGATATCTTCTTGAATTCTCCTTTTAGGGATTTTTGCATATAACCTGATCCCCATCTGTTTCATATCACAATGTTCCGAACAAACTCATCTTTCTGTATAGTGATGCCCAAAATTGTTCTAGAGCAATGAAAAGAGATAATTTGACCCTAAAGCGGAAATATTTCTCAAATCTCTTTTTGAAAACAAACCTACACTGCTTACAAAAGTCCTGGGTTCACAAAAGCATAATACATGACTAAAATAGTAAATAAATGTCTAAAATGAAATTTTGTAATGTCGCTATTTGAGTAGGAGTGGTGTGAAACATTGCTTGGACTTGCCGGTGCGTGTTTTGTCCTCAGTGGTCTAAAGTAACTGTCTCGATGGCAGATTCTATGGTAGTGTTGACAATACGACAATATTGAATTTTAATATGCAAGATCCAGAAACACGTACAGCTGCTTAAGGATTGCAGTACATACTGTGGAGCTGAAGCAGTTAACAGATTGAAACTCACCATCTGCAGCGTTGGATGGCATTTTGCTCTGTAGAGAGAAAGACACAGACATATTGTGTTTAAGGCTAAGAGAAGAGGTCATGTTCTGTCTTGATTAAGTATTAATACCCATTCCCAATTTTTGGTTGATTCAAAGTGAGAAAAAAACTTCCTTAAAGCTGCAATAATTCTTGTTTCGGGTTGGGGAGGTGCAGCACAATTACTATAAGAAGTTGTTAAGGCAAATGTAGTCTATATCCACGACGTTCAACTTTCTTTGTGTTGGAATTTTAAACTCTGGTGGTTTTCTGAGGACTGGTTAACTGCTCCTCAGATGTCTTCATGGTAAATCCAGACAGCTAGCTAGACTTTCTGTCAAATCGGAGTAAAACAGCCTTTGAACGTACATGTTCCTTTTTTGCTGAACGCTGCCCATGACGAATGTGATTGGTGTAAAGAAAAGCCAATAAACCAGATCATGTTTTTCTCCCATCCAGGAATGCTGTGTGAACTAGCTAGACCCTCTTCCGCAGAGCTGTGAAGGAAGGTCTGGCAATGAGAGACTAAAGCTTGATTTATGGATTTATGGATTTATGGAGTCTCCATGCAGAGCTTCCACTGTAGCCTACATAAGTGGCCTGATGTTTGTGTGTGTGGGGAGTGGGTGATAGAGCGAGGAAGAAAGTGAGAGAGCGACGGCGATTAGCTTCGAAGCGAGTAGTGACTCTAGAGTCATAGTGGGAGAAACAAAGGGTCTCCCCTGTGCTTTCTGTCCAAGGTGGCAAACCTGTAGCAGGAGAAGTTAACCCTCTCCTTGATCTCATGTTGTTTATGGAGAAGGAGAACCAGGAAATAAGTCGGGGGGAATGCAACGCAACTAAGCCGCGGCCGAGCAACATGCATTGCCTCCACGTGTAGTTAATTGTTTTGAGAGGTGCATGTCAGGCTACGGCGTGGGTCCTGCGGAGGATTGTGTCTCCACGTACCGCCACGTATGTAGCAACGGCGTAGATTTCACGCAGAAGTGTAAATCAAGCTTAAAGCAAACATATTAGCAAACTGTTGAACTATACTTGCTAGTGTGCAACTTGTCTGTTGTTGTTGGTGCTAAGCAGTTAGCTTACAGTGGAGTTTTAGAGCTTTTTCACATCTAACACGTGACTTCTGGATCACATTTCCATTTTATCACTCAAGTTGAGACTCAAATTCATCTAGAATAAAACCACTGCACACAAAACCAACACAAGGAAGGGAGGGAGGAAGGACTTTATCTTATCAACTTGAAAAATTAGCATGTTGTCGGCAGTTATCTTTATTTAGGGTTTTGAGGTTTGTAGTGTGTTTCTTAAGTTTTTTTTTGTTTAACATTTTGCAACATTAGCACAAAGGTTTAATGAGCTGAGCGGTCAAAGTGCCAGACAGCAAGACAGACTATCTTTAAATTTAGACATCTGAGAGATATACTGTACCTAATATAATACAGTGACTTATGTGTGAGCTGTAGGAGGTCTTGTCTGTTGCTTAATACTGAAGTTTATACGTCTCCTGCCTGAGTGCTCTGGTTCTGCTTCTGTCACTTCCTCTTTCTTCACTGAGGGTGAAAGAGTTGTTACAGTCATCTGACAGGAAGCAGTGGCCAGAAGAACCACACAGCCGCACCACTGCTAAGTCTGGCCAGTATGCAAACAAGCCACGGTTTCAACGTTTTCAGAGTCATCGTCGGTGCACATCTATTCTCTCTGAAAACTCTCCTGTTGCTACTAGTAACCAATGATCCTTCTCTATTGTTCCCTATCATACTTTCACCGCTTCTGCTATTGACACCATGGATCTTCCCCATTCTTTATTTAAAGCCAGGGCACTGCTGCAGGTGTGTGTGCATCTATTTTTATTGGCAAAAAGTTCAAAAACACTATATGGTCAGATATAATATGTGGCTAGTAAAGATCTATATTCATATGCAGTTGTGGGAGATAACTAAGTATATTTACTCAAGTACCAAATCTAAGTACTATTTCCATTTGATGCTATTTTACTCCACTACATTCATCAGTCAGCAATAGTTACGGATCAACCTTTTTAACTCGTGGTCACCCGAATTAAAAAAAAAAAAAGTCTAATGTGGGCCCTTGGGGGCACATTTGAGAAGAAAAAGGGTAATGCTATCCAGTAGTCGTCCCCCCCCCCAACACAAAGAAAGTGGAAGGTGACGGACATCTGGCTGAATTGAGGGCAGAATTTCCCGCGGCACTTGAACAATCCCGGAAATGAAACGTCGTCGATATGGACTACATGTCATGTGATGAACAGCAACTTGTTACTTGTTGTTCTCACAACATTACTGCTTACAGCTTTGCTCATGGAGTTTCCTGCGGTGGGGTCTTTAACATAGTGGGCTGTCTGCGCACGGTTCTGCAGGTCGTCGTTACCCATCCCTTTGCTGAGAGGCTCTTGCTCCTTCTTGGAACCCACGCAGCCCATGGTGCCTTCTGCAGGAGGACAACAGAGAAGAAACAGCAAGACATTAAAGCCGTGGACACCAGCAGAAAAACCCCATTGAGATGTTACATGTAATAGTCAAGCCTAGTCAGGGCTGCACCATATGACGGAAAATAGCCAACTGTCGTTATTTTGACTGACATTGCAATTGTGATATGATTCATGATATTAGAGGCAATGATACGTTTTGTATTATTATTCTCATTTTCATTGAAAAGTATATAGAAGAAAATTTAAATGATTATATCTTTGCAGCACCACAATACTTAACTTAAAATGGTTTGACACACATTTTGTCTTTAACAAATATTGCGATTTCCATAAAATCCTGATTGATTGTGCAGCCCTATAGGCCTAGTCCCCCACCCGAGTGACGTGATATGTATTCTGCATTATACAGAGTACAGTGGTACATATTGGTGGTCAAACCCATTTAGTACTGAACACATACTGCACTGAGTATGCAGCATCAGAATAGGGGATTTCATTTCAAACAAATAGCTATTATAAAATGAATTAAAGATGTATGAATGATTTTAATTTTCAAGCTTATAGTCATACAAAGACTGTTGTTTAACTAGCACACATCCTGAACTTCAAGGCTCTTTTGAATACTACAAGAGGAAGTATGCTGATCAAATATTATGTGACAAAACCTATGAGTGAATATAAAAGTCCCCTTCTTACTTTAGATGTTAATGATTATTATTACTGCAGCGTGTGGAATTTGCTGTTGGCAATACTTCATTCTGGAGTTATTGCAAAACACATAACATATCAGTTTTGATCTGTAAGTTATTAATATTAAGCCTTGACCCCCCCTCTAGCCCCCCTAACTGTGGCAAACATTTTCGTACATTTTTGACTCCACCCTTATCCCCAAAGAGGGGATATTATTCATGTGCAGTGATAACTAAAATGTAGGTGAACACAGCATGAATATTGTGTATCCCTGTGTTTATGTTATATGTGTATCCAAACCGACAGTATACAGGGTTGGTGGCATGTAACATTACATTACGTCATTTTAGCTGGCGCTTTTATACAAACCAACTAATAACCGCTATATATCAGACGTTGCGTGCCTTTGGAGCAACTACGGGTTAAGTGTCTTACTCAGGGAAACACTGGTTGACATACTGTATCTCAGTGGGAATCAAACCCTGATCTCCCACACCAAAGGCATGTGTCATATCTACTGCGCCATCACAACACTTGTGCCTAATATGAATGATTGATTTCGAACATACAAAAAAAAAAAAAACTTTAAATAAAAGTCACTGATTATTTCACTTTAAGAAAAAGAAAAAATAAGTTAAATAAATGAATACACTTAAATAAATACTGTACTGTTGTCTGAAAAGGAGTAGTAAAAAGCTAATTGCTGTTTTGGTACTATACCCTTTTTGAATTGTCCATACACTCATCAAAGTGTTTTTAATCCATTGTTTTTAAAATAAACACCTATAAACCCCTTTAACTGAAAACCTTGTGAAAATTCAAAAAACATTTGCAGATCAATTAATCGATCAAGTTACTATTCCATGGGGGGTGGTAGTAGCTCAGTCATGGTCGCCGGTTCAAGTCCCCACACGGACCAAAATACGAAGAGTAGATTGGTAGCCAGTTCACCTCAGGCACTACCATGGTGCCCATGAGCAAGGCACCAAAACCCCCAACTGCTCGGGGCACTCCTCCAAGGAGCAGCCCCCTCACTCTGACATCTCTCCATTAGTGTGTATAGCATGTATATAAGTATTTACCTATGTTAAATTAATATCTCAAGGTATGGTGAAGGGTATGTGATGATGTGTGTGTGTGTGTGTGTGTGGGGGGTTATTTTAAATCCAAAGGCCAAGGGAACTTTATTAGGATGCATAGTATCCTGATCCATGAAATAACTGGCCTTTAATAACAAAAATCTGCCTGCCTCTATGGTATTTTAACATAGGGGGTGTATATTTATGCCCTCTGTATTTTAAGGAAGAACATTTATTTATTTACAATACATTATTCATTCACAAAGAAAACTGGTGTCCTTCAAAGGTTGGATTTTTCTGAATTTTTTGGCATTAAGGCATTAATATCAATTTCCAAAAGATGTTTTTTTATTCCTCTTTTTAATCAACTTTAGCATGGGGGTGTAACCGTATTCAAACCACTGTAGGTCTTGAGCATGTGTGTAATTCAGGCTTGTGTTTAATGAATTTCCCTTTGTGGGATATATAATGGCAGAAAAAGACAAAAACAAGGAGATCATATTCTTAATTAAATCATTGGTTTATGTACCATCCTTATACTGTCCATCCATTATATTTATCAAACACAATTAGCTTCTAAATAGATCAGAACAAAACTGAAACAAGTTTATATCAAATATATTTGGTACCCCTCAAATCGCATGTCCCCCAGCCGGGCCTCTCCATTTGAAAGGGTCTTGCACCCCCACTGTGCGTAGGAACGAGGTGGGCGGATGGGTCAAACAAACACAGGAGTTTCACACAGGACACTGCTGTTCATGTCCTGTGTGAACGCTGTGTGAAAGTGAAACAGGATCTTTAAAACACTCATGCTCTGTAATGCAAGTCTATTTTGGAATTTGAACAGGTTTCCTGTGGTTGTGCTGCTCACTCCATGGTTATACTGTAACTCCTGAGAATGTCAATGGCTTACTTTTGTTACGCAACCACAGCAATAGTATGATATCGTATGACATTAAGGCGACCGCCTCCCGGTCACGTGTCATCACGTCAAGGTGCCCTGTGCCCGGCTCAGGGCACCTTGATGCCGGTCAGTTCAGAGATCGTTGCAGTTGGGTTTAGCCAACAGAGAGGAGGTTGTCCTGCTGCAACGGCAGTAAAGTTTAGGCGATAAAAGATTAGAAAAAAGTTGTGTGGTTTAAAAAACTGATCCCCTTAAAGGGGCGCTATGCAGTTTTGGCAATTTCTTCGCTTTTGGCTCGCAGGTTTCTCTATAGAGCTCCGACTACTATATCTGGCAGCTCCTAGTATACTCCTCACTCTGTCAATCTACCGTTTGCTCTTTCTTGGTTCCTCCGACAATGCTTTCCTAAGTATCTGTTTCTTTTTTGCCGGCTCAGCCATGACGATAGCGTGGAAAAAC
Source organism: Etheostoma perlongum (assembly GCA_026937815.1). Lineage (NCBI taxonomy): Eukaryota > Metazoa > Chordata > Actinopteri > Perciformes > Percidae > Etheostoma > Etheostoma perlongum. The sequence continues at coordinate 27,707,589 of CM049377.1, read as the reverse complement.
TCAAAAATTTAACCCAAAAAAAAGTCTTAGAACCAATGACTCCGAAGCTTTTCAGTTAAGGTAAATTAAGCTAAACAAATGTCATTGTTCCCCTTTAGCCATTGTGTTGTCTTCCTGTCAACCATGAACCTCTTGTCTTTCGGGACTAAATTTGAAAATATAAAAAATTTTTTCCGCTTTATTCAGTGCATTGACTCTTTTTTAAACATTTTTGTCACTTTATTCAACTTCAAAAGAACTAGAAAATAAGTAGGGGAAAATGCAGCGCAACTAAGCCCCGGCTGACTTACGTCGCCGCGACTTGTAGTTATATTTTTGAGAGGTGCATGTCAGGTTATGGCGTAGGGTCCGGCGTAGGTTTGTGTCTCCACGTACCTTCCTACGTAGCAACAGCGTAGATGTTATGCAGATGTATAAATCAAGCTTTATAGCTGACACAGACCTTCAATGTTGCCTCTATATTTACAGGTAACATTACAGTTTATTTATTGAGTTAATATGTTCTGTTAATGATACAATACAATCTCCTGTTATCCTAACCATTCCTCCCATTTTGATGTTAATTGTATGTATAGTAAATGTAAATGTATAATGTTATAGACATATTCATATTGGCTGTATGAAGCTTTTATATTGACTAGTCACCTGAGCCTCCCCTGCTCGGTAAAGTTGGTATGTTCCAATTTGAGTGGCGGGCTTGAGGCCTATAAGATGCCCTCAGGAATGACTTGTTTTTAGGTCATTTGGAAACTGTTTTTTTTCTTCTTATAATGTGATCTTTGTGTCTCTCACGTCAATTACTTTTATTTTGTGAAAGTGTTTTGTTTTGGCTTTCCTTAATTCCATTTTATATATGTATGATATTTTATTTATGTATATAGCTGCTCTCAGGACTCCTCTCTGCACTATCTACCTATTAATTTATATTTTGATATTTTATTCTCTTATATTTTGTATTTTTATATTTCGTGTCAACACTGTAAAGGGGATGCTTCAATCTCATTGCACAGGTACTGCACTTGTGTATAATGACAATAAAGGCATTCTATCTATCTATCTTCCATCTATTCTATCTATTTATTTTGTAACACTATTTTGCCTTATTGGCCTTTACAATAAATATCCCAACTTAAGAACGCTATCTCGGACTCACCTTGAGTGATTTCACCTGCCCACAACTACTAGCTACATCTACCCACAACACACAGTCAGTCAGCTTACTAGATGACCATGACTGGGTGATTTTAGGGATGCTGTATGCCCTTTCTATCCACATTATTGCAGTTCATTCTGACTTAATACTTGTTACAGATGTTGGCCTCCTGCGATACTGTTTTAATTTGCATGTGTATATCAATTGAGATCTTCCAAGAATTAACACTGCAAATGTTTTTTTCTGTCTACCTTGGCAATACAAATATTTTCAACCGTAACATCTAGGGAATTTGTTTTCTCTGCGTATCACACCGTATTTGATTGTGTGAATGTAAATGTGAATGCAGTTATCCGGAACAAGGCTTCACAGGAGTGAGAACAAAGAGGGAGTCTGTGATGGGAGACAGAAGCACATGGTGGCTCACATTCACAGATGGAGAGGACAGATGAGAGAGTTATTCTGTGTAACCCAGCTCTCTTCAGCTCAGGGAGGAAGATAATCGCTCGGAGGAACAAATGTGTAACATGAGCATTGAACAGTGGTGGTGGAGGAAGTATTCTAATCCTTCACTTGGGTAAACATACTAATACCACACTGTAAAAATACTCTGTTACAAGTGAAAGTCCTACACCCATTTTAGAAACTGGAAACCAGTGGTGAAATGTAACTAAGTACATTTACTTAAGTACTGTATTTTAGGAGTTCCTTCTTTTCATGCCATTTTCTACTTCTACTCAGCTACATTTCAGAGAGGAATATTGTACTTTTTACTCCATTACATTAATCTGACATTAAGATGTTTGCACACAGAACACATGTAGTTTATAAAATATGGCGTTTTATTATAAATTAAACTACCCAATGATATAACGACCTACAAGTCCAGCTGACATGATAAGCTGATTAAACTCAGAACTGTTTGGATCGTTTCCTGTTTCTAAAATGGGAGGATTTTTCTGCATTAAGAACTTTTAACACTTTAAGTACATTTTCCAGATGATACTTACATACTTTTATTTAAGTAACATTTTCAATACAGGACTTTTATTTGCAAAGTAATATATTTTACAGTGTGATTAGTACTTTTACTCAAGTAAAGGATCTGAATAATTATGTGTTTAATCATCAGAACATCTGGACTTGTAGGCCCTTATATTATTGGGTAGTTTAATTTATAATAAAACTTCATATTTTATAAACTACATGTGTTTTGTGTGCAAAAGTCTTAATTTGTAAAGTAACTAAAGCTGCCAGATGTAGTGGAGTACAATATTTCTCTCTGAGATGTAGCGGAGCAGAAGTATGAGGAATGAAAGGACTCACGTAAAAGTACTTTAAAGTTGTCAAAAGTACTGTACATTAAATGTACTTGGTTACATCCCACCACTGCTAAACAGCAGAGCCCAGTAACCATGCGAAGAGATCTCCTATGATTGTAGAAGTCCCATTTTTGTGAGGCAAAAAAAGACCCTGATATCCCCAAGAAACTGTCAAAACTTTAAAGTTTTCTGCAAGCACTCTCTTGATCTGTTCTTCAACACATATCTACAGTCTTACTTAGTCAACACCATACTGCCCTGATGCCACTCACAACGGTACCGGGGTATGCAATGGAAAATCTTTCATTTGAATATTCAGACACAGGAAGTCCCGTTCTACTTGAGGTCAGAATTAGTGATGTTAACGTAGTTGCTTCCTTTTTCTTCACTCTGTGTGTCAAACCTGGTTCCTCTTTAGAGGGCTAAACACAGGAGGCTCAGTCTAAGTATTGAACAGTCGGGGCTTCATGTTTTTTTTTTTTTTTTTTCTGATACAAAATGGAGGTCAGCATTAGGCTGGTGGTAACGCATTGCCCTAGTTTGGCTCTGTAAAAACTCAGCTGTCATCGATTCATCTCAGTCTGCGAGTAAAGCAGCGACAATTCATGCAAAAGGAAATGCCCACGTTGCTTGAATACTAACCGGGGTGGGGCTAGAAGGGGGACACGGGCCCCCGCTGAAATATGATTGGCCCCATGTGATGCCCCCCCCCCCCGCTATCCATTGGGCTAGAGCACTCTCAATCTGACAATTGTGATTTCCATTGGATCTGTCGCTTGGCTGTTCTTCCAATCTTCCCAGCCCTTGTCACATGACCAATTCATGTTTCCATGGTGACTATCCAAAATTCTGAATGAAACACTAGAATTGTTTTTTTTTGTTGAGCCTATAGAAAATGTGTATTGTATTCTGATATACAATTTGTTTAAAATGAAAACAATTGAAATGAATAATGAATGGGATGTGTTGTATTTAGCTTTCTGCTCAAAGTGACTTTTTCAAAGATAACATAAAATATATGCACATGAAAATTATTTTTTAAACAGCTCCATAAATGGCAAGACACAAACAATGTTTCCTTATCATTTTGAATTAAAAACATTATATGTTTATTAATAGTTACATACTATAATTTAATTCTATATTCTAATTCTAATTCTCTTAGAAATTACAGTGTAGTAATACTAAACTAGGTTTGTGTTGTAGTCATGACCGCCTAAAGACCAAAACTTTGAGGGGTTGAGACTGAGTCAAGACCAAGACCAAGACCAAGACCAAGACCAAGACCAAGACCAAGACCAAGACCAAGGCCACGTTCAACCCCAACAAAATGTAGCAACACGTTTTTTAAAAACTGAAATTCAATTCAATTCAATTTTATTTATAGTATCAAATCATAACAACAGTTATCTCGAGACACTTTACAGATAGAGTAGGTCTAGACCACACTCTGTAATTCAATTAGTAATTCCCCCAAGAGCAAGCATGGTGAAACACCCTGTTATGTGCGCGGTTTGAACCCTAATTACGCAGCAAAGTCCAGGTAATGAGCTGCCAGAATGACTTCTGTAATTTTACAGATTTATTTCTTGGTGGACATTTTATTAGAATACAGAAAATCTGCCTCGAAATGTAGGAAATGTTGGATAGGATAGAACAACACAACTTTATTACCCCATCTCTTCCTCCTCACTGTGACTCATTTACTGTTCACACCCCATGGGTCCCTAAAAATAGATCTTTAATGTCAGCGAAAGCTACATAATTACCAAAAGAGGTTATAAAGCAGTTACTTTCAACATGATGTTTTGTTTAGCGCCGTACCTTCAGTCTGTGGAATCAGGTCTGTGCTAGTTTGACGAACATGTCGAAAGAAAGATGATGTCTAAAGGGGGAAATCCCAAATCTACATTAGCAACAACTCAGTTGTTCCTTAGTAAAAAAGTCCAAAAAATTCGGAATTCTATCAACACTATCCAAACTATCCAACACGACGTGTTAAAAGACTCTCTCTCTCTGGGAGGTTAATAGGAATGCATTTGTGAGCAGGAATGTGTATTTTGTTTTATTCACTTTCACTTGTCACACAACAACAGGAGCTGGCCACAGAAGTCAGATTTAGAAATATAACACTTAAAAGAAAATTTAACTTTATTCATGTTCTTGCAGCGGGTTAGATTTAAACCACTGTCATGCCTGTACACTACATATATGCTACAGCCTGTTACTTTAGCTTAGCATAAAGGCTGGTTACAGGGAGCTGTGTGCAAATTTAACTAAATCCACTCACCAGCGCCTCTACAATTTACATATCTTGTTTGTTTAATCTGTAAAAAAAAAAAAAAAATGTGCCGGATTATCTCAGCCAGTAGCAGTAACTTTGCTGGAGTCTCTGATTGTTGCATGGCAACCTAACGGTTTTTTTGCCCCCACGTCTCCTTTAGGGTCAAATTATCTCTTTGAGCATTGCTCTGGAACAATTTTGGGCATCACTGTTCAGAAAAATGAGTTTGATCGGAACATTTTAATATGAAACACACCGGGATAAGGTTCAATGCAAAATCCTTAAAAAGGAGAATTCAAGAAGATATCTAAAAATGTCCTTAGACCTCAGAGGGTTAATTTCATTCACTATGTAGTCCAATATAAAATACCCACAATGCACAGCTAGTTTGAGTGTACACACTTTGGTGTACAAATCTCCCATTAATTTTATTCCCCATTTTATACGACACAGTAATTTTAGTCCTAAATAATTCCTAATTTCTGTGGTTTCCTTTAATTTTTAGTCTAAATAATTCCTAATTTCTGCTTTTCTAACTCAAACATTAGGTATAATTTCCTATAAATGAGGTTTATTGACCATAAAATCAAAAAAAGTGACATAAGTTAGCGGAATTACCGGCAGAGCGGCAAAAGTGTTGAGCAATCCCGTAAAAGAAGTGGAACGCGTCGTAGAAAATACACTAACCACAATGCAACATGGTCGTTTTTTTCGTTCCCCAGAGGAGAAGAAGAAGCAGAAGCACCCGTGAAAGCTGAAAAAGGAAAACATGTTTAAAAACAGTGGAAATGTAACATGCGACACATAAACAACCTTTATATTCTCCTGAGGGCTCGGCGTGTTTAACTAACATATTAGAAGTATTTTTGTTTTGCTTTGTGTACATGATGCTGGGCGTGTCCACCTCCGACACACAAAAAAACGCCAAATGAAGTGTCCAGAAATCTGAAAAAGGAAAACATAGCGGGTCGTTTCCATATGTAGTTCACTATTTAATAAACACTGTATATGGAATAGAGAGTGAGTGAATGAGGGACCGGTTTGAACACAGCCATAGAGTCAGCAAATTTACTTAGCAATGTCAGCTACTTATAGTTCTGCTAATTTTAGCCACCATGAAACGACTTTCCATTTGAAAGAGGAAGAATGTGTTATTTCTTCTTTTTACAAAGTACATTTATTTAAAATAAGCACTGTACTAATCAAGAGCACTGGTAAATATGTGTAAAAGAGGACAGCAGTTGTAGTCAGTCACACTGAAAACAGGGCAAACACCACAATGACTTTTTAAAAGAGCGTACATCTCAGCCCAGGTCTCTATTTCTGATCAAAGTGATAGTTAACCCTCTTTACATATATTTTTAAATATATCTTTTTTCATTAGGTATTTGCATATATATAACTGATCCCCATGTGTTTCTTATCAAAACGTTCAGAAACAAACTCAGCTTTCCATTTAGTGATGCCCAAATCTTTTCTACAGCAATGTGTAAAGAGAAAATTTGAAACATTGATGTTGGCTTTTTGTTCTCAAATCTCTTTTAGAAAACAAATCTTAACTTATGATGTGTTGTAATAATTGTTTCAGTGCTTGAAATGAGTTTAACCGAAAGTCTTAGGTGATATAAAGATGAAAATAGTAAATAAATGGCTGAAATGAAATTGTGTAATCTAGCTTTTTGAGTAAGGGCTTAGTCAAACATCATCTACTGCATATAACCTAATTTATTTTGATCATATTGCATTTGGACGAGGTACATATAACAAGAGGAGGAGTTTTTTCCTGCACTGTTGTTATCGGATTCATGCATTGATCACAAGCTCAGATTGCAACTAATCACATTATAAGAAACACGCAGACATTCAATCTCAATTTCAAACAGAATTTAAATGATATCACGGTAATAACTGTTGGACTTTCTCCCAAAAAAGTACAACTTACAACACAAATAATATAAAATGTTGCTGTCCCTTCTACCATACTGTAACTCTAAGGTTAGTGTTCGTGTATTGGCCCAGTTCATGATTATCAAATGATATCATAACATGCAAATATGTCCCCCTGCAAACATGAGGCTGTGCACCTGCTCTCAGGAACACGTGCACATTGATACTTTGTTGATTTGGGCAAACATGCAACATTACACACTTGCATGTGTGATTTAAAAATAAATAAAAATTGCACACCATGTTTATATGCACCCTGTAGCTGTCCAAGCTTTAAGCAGGTACTCAGCCAGGTCGGCTCTTTATTGGCACTTCCACTGAATGCCATGATTACACAAATATTTCTGAAGGATTCCAGCTATTATTCTACCACCAAACTATTTTAGTTTAACACACATGAGCCAACACTCTCTCAACAGACAAAACACAGGAGTAATTCATGTGTGTTCTGTTATGAGGAGTTTTTTTTTTTTTTTACGCAGATGTAAATGTTGTGGGCTGTTAAAGACTGCCAGGCTGTGTTTGGGACTGCCTCGGGCCATAACAACATCACCTGGCAGCCTGGCACGCAACCAACAGGACATTAGGCAGCTGTAGCGAACAAAAACAAAAAACAAAGAAAGGAAGAATGAAAATCATCTCGCAGTCCCAACTTTCTGCTTGTCACTTGCAATGTTTTAATGTGATTTATGCAGACCGATCTGAACTGCAGGGTGTCTCTCTCATCTGAAGCATGCTTAGGTGTCTAATATTTTTTTTGGTACGGCATGATATATGATTGCATTAGACATGGACAGTCCTGTTGGACTAAAGTATTATATATGTCATAATAATTGCTGCAATTATTATTATTTTTTTTATAGGAATGTGGATCTTTCAGATCAACTTAAGGAGTGCCTATGGTTAACGTTTTCCACATTTTATCGTGTCATGCAGTGTAGGTTTCACCCTGCCTTGGTCTTGGTCTTGACTTGGTCTCAATACACAAGACCAGATCTTGGTGAGGACTTAGTTTTGGTTTAGGTGGTTGTGACTACAACACCGATAAAAGCTGAGACGGATATGTTATATGTACAATCTATACACTTTTAAAATGATTTTTGTTTACTATTTACTAGCTATTGCATGTAATATCTGCAAGATCACAGTATATTTACCATAATACAGCATATGTAGTTTAGCGTATATCTATACAACAAGTCCTCCAAACTATAAGACAGCATATGTTGTTTAATCCAACCCTCTAATACGACCCATTGGAGCGTTTTCCATCCTCATTTCAGGATTTAAATCCCGTTACTTCAGTTCTGTGCGTACGTACATTCATCTGCAACTGTTTGATTATTGATTTGTCATCAATTATCAAGCAAAAATGACAAAAGCTTCTCAAAGTGTGAGGATTTGCTTTTTTTTTTTAATACCATTGTAAATGTAATATCGTTGAGTGTTGGACTCTTTATTGGTTAAAAAAACTAGACATTTAAAAATGTCAACTTGGCTCCACAAAAATGGCCAGTTTTCACTATTTTCTAACATTTTGTAGACCAAACAATTAATTGAGAAACTAATCAACAGATGAATCCATAATTAAAAAAGATCATTAGTTTCATCCCTAGGTAAGATACATTACCTTACAGTATGTTCATACATATTGGTACTGTACATAATGGATCGCACACTATTATTAGTCATATAGAATGTTACTTTTCACAAAGGAAGTTGGTTGTGTCTCAAAAAATGTAAATTCTGCTTCTCCACCAACGCAAGACACACTCAAGCAACCAACCATGAATATTGTGCCAATATTTCGGGGGAAAGCCGAGTGATGTTGCTGCTGCAGTAAGGTACAGTAGGTCCAGGATGGGGAATTTAACAATGGCCACTAATATGATGTAATACTGGTATTTCTGCAATAGGCTTTATGTACAACAAGTGTCTTCACTTGGGATTAAAGCAAAAATGTTAAAGATTTCTTTTTTTTCATAAGGATAACGCACATTGATTAACATTTCTGTAAATGTGTCAGTGTTATCCAGCCGATTACAGGCAGAAGGCACCAATATAGCATCAAGCGATCAATGCAGTACTAATAGCATCCATACACTATATTTACAGTATATCTGTTGTATCAGTTTTGGGTGCTGCTTAACCCTTGTGTTGTCTTCCTGTCAACCATGAAAAAAAAACACATTTTTGTAACTTTTCAAAAAAATTCAATGAAAGTAATCATTAATGTCAACTGAAGAATGTTGTTATTTTTGGGCAATTTGGTTGAAAGAAAGCCATATTTCTGATATAAAACCCTTTGAAACGTGTCAATTTGACCCGAGGACAACACAAGGGTTAAAATGATTTAGATAATTAAGATGACCATTGAACATCTAAAATGAAAGTTAATGTACAGCTGGAAGTAACAAAAAACTGAACAGAAACTGGTTTCTGGTTCAGTCTAGATGGATAGTCTTAAAAATAACTCTTTTTTCTCTCTCTCTCTCTCACACACACACACACACACACACACACACACACACACACACACACACACACACACACAATGGATATACGAACGTGTAATAAACTGTTTATCAATTTGTTAACATCACTTTTGACCACTTTCACATTCTTCTACATAGCATATGTGTGCTGAGTGACTTGTGTAGGCGGTGGTCCTTTCAACTCAAACTCAAGTTCCTCTTTTTGGAACTGAGTATCCTTGTTGTAAAACTACAAGCCTTCATTTATCAATCATCAGAGCTTAACTTTCTTATTTTATCCAAAATGTGTTCGACATTCCCTTCATGGCCGATCATCCCCCCCCCCCGTTATCTTTCGGACAGTTTGGCTACTCCCTTTCCATACAAGCAAACGCAGATCAAGAGGACACTTACCGCTCTTCGACTATTGCTTCTGCGGTTGTCTATGTGCTCTTCTACAGATTCAGATGACCGACTAAAGAATAATCCTCATTTCCTTTCCGTAGGTTCCATTTCTTAACTGTACTTTTGTTGTTGTTGTTGTCTCTTTGGTTCAGGCTGAAGATGCGGACGGGGCGACGGAGCGCAGCGCACTGGGCTTGGACAAGGAAGTTTGTGTGCTGTGCGCATCTCTGTGACTTGGTGAAAAAGAGGAACAAACTATCACAGATCGTACTCTCGGTTTAACTGGCAGTAAAAAGCCGGCAGTCATTTTTTTTCCAGTTGCTTCTTTAGTGGTGGAATGGAGAGAAGCTGTCTTGTGTGCCATAGCGCAGAATAAAATATAAGCCTAGTGTTAGATGTAGATCTTTCTTTTCTATTTAACATATTTATCTATTTACTTTTTTATAGATTAAGACCACTGTCTGAACGTCATAGTTTACCCACCTTTTTTTGCAGATATGTCTACTGTTATAAAACCATTGTATATTATAAATATGTACAGGCAAAGGGCGTAGGTTTTATTTTAACACATTATAAAGGGGGTGCTGGGGACAGGGCAATTCCAGGATTTTTCAGGTCAGGTGGCAGAGAGTGTGTGTGTGTGTGTGTGTGTGTGTGGGGGGGCATTTTATCAGAATACAGCATAGAAAATCTGCTTAGAAAGTAGTACTATTGAACAGGGTAGAACAACACAATGATATTCTGCTAAATAAAACATTCATTATTAATTTCCCTTGTATTCCTTTAAAAAACAACAACAACTAAAAATTCTAGTGCTGGTTCCATGGTATCATAATTTTGGATATTCACCACCATGGAAACAGGAATTGGTCATCTGACAAGGGTTGGGTAGACTGAGAGAACAGGCAGCCAATGGCGTTTTTTCCATTAATGGTACCTGCTCGACTGGTCGTCATGGCAGGAAACCGCTGTGACCTAACGCGACACACACAGAACGTCAAAGGTGTGTTGTTTTGATTCTCTGCATGTCTGTAGCTAGCAATGGATGATGATTCTCTCCGACCAATCAGCAGTCTACAGGTTTTCACGTCACATTTTGGTATCGCCTGAGTTCGCTTGGAACCTGAGGTAGTACTAAGAAAAGTACCTTTTAACAGGTACCAGGGACTTTTCGTAATGGCAAACCAAAAAAGTCGAGTAGAGTCGAGGCGAGGCAAGTAGATACCATGCAGTGGACTAGCCACAAGTGATAGTCCTCTGATCCAATGGAAATCACATCAATGTTGTGATGGAAATCCCAATGGACATTTAGGGTTTTACTAGGCTTTTTAAACGTAAAATAAAACCACACTTTAGAGCGCCGCGTACCTCACGGCTGCAACACAAAAAGCGCCTGGAAGTACTTTTGAGATAGCTACTTAAACCAAAATTGTGCGAGTTCAATTTGAAACCTATGATTGAATGCGAAACCAAATTTTCCAAACGATTCCAATAAAAAAAAACAATTCCATTGGAATCGTAATGTTTTTTTTACTCTTTACGTTGTTGAAAAACCTGTTAATTCTTTTAAAAAGCTGTTGAAGACTTTGCCTTCAAACAGACCTTTAGTTAGATGAGATAAGGGAAAGTTAGGAGAATGTTCTCTAAAGGTTGCAACGTTAGGGGAAAGTTAGGGGAACGTTATGGGAACATTTTCTAAAGGTTGCAACTTAGGGGAACATTCTCTAAAGGTTGCAATGTTAGGGGAACGTTAGGGGAACATTCTGAGAACATTCAATGTAACCAAAAACTAACTTTCCCAGAAGATTAAACCAACTTTCTTTTGCAACCAAAATCTAACCAAACCTAACCTTCAGGGAATGTTCCTGCAATCAAAAACAAATGTTCTCAGAACATTCTGGGAACCAAAAATTGTTAACTGGGATGCCTTTTATTAATTACATTTAATTTCATTGTGAAGCACTTTGCAATTTCTATCTGTAAAAGGAATATATAAATACACGTTTACTTACTAGGATGGACAGAGGGAAGAATTAATAAATGGATGGCGTTGGACAGATGTGGGGGACTCATTTGCATGATGCGCAGGACAGCTTGATAACATATTCAAATGAGTTTGACAGCTATAATGCTCAGGGCATCCTCTGGGCGGAGGCAGGCAGCAGAGTGGAGGCGTGGGCAGTTCAGCCCCAGGGCAACAACAGCAGCTCAGCAACAACTTTGTCAGAGAAAGCTCCTAGCTCTTTGACTGTAATCCTTAATCAAGAGTTAGGATTAGAAACCGAGTTCCCCTCTGAATCCCAGGCTGCAGTGACGTAGACAGGGAGGGAGGGAGGGAGGATAAGAATGAAACAAATGAGATCAGATAAAAGGTAGAATGAGTTTAAAATTGCTGACGGATAAAAGAAGATAAAAACAAATCCCAGCATGAGGGATAAAGGGAAAGAATTGGTGTTAGCAGCTGCTTACAGCTGCAGATGGTGTGGGTCAGGGCACAACGAGCTGTCCGACAAACCGTTTGTTTTCAAAATCCAAGGGGAAATGAGTTCTTCGTTTAATGGGTTGAAGATCCACAGATAGTTTAATTATCACCCTGTAAATGGCAGTGTACGTGGGTGTCAGACTTCATACACATGTAATGTACAGGGGGGGCTTTTTTAGTGGTCTTTTTGGACGTTTTTGTTGTTCTTTCCGACATTTTTTCAGCTTTTTTCAATGGTTCTGTTGCTTTTTTCTGAGGTATTCAAGGTTTATTTTGATGTTTTTATCGCCTGTCTGTTTTTTTTCTCTCAAAGTTTTTGTTGCTTCTTTTAGAGTTTTTGTCGCCTTTTTTAGGGGTTTCCCCAACATTTTTCACGCCTTTTTTGCAAGTTTTTGGCTCTTTTTTCAAGTTCTTTTCCTCTTTTGACAAGTTTTTTTTTCAACATTTTTTTAAAATGTTTTTGTCACTTTTCTCAATACATGCCCGGACCAGCTCATAGTTATGCTACTATAGTTTTAGACTGCTTGTTGCTAACCTATCTTTGGGGAGCTTATTCCCTGGAGTCCTATATGTTTTCTCGGCACACAGTTTTCCGTGGATTGGGGTGGCACCTAAATCATGGTTGCAGCTGCCGTGGTCCTGCTCGACGCCCTACTATGCCTTATATGCTCTACTCAAACTGTAAAGTATCTTGAGATAACTCTTGTTATAATTCGGTACCATAATACAATTGAATAGAAAATTGAAATGTACTCTTTTCAGTGTTTTTTTGTGGATGTATTACTGTATTTAACATGATTACAGAAAGGGAATAATCATCTGAATTCATATCGTAATATCTGGCAGGAAAATCACAAGTAGATTTCCCTACCCAATAGTTGACCCCTAGTTTCTACATGGCTTTTCATCACACTGCAACTGTTTTGCGTAATGTCCTGAACAAAACGTCACAACACGATGTCGCGTGTGTTTCCCAGAACTCGTCGTTATTCACTCAATAGGTGAGTGAGACACACACAAGGTTGTGTGGTAAATGGAACGAACTATAAGAGCTGAATCATATGTAGTGGGAGCTACAGAAGCAACATTCAAGGACAGACATGCATTTCAATGTTAATAGTGCATTCAGCAACAGTATCTAAGAGTGTACATTGCATCATTCTAAAAAACAAAAGATCCGTTGAAACCACACAACTACACAGCATTTAGCTTGACAGATTAGCATAGCACAATATTATGAAATATTGTGAAAGCACAATAGTACACAGTAGCAGAGTCAATCACGTTTTAATCAACAGAGAGATGGGAAGGGCAGGGCGTGGCTATTTTGTCCACTGACCATTGACTAATAATTGTATTTAATGGACTCTAATGGCATTTAAGAGGCATGATAGGAACAGTAGGAATCAATAAAACAGCATACATGTTCAAAAAGGACAAATATCCATCTCATATTTTGAGTAAATATTGGCTGACTTTGCTTAGAGATTAGGGCATCTCCATTAAAAAAATGGACACAAAATGGACACTTTCCAGTGTTGTATTACAAAAATAAGGGTTTTTCAGCTGACTCTGTCACTGTGTTTTATCGCTTCCATCCACCCAGCTTACCGCAAGCTGTCACAGCTGTGAACGGAAAGTTTGCAAAATGTGTACATTCTGAAAATGAAAAAGAGGAAGAGGAACATGTTTCTGTCTTCTTTTTTTCTTCTTTGTTGGTCACTTAAGAGGTTAGGTTCTGCGGCAAAAATAACCAGTCAGTGGCAGTAATGCCAGGAAAGTGAAATAATTATAAGCACCTTACATAAAATTAGTATAGTGTGAGAGGAGCAATACTAATTTAGGCATTAACAGGTGATACCCAAACACATATTTGTTTGGCTGTTAGATAACAAAAAAAGGCACTTCTGCAAATGGTTAATTAGATGGAATATTCTGTTTTTTTAAACAAGATAGTGGATTTTAATTAGAAAAGATCAAAGGTCAAAAGGTAGTTTGGGGTTGGATGATACAGAGGATGACGCAATAGCTGCGTTGATCAATTTCGATCAACAGCTTATAGAAGACTGAAGAGAGTTTTTTTTTAGGGTTAGGGTTACTTTCATTTTATTTAAGGCGGGCCATTTATTTCTTATGTTTCTACCATAAGTTGTTCAGTATGCTGTTTATATCAGTTGTTCGTATGCTATTTGAGTTGCACCTTGTGAAAATGGGCTGGTCCGTGTTGCAAAATGTGTGACTTTCTATGCATGACTGTGTCTCATTTCTTCACCAACAACAACTATAAGCTGCTAAAGAGGATCTACATTGGGAGAGTCTAATGTCGCTCCCAATGTCCATAATTACCAATCCTAATAGAATATTTTGAAGACATAATACACTGGTTGACATTAGAATGTCCCAGTTAGCATTATTTGGATTTATGCTAGCAGAATCTGGACATACCAGTTATATCAAACACAATGGACTGGGAAGTCACATGTTCCAGCTCAGAAAATTACTATTTGAATATCCTGAAGCTAGACAGAATATTTATGTTCATGTAAAAGCACTCAGTGAGAACTTTGTTCACAGAAAAAAGACTCAACCCTAGTTATAGAACCACTAAAGCCAAACTAAGAGTGAGATCTCTTTTAATCAATGACGTGTTATAATGAAATGAGTTGGTGCTTGTTATTATTTTCAGCCAGCCACCACAACAAGTCATCCAAACGGGCATACAAAGATTGGTTGTTTATTCCTGCCTCAGGAAATACGACCCATAGGAGCGTTTTCTGTGCTCATATCTAAACCACAGGACATAATGGTCACGATTTTAAACACTTTGTTAACATTTAATACGGTCACAAGTTGGTTAGGTCAAGGCCAGTCTTGCATTGCCAGACCTTTCTCTACAACGCTGCAGAGGAGGGTCTGTTGACTCCACACAGCATTCTGGATTGGAGATAAACATGCTCTGGTTTACTTTGGCATTTCTTTAAACCAATCACAATCCCCATGGGCGGATGCCGCTACGAAATAGCCTCGGGAAGGAACTTGTTTTGGTGGAATGTGTTTGTTCAAAAGTTGTTTTAGTTGTCCTCAGATTGGACAGATAGTCTAGCTAGATGTCTGGATTTACCCTGCAGAGATCTGAGGACCAGATAACCATAGTCCTCATAAAACGATCAGATTACAACACAAAGAAAGTGGAAGTAAACCGACATCCGAACCGAAAGTCCGGCGGCAATGGAGCAATCCAGAAGGTGGATTGTCGTGGACATAGCTAGACTAGGGTGACCAAACGTCCTCTTTTGCCCGGACACTTTTGACGTACTGCCTGTTAAAAATTCATGAAAATGTCTGGTTTTAGCTGTTTTTCATGGGACCATTATAAGCGTGTACTAAAATTGACTGGCACTTAGCAAACAATACTACGGTACTTTGTTGTTTGACGTGATTCCCGAGAGGCTGCCTTGTGAGCGGCTCTGCGACAAGCACATACAGGGAGCAGATCAGACAGGGAGCAGATCAGACAGCGGAGCACATACAGGGAGCAGATCAGACAGCGGAGCACATACAGAGAGCAGATCAGACAGCGGAGCACATACAGGGAGCAGATCAGACAGGGAGCAGATCAGACAGCGGAGCACATACAGGGATCAGATCAGACAGGGAGCAGATCAGACAGCGGAGCACATACAGGGAGCAGATCAGACAGGGAGCAGATCAGACATACAGGGAGCAGATCAGACAGCGGAGCACATACAGATGAGCAGCTCAGACAGTCGAGCACATACAGGGAGCAGACCAGACAGGGAGCAGATCAGACAGCGGAGCACATACAGGGAGCAGATCAGACAGGGAGCAGATCAGACAGCGGAGCACATACAGGGAGCAGATCAGACAGGGAGCAGATCAAACAGCAGAGCACATACAGGGAGCAGATCAGACAGCGAAGCACATACAAGGAGCAGCTCAGACAGCCGAGCACATACAGGGAGCAGACCAGACAGGGAGCAGATCAGACAGCGAAGTAGCATTGCACAGAAAATGTGAAGCGTAAGTGCAGCTTCACAGTTGAACTACAAAAAACACTTTCCACGTACCGTCCCGGTCAGGACAAGGTGGAGGGGCAGTGCACTGTGTGCAAAGCTAGAACATATGTTTTAGTGTCTAATAAAGGTGCTGGAGATCTCAAAGCTCACATGGACACCGAAAAACCTTATCTTATTACATTGAAAAGGTTTTGAAGAGATATTTAGTTGAAGCTGGATTTTAAAGCTGACTCAGAATAGGTCAGATTTACATTATTTAATATTAATTTATCTGAAAAGAGCTATTATTTTGTTACAAGTTGTTACATATTTTATTTTAATACACAAGTTATTTTTTATACCATTGAGGCATAATAAAGCATGTTCATTAACCCCTTAGAAGCCTGTCTGAATTTGTTTTTTTGAGGCCGGCCGAGTGTCCTCTTTTTTGGAAATCAAAATAGGGTCACCCTAATATACACTCACCTATAGGATTATTAGGAACACCATACTAATACTGTGTTTGACCCCCTTTCACCTTCAGAACTGCCTTAATTCTATGTGGCATTGATTCAACAAGGTGCTGAAAGCATTCTTTAGAAATGTTGGCCCATATTGATAGGATAGCATCTTGCAGTTGATGGAGATTTGTGGGATGCACATCCAGGGCACGAAGCTCCCGTTCCACCACATCCCAAAGATGCTCTATTGGGTTGAGATCTGGTGACTGGGGGGGCATTTTAGTACAGTGAACTCATTGTCATGTTCAAGAAACCAATTTGAAATGATTCAAGCTTTGTGACATGGTGCATTATCCTGCTGAAAGTAGCCATCAGAGGATGGGTACATGGTGGCCATAAAGGGATGGACATGGTCAGAAACAATGCTCAGGTAGGCCGCAGGATGTAAACAATGCCCAGTTGGCACTAAGGAGCCTAAAGTGTGGCAAGAAAACATCCCCAACACCATTGCACCACCAGCCTGCACAGTGTTAACAAGGCATGATGGATCCATGTTCTCATTCTGTTTACGCCAAATTCTGACTCTACCATCTGAATGTCTCAACAGAAATTGAGACTCAACCAGGCAACATTTTTCCAGTCTTCAACTGTCCAATTTTGGTGAGCTCTTGCAAATTGTAGCCTCTTTTTCCTATTTGTAGTGGAGATGAGTGGTACCCGGTGGATGCTAATGTTGCTCTGTCTGCTGAATGTGTGAAGAGACAATTCTCACACTGTTGTGGGAAGATGTAGCAAGTAGTCGTGAGCGGGTGAAAAACACAAGGTGAGTCCAACATGATGTTGCAAAGATGGGGTATTTATTGTTCACCTCAAGTAAGGCCAATACGGCAAAATAGTGTTACAAAAATAAACTAAATTATGGACAGCAAAAACAAAATACTTTCACAAAATAAAAGTAAACTGACAGGAGAGTTAAGACGATTACAGAAAACAAAACCATTGTTTCCTTTTGACCTTGAAGCAACTCATTGCAGACGGCATCCAACGGACTTACGCCCTACTCCCTCTGGTGTTCCTCATGCTCTCTCCGTCAACAAGACAAAGCCACTGCCTGTCTATATAGGCCTGAAGCCCACCCCTCAAATTGGAACAAGGCAGGGGTGGCTCAGGTGACTAGGCAGTACTGAAGGCTCTATACAGCCAAAATGAATGAATCTATCACCCTAGACAGTCATATGATTCACATTAACAATTTAAGGAATAGGCTCACAGATGATTTAAATTTTGTAATCATTAACATTAACATAACATAAACATATGAAAAGGCTAAAATAGGTAGCATATTGCTACCGTGACTGCTGCCATGTGCTCTTGTCACATAAACACATTCTTGTAAAATATGGACGCTTGGTCAGGTGCCTTTGTTGTTGTTATATGATGCTAAAGGAGACCATTAGCGTCATATAACACGCGCTTGGTCGTCACCTTTAGCGTCAAGGAAAAGCTTGTGGATGGGCTTACGGTTCTGTGACTCGCAGGAATGGGATGGTTGGGTTAAGGAAAAGCTTGTGGATGGGCTTACGGTTCTGTGACACGTGGGAATAACGGGCTAACCCTAACCCGCTCTCCTGGTTGAAAGTCCTATGTTTGACCCTTCCACCCCCCAGACCAACCTCCCTACGTGGAATGTATTTCTCCCTTACATACTACTCGCACCCCGTCTAGATGCTGCTCTCCCCAGTAGCCTACGTGTGTACGTTTGCCCCATCAACATTATACTGGTGCAAATTTCTGCTGCCTCTGTGGCCAAAACACTGTTATTGCAAAGTCACAGCTATTTTATTTATCGGAAATATTTACAGTTTGAATGTTGACTACCCAAATTGTTTCCTAAAAGAATAAAGCTGCAGCTTGGTTTTATACTGTATTTATATTTATATTTATATATATATAAATTTAAAAATCTGTAAATAAAATAATATTTCTACAATAAGGAAATATATAATATTTGAAATGTAGCATTTAAGTGTTTTCAGTTGTTTTGATTTTATGGCCCAGAACTTTACTGTTTCGGCTTAGCACTTTCATTTTCAGCTACAGCAGGCAGCGGTTTTCAACAAATAAAAGGTCTTAAACCCCACTCATGCCCAGCACCAACAGAGCCAGACATTTCCCTCAGAGAGTTGGTGGAAAGCAAAACCTAGCTAATACGAGAGTAAATATTGGACTTACATTCTTCAGGTTGCCAGAAACCCAACTCCTAATGCAAATGAATAAAGGTTGCTCCATGTTTGCTGGTGTAAATACTACAATGTTTGCTAATCAACTTAAAGATCAAACACAAAGTAATATGTAAGTGTTGCGCTGTCCCCCAAGTGGGCAAAAACAGTCAGTTGATGCAGGTTTACGTGAGATCACAATGTGATATCTTTAGCTGGGGCTCTTCCCCTCAGCTCTCAAAGTGATCTGGATCTTCCTCCCCTGCTGGATGTCTGTGAGGAAAAAAGAGAACACTTCCTTTTGGTGAGGGAGAAACAGTGGGAGGGCTATTTTTCATGATGGTTACATTTTCACATGTATAGATAGAGACCAAACTAAAGAAAGTTGTAAGCTGAGCAGATGTCAAAGACCCTGCTTACACCTGGTCTTGGGCCATCTGCTCACAAGTGGACAACAATAAACAACCACCAAGACGCATTGTGATCCAATCACTAAAAACCATTGCCGAGTTGGACTGGGCCGCATTTCGTCACACATCTTTTGCAACGTAAACACTAATGTGTCCTGAGCCATCCTTCACAAGGACCTAACTATCAACTATCAATAAAGGATATGGTGCCATGTTACATCCTGCCACAATCTGCGGTGCCCAGCTACGTCCTGCTGTGCCTGGTAATGCCGCACAGTGCCCTGTTATGCCTCAAACTACGACAAAGAACTACTACAAACTACTATTTTTTGGGATTGTTATTGCCACTCTTCATTTTAACCCCAACCGGTCGTCAGACACCGCCTACCAAGAGCCTGGGTCTGTCCCAGGTTTCTTCCCAATGGGGAGTTTTTCCTCGCCACTGTCCCACTTTTACTTGCTCTGGAGGAAACTACTAGAACTGTTGGGTCCTTGTAAATTCTGGAGTGTGGTCTAGATCTACTCTATCTGTAAAGTGTCTTGAGATAACACTTGTTATGAATTGATACTATAAATAAAATTGAATTGAAAATTGAATTGGTGGTTTTAGGGAGTTCATTTTATGAAGAGTTACAAGAAGTGTTGCGTGACTGTCTATCATTTTGCCTTATGGAAAAAGATGTGGTGGGCTCTGCTGACAGCGGTATCTCCAGCTAGTCTACTAGTCTGGATCAACAAAAGTTAATTTACTGGATAATCGCCGGATGTCCCTCGCCTTGGAAAGCTGCTTGTTTCAGGAAACAACCTTCGAGCTAGCAACTCTGAAAATGGCAAGTTTGCAACAAGGCAGGACTGCTTGGTACTTTCGGGGAAGGATTTTAAAGATTTACAAGGAATACGTTTACAGCATTTGCTATCTAACTGGAAGATTTTGGGACATATTGGCCGGGATTTGCTATTGACAAAATACACACGTCAAAATTCTGGTAAGAGGTTTACATTATTATATGTCATTTAGCTTTTATCTATAGCAACTTACAATTGCTATATATGTCAGAGGTTGCACAACTAGGGGTTAAGTGTCTTGCTCAGGGACACATTAGTTGATGTATTGCAAAGGGAATCAAACCCATATCTCTCACACCAAAGGCATGTGTCATATCCACTGTGCCATCACCACCTTAACCAGGTTGACAGTAATTTATCCATGGGTTTATCCATGTCTCCAGCTAATTTCAATAGCTTATGTTACTGTATTGTGTAGGCAGTAAAGAAATCTGAACACAATGGGTTAGCTGGAGAGGCATGATAGACACAGGTGTGCCTCGGCTGTCCACTTGTGTTCAGATCACTTAAACACCCTTCGAAGTTCATCAGATTCACAGACAGCATTTTGGCTTCAGTGCAAAGACAGTTTAAGAACTCTAAAAGAACAGTTGGACATTTTGGGAAACGCGCTTCTTTTCTTTCTTGACAAAAGTTAGTTAACAACATCGATACCCCTCAGTTTACTTTCAATATACAAATAGCGTATTTTATTTATGTGGGATGGTAGTGATGTGACTTGCAAGTGTGCACATCATCAAGACAGAGTTGTTTGTGTGGATTAAAATACTGTGCATTGACAATATTAGGTTCAGGTTGAACAACAGACTTTGGATGATGAGAGGCATCTTATCATGGTTTTCAGGCATGTCCCTATTTTTTTTAAATTATTATTAAGTGGATTGTGTATGTATGGTATTTAATGGATGCTGAACAATCTCTTAAATATGGAAGTATGTTAAGTGAAATGAAATGTGATTTGACTAGAAGACCACACCCAAGACGGACAGAAAGAAAGCAAGAAAGATACAAAAGGACTTGAAATGTGAGCTGATGCATACGGTCTGTTTCTGAGTCTCTGTCGGTTTCTGTCTCCACAGATGCCCTCTTTCTCTTGCAGCCCTGGCTGTTTTCTTGTCCTGACACACTCTCGTCCTCGTCCTGCTCATCTGAGCTGCTTCTCGGCTCAGCTGCTGACGACAATGACTGCGATGAAGCAGAGGAAGCAAGTGAAAATAAACTAGAAACAGCTCATATTTACACATGCGTACAAAGCCTCAACTGAATCTGCTTTTGTGGCTTGAATTACCGTACCTTGCCATGTGATAGTAAGGATTTCTGTAGAGCAGAATTCAGAGTCTCCAGCGCCACTACTGTTACAGAAACATGACCCCAGTAAGTATTATTCACCTGTGCACAGTAGGTATATATGGATGCATACACACAGACACATATGAATCTGAGCTCTTCACCTGGGCGTAATGATATAGTAAGGACAGGCACCTTCTTCCCATTCCCGTTTTGGTCTGTCTTCCCATTTTCCTCCTTTTTCTGCTCCCAATCTTTGATTACCTGCTGTGACAGGACCATCATATCATATTAGTCTGGATTGGTCAACGGTTAATTTACTGGGTAGTTCCGGCGCCGCCAGTTCCACCGGGTGTCCTGTCAGTTGTCCCTCTCTTTTCCGCTTTCTTTGAGTTTACGTTTAACTCGGAACAACAACTTGAACCTCTGAGCTAACAAGCTAACGTTACACGCTGAAAATGGCAAGTTTTGAAGAAAGTTTGGATCGTGCAACAAGGCAGGCCTGCTTGGTTCTTTTCGGGGAATGATTGTAAAGATTTTACAAAGAATATGTAAGTACTATCTCCCTGGGACGTTTGGGGACCAATATGAGAAGATTGGTTTGGACAAAGTACACACAGTGATACACTGGAAAGAGGAAATGAAGTTTAACCATGTATCCGGCGGCTCCTCCATTTACTCTCTAACTGAGATGTTTTTGGACCGATGGGGGGGGGATTGCTGTGGACAAAATTTTGTAAAGCATTTTGCAGAGCCGACGTCGCTGCGTCTGGAGTTTAACCACCTAAGACAATTGTGATTGGTTTGAAGAAATGTTGAGATGGGTCTAGCAATTCGAGGCTATGATACCATGAACCCTGTTTGTCCCCTCTGTACAATCACCCCCATGTCTTTTAATCGTCCTGCCAAAACAATTACCTTGAAGTTACGGTCACTGGCAGACCCTTCCTCTTGTTGATTGGCTGGTGGGATAGAGGGGCATGAGAGAGGGACGATAGGAGACGGTGATGATACTGGTCTGAGTGGATTTTCCTTCCCGTCCTTGTCAGGGCAGCTCCGTACTCTCTCTCCAGTCTGTAGGGCTAAGGGTGAATCATCTGTTGGCATTTGGCTGGATTTAGACTTTCCATGATCCGATAGGTCCAGAGGCCCATCAAACGCCTCTTTAAGATCTCCAGAGACCCTCTCGGTCTTTGATGGTGGGATGTCCTTTTTCTCCTGGGGCTTAGTTTGACACTGTACATCTCGTTCTGTCAGACTTCTCAACTTGAACACCACAGTTGGCTCTTTGGCAGGGGGTTGAGGGGTACTCTGCTTGTGCCAGGGAGATGCAGAAACCTGACTTCTAGAGCTGGTATGTTGGCTAGTTGGGATCAGGTTGGGAGAGCGTGGCAGGTACGGTTTGGAAGAAGGTTGCGCCACCGGACTGGTCGCTGGAACAGCTGGAGTAACCAAGTCAGAGGATTCAGAAAAGGGCCAGGGGACAGTAGCAGGGCTGCTCCTGGTTGGTTGAGGACGGCAAGGGACAGGAGTATGGACCACATGTCTGTTGGGGGTCACTTCTCCACCCGTTGAGGAATAAAAGTTCTTGAGGAGAGCTTGAGGAGGGATAGAGGATCGCTGGTTCAGTTCCTCAACACTCTGAGCTCTAAGTTATGTGAAACAGAAGCCAGGCAGATAGGGAGAGGTTAGAGCGACCATGCAGGTCATTAGGGCCACAGCAATGTAGTACTTTGTAACAATAAAATGATTGCAAGGGAATACAATTTACAAGATTTGTAAATGTTTAATATGATTGATTGAAGCTGAGTAGTGGCTTTTGATTCTTCTTATTTGAGTTCCCAAAACATTTTTTTAAATATATCTTGACACACCCAATCACTGATTTGTCAATTCACTGTCCCACACTTCCATACTCTCACAAAGTCCTATGTCCCTTTGTCTCACCTTCTCTCCATAACACAGGTTACATTTTGTTCCGTCTTCCAGGAAAGAGGCTTGTATGACTCCTTTGAGAGTGGAGAATGAACAAAGAATCCCAAAAATTAAAGTACAAATTAAAGTAATAGTTTGACATTTTGTAAACAGCTAAAAAGCTTAGCGTAAAGACCAACTACATCCAGTTTGTCCTTTATGCTAAATATTTCCCTAAGCTATGGGGATAATTTCACAGTATTCATAAAGCCTCTTAGGTTGTCTCCATGTCTTAGACTAAGGCTTTGACGGTACTTACTGTTTCCATTTAGCTAGCATTGGGGTATTTACACTTCATGATTTAACAAAACATGTTAGTAAGTAAGCTTTGACGTGCCAGTAGGTGGATGGTGTTTTTTTTCCCCCCTTATGCTAAGCAAAGCTAACAACTTTCTGGCCACAAAATTTAAAGGACAGGTATGAGAGATGTGTTACATTATTTTGTTGACATGCGCATGCGACAGAGAAATGGTTAAAAACTGCATTTTAATGGGTATGCTTTTGAGAGTTAATTGATTTAGAAACTTACAAATTGGCTTCCGTTCATCCCTCTCAATTGTCTGTGTACACTTTCTGTTGGATCAGAAACAGAAATGAACTTATGTAAGGAGGCGAGAATGATAATCAACAAACAAACAAACAAACAAACACCTTTCTTCCTCCCAGCTCTTCCTCATCCTCACCTTCAGTTCTTTGGTTGGCCTCAGTTTTCAATGCAATATTGACACCTGCTGGCTGGCTACCGGCCCTGCTGGTCCCCATAGCGAGGAGGGCGTCAGGTCCAGAGGAGGGGGAATATTCAGGGGGGCTGGTTGGTTTGATGTCTGGGGTGTTGCTCCTATTGGAGGAGTGGTCACTGTGAGCTCTGCTACACAAACAGAATTGCACAGTCGCTGTGTGAGATATCTCCTAAGAGTTGTCTAGGAGCTCCTCTTTGAATGCTTGTTATGATGTTTTTCATACAGGCAAAATGTGATATATATGCAGAGATGGGAAGTACAATTATTGTGTTACTATGCTCAAGTAGATTTTTCAGATATTTTTACTTTACTATTTATTTTTGTGCCAACTTTTTAGTTTTGCTCCTTACATTTTAACACAAATATCTGTACTTTCTACTCCTTACATTTTACAAAATTGGCTCGTTACTTTCAAATCATTTCAGTGGAGTTAGCGTTATTATTTTTCGCATCATCATATGAATTCAATCTAATTGGATGGGACTATATGTTGCACTTCCGCACCGCTACAAGACGACTTGACAGATTTGGTGGCAAATCATTAGCATTGTAGTATGGACAGTGACATGACTGAAAATAAAGAAAACATTGTGAAAACATTTATTATTAATAGCACTCCATTTTCAAAGATTTACTAGCTGTCAGTTCCTTTTCTCATTTGCAAGGTTACATTTACTTTTATACTTAAGTACATTTCCAAGCTTGTACTTTGTTACTTTTGCATGAGAAGTGAGTACTTTTGCCATCTCTGTATAAATGCAAACACATTGTAGTCATTGTAATATAATGACAATAAAGGTTTCTTATCTATCATATTAAGTTGACTCTAACTTTCTAATACAACAACATATACTCACTCAAGTGCTGCTCTTAAATTCCTGAGCTCATCTCTAAGTTTCGTGTTCTCCTTTTTCATGTTGGTCATCTCCCCCGCTACAACACAGACCACAAGTCATGATCAGAGCACAACACAGTCGCCTCTAAAATGTATATTTTGGGGAAAGTAAACCCATGGATAGAAGGGTGCCACAAGGCAAAGAAGAGTTAAATGGAAAAAGACAAAGTTTTGGTACTGATGCAAGACTTATATGACACATAAGAGACAAGTTAGGGATGAGGAATGGATGAGGAATGGATAGAAGGTTGGTTTTACTGATTTGACATACAGACATAAACAGAATACCCAGTAGAGAGATGTGCTGGAGGCTTTGTATCTGCGAGGCTTCAAATTCCATCTGTCTTCTCTTGGCCACCTCCTGAGTTACTGTACATCTGTCACACAGCCCCGCCCTCAGCCTACACAACATCAGAAACATGATTTAAAAATGATAATGTTCACATTAAACACACATTTAACAATCCATTGAAGGGAAACTGCTTACTTTTAAAGAGAAGAAATAACACATCCTACAGTACCTTTGACAAAGGAATTGGTTATTTAATTGCACCATTGCTTAACCCTTGTGTTGTCTTTCCATCGATCATGCAACTTTTTGTTTTTCTGGGTTAAAATTTAAGATGTAAAACTTTTTTTTATGATTAGGTCGTGTTTTGCGACACGTTTGCTGGTTTTTCTCGTTTTTTCCACTTTTTTTTACTTTCCCTGATGTTTTTGCTGACATTTTTGTCACATTCTCCAATGTTATTGTCGATTTATTTTCCGCTCTTTTATTTTTTACGTTTTTTTCAAATGTTTTTAAAGCTTTTTTTTGGACATTTTTGTCACGTTTTTCAATGTTCTTACTATAAATTTATTTTCCAAATGTTATAAAATTGAATAAAACATCCAAATTCAATGAAAGTAGTGAAGTGATAATTTACTTTACTTCCATGTGGTTTTTTGGACAATTTGGTTGAAAGAAACCCACATTTCTGATATTGAAACACTTTTAAAATGGGTCAATTCAATATAGTCACTTTATGCCACACATGGCTTACTTGCTCCAGTATGACTAGTAGTTTGGGGTAGCTATCTTAGCTACCTATCGCTGTGCTATTGACCATATACTGTGTTTGCTCTTCTCTACTTGTGCTACCATTCCAATATATGTTTGTTTCACCATTATTACTGTCAAATTAAATGTCGAAGTTCATTCGCAGCCACACACATTTCTCAGTTCAATACACTCAGGGGCTTTGCAGCTACTTGGTCTGGTATGATAAACCAATGATATGTATGTAATGGTATGTCAACCAAATGTAACATGTGTACCTGTTTTCCAGTGTCTTGATGTTCTCGATGAGTACTCTCTGCTGTTCTTTCATCTGCTGGTTTTTGGTGAACAGTTCCTCCATGCGCTTTGTATCACTATTTACATGCAGTATAGACACACACACACACATACACACAATGTACACAAATTGATTTTTTAAAACTTATTAAAAGCAAAAACACATTGCATTCATTTTTCTTTTTACATATTTAGTAGCCTTTTCTGCCAGATTCTTATTCTACCTAAAGCAAAAACCAAATCAATTCAACGCTCAGTCACATACAGAGCAATGTGTGAATGAAACGTACTCCCAAATAATATTAAATAACAAAACACTCACTTAAAGAATATTACCTTCAAAAAACTTCAGTATCGAATGTGAACTCTTTGTAGTGAGTCAGTTACATCAGCTTTTAATTATCACCTATTTAGATAAAGATTAATTCGGAGTTGTGTAATGTCTATTTTTCTTTGCTTTTTGTTTGATTGCGTCAGCTGTAATTTTGCAGCTATATATGAGTTGTACTTGATGTAATGTGATGTAACGTCTTATGTGCATGTATTGTGTTTAATGTGACTGTGTAAATTGTGTTTCCACTGCATTTAAAATGGACTCAAAGACTTTCTTGAATCAATTGCATTGTATCAAGAATCTAAAAATAATCCCACCCCTTTGACAATTCTTTTTTTTTTTCACCAGTTCTTAGAAAAAACGAAAGAAAGATTTTGTGACTCAGGAGCAGACTGAATGACTTGTTGCAACATGAGCTCCCTTTGCGAGCTAAACATGACAACGGGGAAAACAGGGCCGGGTGCAGGACCAGCACGTCTGCCTGGTCCACAAAGAAGTAGCACGGCTCCCACGGTGGCTGAACTGGCATATAGCTAAACTTGAATACATAGTTGTAATTTGAGTTCATCCAAATAATAAAAACTGGCTAGTGCAAACCATAATTTGATGCAGAAAAGGCACAATGTGTTGCAGAGAAAAATCACCAGAATGCAGAAAATGATGGGTTTGACGGCAAACATTTCAATTTTGCTCAAAAGTGGAGATCCCGAACTCCAATGTTAAACCCAAAGATACGCCCTTGCTTGGATATCTTGTTAGCGTTGTCTAAACATGATCATAGAGAGACATCAGGTAA
Source organism: Etheostoma perlongum (assembly GCA_026937815.1). NCBI lineage: Eukaryota > Metazoa > Chordata > Actinopteri > Perciformes > Percidae > Etheostoma > Etheostoma perlongum. Next base: position 27,680,208 of record CM049377.1, on the reverse strand, counting down.
AGAATCCACTCACCAGCCCTTTTTGTTGGACAGCTCTTGGATTTTCCCCTGCCAACCTGGGAGTGAAAAAAACACACAGCACACCTGGATATAATTCTTGCAAATGATTTGAGATAATGCTTTGTTGTATTCCAGCTGCATTACAACTTCTCTATCCCTCTTTAGTTTCTGTTACCAATGGCTGTTGTCTACATGATTTCCACTTACCCTCCACTTCTCGCTCGTGGATCTCCCGCAGTTTGAGGAGTACGTTGTTGAAGCACTCCATTGCTTTGGTGATCTCTGATTACCTCAGTCTGAAGAGAAACAGAACATGTGTTTCCATATTTTTTGAATGAAGTTGCATAGAATGCTTTTAAACTGAAATTTCCTTTTCAATGTATAAAGATGACTTGACCTGACATGACATTACGACTTTTAACACACCCTAAATCCAGGGGTTAAAATGGGCCGGGGTTGTCCGGGGTTAGGCTTATGTTCTTCAGGGGACAATTAATGTTTTTTTGTTGTTGTAATAATTCAAATAATGAATGAAAAATGTTTTCTTCATAGCTATATAGAACATACAATAGCCCTAAATGAGGTGATGGTGGTAAGAACTTGCAGAACCCATTATTCTGTCAATGGGTTTCCTTAAAACCTAGCAGATCAGCCAACTCGGCCAAAATGGTGACATTGCACCTTGACACTGATCACCTAGACGAAAAAAAAAGAAAAAGGAATCGACCTCAGTGCCCTCGGTCAGTCAGACAGCACAGATGGGACAGAGGGATACATGATGACACCAGGTGAGAAAAATGGGCCAGAAGCTGATATTCTGCTTAAACTATGTTTTGCTTGTACAAAATGATACTATAGTGTAATAATGTAATGCAATAAAGTTTGTGGCAGGTTGCCTCCAATGTTTGGTAGCTAGCAAGCCTACACTATTACAGTATTAAAAGTATTTTTGGAGTGTGAATATAGTAAATCAGTCAGAGTCATCAAGCGCTTGGGCGTTATAGCCTGAGGACTGTGTTGTGTTGAGGAAGTGCAGCAGTGCACGCATATAAGCCGTCCCAGTTACACAAATGTGGGAGCAAATTTGATTGTTATATCAAGGATGAATGAAAACTAGCTGGACTGGTCCTGCAAGATGTGGGACGCAAGTGAGCAGCTTGCAGAAAACACAGCTTTTACAGCGTGTGCATGTGTCACTATAAAACCCTGTATCGCTTCTTACAAATACGCACTTACACATGCTTCTTATAGTATAATAAGATCATAAAATAATAACATCATGTGTTGAGTGAAGGTCTCAATGCAAACACTGACTCGCTCACTCACTCACTCACTCACTCACTCACTCACTCACTCACTCCTTCCTTCCTTCCTTCCTTCCTTCCCTCACTTGATCACCTATAAACACAAATACACACATTGAATACTATTTATCATTTTGATTAGTGTGAATGTGGTTCTCTCAACATGTCAGGATACGTCGGGCAAGTGACTGTTCAGATCACCTCAGCAGGGCAAGAAAAGACCTGTCTTTTGCACACACACACACACACACACACACACACACACACACACACACACACACACACACACACACACACACACACACGTCACTGTTTCTAACTTTTGTTGCTGTGTAGTTACTTTGAATTTCCAGTATATTCATCCTTCAAATCTATTGTTTTTTGTTGATTGCTATTAACAGAATCATTGACACATTATGTGGAAATATGCAGCCATGGATGCCACACACTTACAGAGAGAGACAGGCTGTGTGGATAACAATCGGCCTGTATGTCTTACTGCTGCAGCACCACCCAACCACTGGGAGGTTTGTTGTATGATCGAAACCGAGAAGAAGGTTTTGTGTTCAGATTTCACTCACTGCTGTCACACAGTGTCAGCTAATGCTGTTTGGAACAAATTGAGCTGTCAGGGTCAACAACAAAAAAGCTATTGTTGCAGAGCTTGTCAGCTTGTCTGACAAATATTGGAGCAGGAATGAGCAATTGTGGAGAGTGACGCTGAGGAAGTCATTCATTTTAAATGTGCTACTCTGGATGGTATTACCCTGGCGCACACGCACACACACACACACACACACACCCACACACACACACACACACTGTCTCTAATGTCCTCAATATAATGAGCAAGTAAAAGTGAGTTGTTATATTTCATGTTGCGTATGTGTAATTAATGCCAATCTTATTATTAAAAATCAGCTTTATATTTATTTATATAAACTTATATAAACTATATATATATATATATATATATATATATATATATATATATATGTGTGTGTGTTACCACACTTTCTTCAAAAGTGCGGTAACCTTAAAAACACACACACACACACACACACACACACACACACACACACACACACACACACACACACACACACACACACACACCCACTACAACACTTTCTTCAAAAGTGTGGTAACCTCAAAAACACACACACTCACACCCACACACCCAAACCCACTGTCTCTAATGTCCTCAATATAATGAGCAAATGTAAAAGTGAGTTGTTAAATTACATGTTGCATATGTGTAATTAATGCCAATATTATTATTAAAAATCAGCTTTATATTTATTCATATAAACTTATTGTATGTATATATATATATATATATATATATATATATATATATATATATATATATAGGTTACCACACTTTCTTCAAAAGTGTGGTAACCTATACACACACACACACACACACACACACACACGCGCGCTGAATAATGACCATGAAAGGCCTGATAAAGCCATTTCCTTGTCCTCACTCCCAGCCACACCACACATAACTACACCTACCCTGCCCACCTATGCCAGCCCTCAGGCAACAACCCAGGGCTTAATCAATAATAACTCACCTCATACAGCTGAGGACTCCTTGAGCTGCTCACTCGCTCACACTTCAGAGATGGACGGAGTGGTACAGAGCCAGAGGGAAAGAAAGTGCGACAATAAAGAGAAAGAGAGGAGAATAAGGTAAGGGAAAAATGGCCCACACCCTCCTCTCTCTCATCTCTCCACCCCGGAAAACCGGTTAGAGCTGTTGTCGCCTTAAGGAACACAAACACTGAGGCCTGGGCAAGTTCTCCCTTGATTTTCCTGTTCTGCTGAAATCCCATATAACTGGCTAAACCGGCTACATAAAGCCCTGTAGGGTTAGAGGGACAAAACGTCCAATGTAGAAGCAATTCAACTTTGTTTTCAGACACACAGGCCCATATCAGTATAAACACACACTACACAGACAATACAACAAAGTTCTACACATTGAAGTTCATAAGAACAAAGTGATTAAAAGATATCTGTTCCAGTGAGTTTACACTATGAGCGAATGAGCGTGGAAATTAAATAAACAGAATAAAAGATTCACCATGTCCCAAACAGTAACCTATCCACTTAACAGCTGTATGGATGTTTGACCCAGAGGTTGTTATCAGATTGAAATAAGCCTGCACGTTAAAATAGGAAGTTAAACAGACAGTCAAAAGGATTTTAGCTCATTACAGTAAAATATATAAACAGTATAAAGACTTACTATGTCCCAAACTTTAACCTATCCACTTAACAGGTGTATGTACTGTATGTACCGCAGTCATTTATAGTTGCTGTGATACAACCTCTTCTGAAAAAACCCACCCTCGACCCTGAGGTCTTAGAAAACTATAGATCTATATCTAACCTTCCCTTCCTCTCCCAGATCCTTGACAAAATAGTCGCTAATCAGTTATGTGATTTTCTACATAGCAATAGTTTAGGATTTAGAAAGCATCATAGCACAGAGACAGCACTGGTGAAAATTACTAATTACCTTCTGACTGATGCTGACAAAGGACTTCATACTCCATACTTGTCTTATTAGATCTTACTGCTGCATTTGACACTATTGATCATACCATCTTGTTACAGAAAATGGAACATTTAGTTGGCATTAAAGGAATCACACTAAGCTAGTTTAAGTCCTATTTCTCTGATTTATCTTAATTTGTTAATGTTAATGATAAATCCCAATTTCGCTAAAGCTAGCCATGGCATTCCACAAGGCTCAGTGGTTGGACCAATTCTATTCTCCTTATATATCCTTCCTCTGCAATATTATTAGGAAACACTCAATTAACTTTCACTGTTATGCAGATGACACCCAATTATACTTGTCAATCAAGCCCGACAAAACTAGTCAGTTAGCTAAACTTCAAGCACGCATTAAAGATAAACATAAAACTCCTAGATGACCTACAATTGTCAAGTTATTGTGCTTGGCCCTAAACACCTCTGAACTTCATTATCTAAAGATATAGCTACTCTGGATGGTATTACCCTGGCCACCAGCACTACTTTCAGAAATCTAGAAGTTATTTTTGATCAGGATATATCCAGAAACCAGCATATGTCCTTGGATTAGAATAGCAACAAGGTCTCGGTTGTAGCTGTCCCCGTGGTCCTGCTGCACTCCCTGCTACACGCTGCTACACACGGCGATGCCCTGCAGCGTCCTGCTGCGTCCTGCTGAACCCTATGCCACCTATGCTCTTCTATGCCACGCTACACCCTGTAACTCCCTGCACTGGCCTGGTATGGAATTAACTACTACGACCACCATTTGTAGTCACTGTTCCATTATTTTTTCTGGAGTGCAGTTCTGAGACGCAGGCAGCGCAGTTGCTTTTCACCGACTGCAAGACCCAGACGGACCCAGAGCATGCTGGGAAACGCCGGCCTCTCAGCTGATTTAACAGCTGATTGGTTCAGAATCAACTCAACATGATGATGTGTTGTATGAACTTTTTATTGATTTTGAATCAGAGGGATTTAAGTGCTATTTGTCTGATTTAAAGGCGTATTCTGTACAGAACACATGTTTTGTGGCTGATAGTTAGATTTAGAAGTCCGAGAGACTAAATCTATTCAGATTATGGATCATCTACAGTGTGTTGTTAATTAAAATCAGCAACAGATCCCATGTAGAGCATTTTGACAGCTACTCTGTCAAAATAAAACAACTAGAGACTGTGTACAAGTTGGTCTGATAACATTTTATTAAATCAGAACCGCACCAAGGTGTTTCTGTCACTTCCTGTTCCGCCTGAAGGCTGCTGAAATCGGGTGGAAACTGTCCGACTTGAGAGCGGATTTTTGTCACTGCCCCCCCGGCTGCTGCCGCCTACTCTCGTCCACTTTACAGACAAGGCGCAGTTCATCTGTGTGTGTGAAACGCATCAATAGGGTGACAAGGTGCAGTGGACATGATAACTGTGGTACTATTATGCAAATTTGAAGGACTACAACAGACAATAGCAATGGCACGCGTGTTGTCTCTGAAACCTGATGCATGCTTGCTGTAAAAAATGCTATTTCCTGATTCCTGAAACTGATTTCTGATAACCGGCCAGACTTGGTGGAAGCATCATCTTCATCGTCATGTCCTGTCACTTCCTTTAAAATGCCACTCCCTGCTATCTCCGCTACCATTAACATCAACACCTGTGAGAGGATTAACAGTATGAACATGTGATTTTATAGTGTATGTCAGTGTTCACTGGTTCACACCGCTAAAAACCTCAGGAAGAGACGGAGAAAGAGACACAGGCAGGATCCCTCTACCAGGATGGACAGACAAGTTATAGCTGTAATGCGTTCAAACTTATAATAGTGAATTAGGACCTGAGCCAAATAACTTATTTATCTACAAAGCCTTGCTTAAAAAATTGTATTGATTTTTAAATCGTATCACTATAGCATTCGCACTAGTGATCCCTTGGTCCTAAATATTTATTTGTTAGGACAGAAATATGCAAAACTGCATTTGGGTATTATGCTACATATAAATGGAATAACCTGCAGATTCTAATTAAATTGAACAGCCGGATTCCATTAAATAACTTTTAAAGTCTCCTCTATGATTGCATGAACTCTGAATGTACGTGCATTATGAGTTGTTTTGTGTGTACTGCAACTGTATCTTATTTATTAATTGCCATGTTCCATAATTTATATATTTATTCTAGTTTTATGTGGCATGTAATCAGTAATCAATCCATAAACAATGAGATATACTGTATATATATCTAAATTTTCCTTGTAAAGTTCCTTGTAATTTTACAAGTAAATAATCCCATTGAGATTCAGAATCTCTTTTATGAGGGAGTCCTGGCCAAGACAGCAGTATAATAGTTCCATATTAAAATATACTCAACATAATCACCAGCAGCGCTCAGTAACAGCAGTAACATGTGCATTTAGAACTCAAATAGTCCTTTAACCTAATTTTAAACTGTCACTGTTGGTAGGTAGTCTAATTCAAGATGATTCTGCAATTTATACCAGGATTAGGGAGCAAAAACTTTAAAGGGCATTTTCACCGAAGACAGTACACGTTCAGGCAATGTCAAGATTACATTTCCTGGTGAAGACAACATAAGTAAGAAGGCAGTTTACACAGTATGACCTTAAAAAGAAAAAGACACCAATGCTCCAACCGGCAATAGTGCATGGAAGGCCAACCAACGCTCTCATACAAGCTAAAGTGATAAGTACGAAAACTAAAATAAGTTAAAAATCTTAGTGGTGCATATTACACCGAGACCAGCTTTTTCAGAGAAGATTGATTTGCATGCATGTATAAATATCACTGCAATCCAGCATTGACAGAGATGTTGCTTGTATAAATGTTTTTCTCGCACTGAAAGAGAAACAGCCTTTGTTTTTATACTATAAATCCACCTTTTCTCTAAGTTTTTGTTAAACAGTCTATATGCTGCTTAAAGGAAAAACTTGAAGAAACCAAGATATTTGTAGACTGATACTAGTTCAATTACTTTCTCCCTCTAGTGCAACAATCTGACAAGCATTGTCTGTGTTCCTTGATTTAGAGAAGCACATCATTTTGGTTTTTTTCAGAGTTTAGTACAAGTCTCAATTCATGAGGAATCTTCAGAATAATTTTAAAAGCAGATTGCAGGTCTTCTGAGGCCCTTTTTAAAAATGATGCAGAACAATACAAAATGGTGTCATCCGCATACAAATTACACTTTGATTTTATTACATTATGACACAAGTCATTTATATAAAAAGTGACTGAAAGGGAACCCAAAAGTAGTGGCAGTGACAGTGCTACGTTTTTCATGAAAACCTGACTGCAAATCAATTGAAATATTTTTTGTAGCTCCATAGTCTTTCAATTGGTCCTTCTAAAGCCTTGCTGGCTAAAGAAGCTTACTGTACATACACACCGCCGCCGACTAGAGCTGCAAAGAAGCTCTGGGCGCCCTGTCAAGGACGCTCGGCAAAAAGTATGTACTGTACATACATAAACTAAATATATAATGAAAGAATTGTTATTGTTTGTTGGTCGCAACCGCGTCATAGCTCATTACCATAAAGTTGAGCAACTTTCAACTTTCTCATCAACGCTCTGGTCGCTCAAAACGCTTAAAAAACCCAAAACGCCACTTGCCGCTCCTTGCAGCTGATAGAAGCCAGCTTCCATTTAAAATTAATTAGTTCCGGTAACTTTAGAAGCTCAAGTCGCCGGCAGTGTGTACGTACAGTTAAATATTGGCCTATAATTATTTGGATTTGATTGGTCAACACCCTTTAATAAAGAAGTGACATACAGTATGCTAACTTCAATAGGTATTAATCCACTTTCAATAAGCAGGTTGAAAATGTCAAAGGTTCTGCAACTTACTCAGCAGTAATATTTAAAAAGTATGGACTCAACCTATCAGAACTAGGGGATTTCTTGGCATATAACCTTATAAGAGCATCTTATACCTCCTGTGTTGCAATAGGAACAAGAACAAAAGATACATTTTCCCTAGACAAAGAGTAATTCTCAACCCAAAAGATGTTAAGTGCTGGTATATGGAATCGAGCACAGTTTTCTTATTTGTAATAATTTTATCATTTATGCATTTGGCAGCACACTATCCCTTGAGTCTGAAGACAGTGTATTTATAACTTTAAAAAAAAAGTTAGAGGGATAAGCTGAAGCTCAGGTGCCTAAAATTTTGCCAGTATGCCATTGACTAAGGCTCATTAAGTAGATCAGACAATTGCTCTGAAAATCAGATTATCACACTATATTATCTTATATAAACAATCCTGCTTGTTTATATAAGATGTCCAGCAGTATTGATAAAAAAATGTTGTAATGTTATCTCAGGCTCTGGATGAAATTTACCCTGGTCCAGCCATAAAGATTAAGCAATTAAAAAAAGCTTGTCCACAGAACGACTTAAGATTTCTCTTCATTACAGCAAAGGTAGATGGACACAGAGATCCAGGCAAACACCACACTCCCAGTCCAATAAACAGTAGACCTGTGCAGGGGTGCAGCACAAAATTCTGGGCCCTGTAGAAAGGCCCCTCCCCGCATCCACAGCTATTCATTCTAGCATCTTTTTGGGCCCTCCTCACATGAGGACCCTGGGTACTCAGTCCCCTTTTTCTTCCCAGTCCGACGCCCCTGGGCCTGTGCTAAAGACAAAACCCCCATCGCAGCAGATGGTTTGTTGTAGAAGTGCCAGACTGATTAGGCACAGCACATGGAGAAGGTCTCCAAATCAGGTAAAAATAGTTAAAAAATTATGAATTGAACAATTTTTCCAATTGGCATACACCAAACCTTTAGGCAAACAATGTGTGTGTGAGAGGATGTTAAAATCCATTCAAAACATGTTAAACAGAACAAAGGACATGCTGCCATCTTGAAGCAGAGGTTGATTGTGGCTGATGAGAAGGAGCTGGACATCTGACTCCCACACCTGGCTCCACCACTGGAATTAAGACACACACAGGCAGAAAGAGAGAGAGAGAGTGAGAGAGAGAGTGAGAGAGAGAGAGAGTGAGAGAGAGAGATAGAGAGAGAGCGAGAGAGAGAAAGCAGAGCACTGCTACAAAGAGGCAGCAGGCCTGACACAAACAGAAGCAAAGTTAGCACAAACAGATGCAAAATGACTACAAATACACGGAAAACAGCTACAAGGATATGTAATATGACCACAAAGACATGCATAACAACTACAAAGAGAAGCAAAACGGCTACAAAAATAGCCTGAGGCTTACTGATTGTTTTTCTTCTTCTAGCCCTGTATTGTGAGAGCAGAAACTAAAGAAGGTCACACAGGTACAGAAGGAAGGGGTATGCATACTTATACATTTTTTACTTATTAGTAGTACCCTAAAGTCTGATCAATTATTGATAGGTAAGATTTTAGTAATATGGTCAAGACTCCATCTTTTTTTTTGTGGCAAATTTGTTTTCCCACCTACAGTATTTTTTTTTATAATTCAGAACAGTATTTTTCTCTTTTTTCTTTTCTCTGCGCTTTTTTTCCCAATTCAATACAACTTCAGTAATGCACATTGATGATGTATTGTGTCACTCAGAATGGTTGTAAAATCAGCATTCAAATAGTAGATTTTTAGATTCATGGAACTTCGCAACATGAACATCTCTTCCACTGATGCCAACAAAGTTGGCTTGAAGTGAATGCCTCACATTATAGTGTAATGTTCATTTTCATCCACAAGAGGGCCCAGTTGAACCTTGTAGCAGAGGGTCTGGTGAAGAACATCTTTGATGCCTTTTAGTTCAGGATGACGCCAAACCAACCCACACTCCACTAAAGCTGTGGTTGTTATAGATGACATTTTAGACAGAATAGTGAAGCAGTGTTGGTGGTTTGGGAGGTTGAGCGGGCGGCCATGAGTGGAGTGTGCACGGGGTGATCCAGGGGTGAAAGGTCAAGCCTGCAATTTATCGCTGTCCTTTTGTCCTTTTCTGTAGAGACTCCTCACTTCTACCTCTGAACATACTTACATTTTGATAAAAAGATGACAAAATTGTACAAACATTATGCTCAATGGAATTTCAGGAATTATCATTCCCCAAAGAATTGTATGGCCACTTAGCACTTAATTGTGTTGCAGCCGTGCACAGTTTAGCTTCCATGTAAATGGAAAATGCTGTTTATTTTCCATCCAGTTTTAGGTTGTGCAGTCATAAACTGATAGAGGGGGAAGTGCAGGGCAGTTCAGTGTAGCTGGTTCTCAGTTCAACACAGCCAATCCGAGAGGAACATGAGTAACATGAACAAACAGAAAACTACAACTACACAATCCTATCAGAATATGAGTGTGTTTTACAGGGTGAGTCTGTCTCAAGGGCTTTCGGGTACAATAACACAGACCGTAGTGAAGTCTGTGAGTGTGTGAACGTGGGTGTGAGAGTGTGTTTGCCTGTCTGTTTGCCTGTCTGGGTTCTTTACTGTTACTCCTACATTTAACAAATAACACTTCAACTATATACTAAGTCTAGTATGGATGTGTTATTATTAATTTAATATGTGTATGTATGCATCTGCGTCTATGATGTGTAAATAAGTGAAGCATAAGATTTTGTATTTACTATGTATTTAAGGATAAAAGTAGAGAAAGGGGGTAGGATCTGATAAGTTGTTTATGAACTTCTTCCTACTTCTTTTTGAACATGAGAATTTTTTTTTTTTGAATGACATTCAATTATTTTGGAAGATTGTGCTGAGAAGTACATGACCTTATTTATCTGTCATTTTAATTATATGTATGTATGCATGTGTGTATATAATTTTTTTATTTTAATGTTTTACATGTTCAAATAAACTACTACAAAAAACCCACATTTGATATATGAACTTTTATTTAGCTTGCAAGTAAGTAAGTAAGTAAGTAAGTACGAAAGTCAGTTTTTTTTAAATTAAAAAAGTCAGGATATCTAGCTACCAGAAGATTAGATTGATTAAAATTAGATTAGTGCAATTTTAGTTTCTAGATACAACATTTTCCAATAGGCACCACCTGTATAGTGCCTTGCCCAGACAGTTTTTAACCTAAAATCTTCAAAGTTGGGAGACTTGAGTGCCAGCCATTGAACTACCATGGTGTTGTGTCTTCAGGACACTTATCTCAATAAATACACAAATATCTCATCAGCTATTCAATTGCCATTGACATTTCGTACAGGTAATCACGTTCCCCAGATCCATCCATTGTCATCCTCTTATCCGAGGTCGGGTTGGGTGCAGCAGCTTCAGCAGGGGACCCCAAACTTCTCTTTTCTGAGCCACATTAGCCAGCTTTGACTATGGGACTATGGGATCCCGAGGCGTTCCCAGGCCAGAGGGGAGATATAGTCTCTCTACCTAGTCCTGGGTCTTCCCCGACGTCTCCTCCCAGCTGGACGTGCCCGGAACACCTCCCTAGGGAGGTGCCCAAGGGACATCCTTACCAGATGCCCAAACCTCCTCAACTGGCTTTTTTTCAAATGCTCTACTCCGAGTTCCTTCGGCTGCTTGTACCCTGGATCTTGTTCTTTCATTCATGACCCAGCCTTCATGACCATAGGTCAGGGTATGAACGAAAATTGACCGGTCGATTGATAGCTTTGCCTTCTGGCTCAGCTGTTTTCATCACATGGGTGTAATAAAGTGAGTGCAGTAATGCCCCCGCTGCGCCGATTCTCCCACTCCATTGTCCACTCACTCACAAACAAGACCCCATGATAGTTGAACTCTTTCACTTGGGATAAGGACTCATTCTCCACTTGGGATAGGCAGGTTCCCTAGAGGATGTTTCTAAATGACTCTCTTTACAGTAAATGTTTCGCTAGCTATACAATGGATGGATCCATTTATGGTCATGGGCCCAAGAGGATAAACTTTGGTGAACCACTGACTTTTCCTCCAGCGCATCCAGCAGGTCAACATTTGAACATACCCATTGAAATATCTCGACATCTACAAAATTAATTGGGACATTCGGTACACACATTTATTATCTCTAGACAATAAATCTCAATGACTTTGGTGATCATGTGACTTTTCATCAAACACCTTTATCAGGTCAAACTTTACATTTGTCCAAAACATACGCAACTCATTAAAACACATTATAACCAGGCTAACTTGGAATTGAAGAACAGCTGGTGCCACTGGCTTCTGCAAAATGAACACTTAAAATTCAGTAACAATGTATGTAGCTACAGGTTATTCCATAAAAATGTCATATGAGTATTTGCAGATGTCTTAATTGCAGTGTGGACAATTTCCAAGTTGCCATCAAGCCCAATAACCACTTTCACGGCTTTCTTTTTGGGTCTGTGCTGTAAGTTATTTATCCTTGTGCTGCAGAAAT